>JAGFMF010011680.1:370078-475741 GCA_019455555.1 Galemys pyrenaicus | reverse complement strand
GGAGCACCAAAGGCCCTGGGCCTGGTGTCTCAAAGAGCTGTCTGTTGGTGACATAAACCAACAACTCACAAGAGCTGTGACACTGGGTGTTCACTGGAAGACTGCCTCCGCAGGCCCGTAGTGGTCATTGCTCCTGGACAGTGCTGCCTCGAACTGGTGACCGGTGACTGCCAATGCTGATGCTGTCCGGATGAAGTAGCCAGTCTCTTGTGGATACGTAAGCTCCCTCATTTCCCCCAGTTTGTAAATAAACCCCATGACTGTTGTTCCTGTAGCCTGAAGTCCCTTGCAATTGTGCGCGCGGGTGAGAACCCACAGACAGTGACCTGTACCGGGTACTGTCCTCTGATAGGCTATAGCCCCTGTTGCTATAGCCCTTGACTCTGGTTTGTGGCCTTTTGGCCTTTAGGGGCTTTTTGGGGCCTCTGACCCCTGTCTCGGTCAGAGTGCCCTCCTCCTCCCCGTGTGCACCCTGTTTCAAGATCTGTGCCCACTCACAGGACGTCTGCGAGACTCCAGACTGGGGCAGTTTGAAAAATCTCTGGCCCACTAGGCATAAGGAAGCTGCTTTTGGGGTCTCCCTGACAGAAGGGTCCATGTCTTTATCTCTGCAGGGAGCCCACCTGACCCAAGTGAGTGCGCTTTCTGAGTACGTAATATGTTGTTTTCTCTGTCTCCACAGTCACTGCGTAGACTTGTTTATTAAATTCCAATTTACTAAACACGGTGGGTATTGTTAGTTCCTGGTTTCCTTTTTTTATCTACAAGGTGACTTGGCTCTGTACATCCTTGTGTCCAAACTTTGCACAATTTCCAGAGAATATTATTAAGATAAATTGCCAGATTGGAACTGTTCCAGTGAAGGAATATGCATATTTTCAAGGCTTTTCCATCCTGTACCTTTGCCAACCTGGGGTGCCACCATGGCGATGAGGGATTGCGGGGAGTCTTCAGAGCCCTAGACTGTAGGTAAAAATGGGTACACATTATGATTTTTCTTAGCATTTCCTGAGCTGCTCATTTCTGTTCCCCACCCCAAACCTCTTTTATTGGCAAGTTTGATTTTTAAGATTCCAGTGCTTCTTCCACTCGGGTAAATGTCCGGAACTTAGTTTCAGACAGAAGAGGTCAGAGAGCACGCTTACGAACATGCATGCATATATGCACCACGCAGATTTTTGTTGCTTGGAATGAAATATTTGTGTCATTTTTTTTCACACCACTTTTAGAAAATGAAAACATCACAGATCCAGTGACAGCCTCTTTTGCACCCTTCCAGGCTGTCTGTTCCCTTCCAAACCAAAGAGAACAGCCCTTTCGCTCTGTTTCCAGGTCGCAGGCCCCACACGTAGCACTTGCATATGTCTGTCAAGAGGTCACAGAAGTGGTGTTAACAGCGGGTGGTTCTGAAGCTCGCTTTCGGGGCTCGCTGGGGCTTCCCACACGCGTCTGGGTTGGAGTGCGCCGTGCACCTCCTCTTCAGCGTTCTCTGCTGGGGGTCTGTCCGGTCATCTGCGTTTGCCATGGTGACCACTCAGCCTGTTTCTGCTGCCCTCCCTTTCAGCACGGCTGCAGGAATGTGCTCTAGAAACGGAATGCCTGGGTCACGGGGAATGGGAACTAATGTCACAAAAATTGCTAAATTGTTCTCGTGCTTGGTTAGACCCATTTGTAGTCCCAGTACAGTCCAAAGAGGGTTACCATTTTGTAACTTCCTTTCCTGCTTTTGTGGAGCCTGACTTGTATAGTTCTTTTGTTTGAAAGCATACAACATTATCAAAACAAATTTAGACATTCAAAATGGGTATTTATTGACATTCAGAATAAAAAAATAAACCAAAGCAAGAAATTATTTTTTAAAAAAATATTTTATTTATTTAGGCATGTAAGAGCTGGGGCACAGGCCAGAGGTGCGGGAGTGGGGGGAGATGAGAGGATTCACCAGAGACAGAGTGGGGAACAGAACAGGCAGATTGACTGAGGGGAGCAGTGGGCGGGGCAGGAGAGGTCTGCTGGGCCATGTGGGTCCCCTCCTTGGCCTGGGATCGAACTGGCGCTGTGGTGGCTGTGAAAGCCCCACAGTGCAGCGCACAATCTGCTGTGCCACCAGGGAGGCCCCAAAGCAAGAAAATTCTTTTTTTTTTTTTTAAAGATTTATTTATTTGTGCATGCAAGCACTGGGGTTCAGACCAGAGGTGTGTGTGTGGGGGGGTGAGAGGATTCACCACAGACAGAGCGGGGAGCAGAACAGGCAGATCAACGGAGGTACACTGCAGAGGGGAGCAGCGGGCACAGCAAGAGAGGTCCACCATGCCATGTGGGTCCCCTCCCTGGCCGGCAGCAGGGATCGAACTCGTGCTGCAGTGGCTGCGGTTTGCCTCACAGTGCGTTGCTTAACCCACTGCACCACCAGGGAGGCCCAAAAAATTCTTATATTTATTTTTCAAAATTCTGTTCATAATGTCTGTTCCATATGAGCTTCTAATCAATGTGTTAATTTCTATGAGAAACAGACTTTTGATCAGATTTACATTTTATTAAGATATATGTTTGAGAAAGATTGGCACAATTCTTGTATTAATCAAGCCTTTAAATATGTAGCTATTTATTCAAGAATACATTTTATATGTGTTTTGGTACAGTTCTATAATTTTTTCTATATTTGCTTTAGATTTTTTCTAGGTATCTTGTGATTTTTATTGTTAATTCTAAAAATTGACTTTACTTGATTACTGATGAACTATATTAAAAACACACATTTTTGTTAGTGTTTACCCTCTGCAATATTGCTGAACTGTCATCTGGCCAGGCAGTTCTTATGTAGTGCTGCATTTTTTATGTGGGTGGCCATTATGTCGGTAAGTAATGATAACGTCTCTTTGCCATCCATGTTACTTTTTTCTTCTTAATTTCTTTCCTTTTTATTCCTTGTCTTTGCTGGAAATGCTTTGGAAAAGTCGGCATTAAGTGTGCCACTTGCATTAGGATGTTCAAGATTCTCTGTATCAGCTGAAGTTGTCAGGGAAGCATGGAAAACACTGTTGTTGAATAATTAGTGAGCCCGTTAATTGTGATTTTAATTGAACCTACTGTCATGCAGAATAACTTATTTCTACAAAAATTAAAATATTATTTTAACAGGGGGTGGTATGTTTGATGGCATGTTAAAAATTAGCGTTGGCTTTTATCTCCCATCAGGGAACATTATACCCCTGTACTATTATTTTCAGTACTTGAAGTCACATTTCATTGAAATCGTAGCATTTTTGCAGCCTTCCTCCCTGCTCCCACCCCCTGTGTCCTTAGAACGCCTCGTGTGCACTTCGGGAACCTGATCTGGAACTTATACTTTCCTTCCACATAATGGTGAATTGTGACTTCCTCTCTGTCCTGAGCAATCGTGGAATAATCATTAGAACCGAAGTGTGTTAGGTCAAGATGTTTTCCACTATAGGGATGTGAGCCTAACAGTAAGTCTAACTACTAATTAGTGACCCTTCCCAGATGCCGAGGCTGTACTTGCGATTCTCTTAGTCGTCACAGTGACTTTGCAACCTCACCACTTGACAGACGAGTACATGCAGGCTTTGAGCAATCACATAAGGTGCACGCAATAAATACGGTTCTGAAGGAGCCCGCCTGAGATTTATTTTTCATTCCTTTCTCCTACCCAGAAATCCACAAACTAATGAAAATTCCCACCAACAGTAGAAATAACAGTAGTGTGTCAGATGACTGGGGTGCTTCAGTAGGTTTGGCCTTGCTATTTGATTGTTATAAAAATTAAGCTTGAAATCCTGAATTTTTGATATTTTTATGAAGTGTTTTTTAAAAAGGCCCTAGCTGACTTAAAGAATTTCTCCACTCGAGAGAGGAGATTGATGTGTTTACCAGAAGAATTTTGTTTTAAGCTCTAGCTTAGCTTAGCTGTGAGGTGGGTTTTGATCAAGATTAAAAGCTTGTTTTTTAGAGGTTGACTTCCATTAAAACCTCATACTAGGCATCTGTTACACAGATAAATCTCCATGTATTTCTCTAACGTCACCCACCAGTTCAGGAGATTTGTTTGTTGAGTGTGGTCAGGTTGCTAGTGTGGCTGGGACACCTTTTGAGTTTACCATTTTCTCTCCCCTCAAATCAAGGACCATTAGGATTTAAAGGGCCCTGGGAGACCAAACTGGGGGACCCCAGTGTGCACAGGACCAGAACGTAAGATTTCAGAGCAATTGCTGGTTTGTTTCACTAAGTAGAGGTTCGCAGACTCAGGAGACCTAAACCATTTTTTGAGGAGGCAGGATGGACTCTGTACTCTCTTTCCATTATTAAATCGTTCTGAAGTCAGTAGATTCATAAACAGTTTTAGTACTGTCGACCTATTCAGAAAAACTCACATCAGAGAATGTAGGCGTTTGGACGAGCATGACGTGCAGTAACCCATTCTGCGGGGATCGTGGCAGGCGAAGCCGTGTGTGGATCTAAAGCACCGCCTGTCCACCCCTGGCATGGTGAGGCTGGAGGCGCCGCATCGCCTCCGCTTCCAGGTGTGGGGCTGAGTGCTGAGTCCAGAATGTCTGACTGTCGCCTGCATCAGGCAGTGATGGATTCCCGTGGCAAGGTGGCGGAAAATCCCTTTCTCAGAATTGCCGACGGACAGCTGTCCTTTGGGCTGCACATTGTTCGGCCTAAAAAGAACCTAGCCAGATGCACGGTTCTTTGTGTGAGTCCATTAGCTGGGTGAGAGTTGACACCAGTAATTGGCATCACGTTGCACTTGTGTGACTCTCAGAGTAAAATCGGTTTAAGTAGCTTTGAGCTGCTTTTGTAGGCCGTGACTATCCACACACACCGTCAGTGCAATCATCATAATGAAGTGCGTTGATTATCTTATTTTCTCTCTTGTCTTCATAGTGTGGACAATGGAAACTTTGTTACTTTATTTTATATAGAATTGGATAGAGATTTTATTCAAGTGAAGCTCTACCAGTTAAGGCCAACAGGTCCTTGAAATACAGTGTGTTTATGAACTGATAGGAAAGCATCTTAAGTGATTTACTTTTAAAGTTACCACTTTAAAAACCTAAATTTGTTTGCATGCATTATAAACTTTTTTAGCCAAAGACAAGCAAATGAGAGTTGTGTGTGGTACACAGATGATTATTTTTGTGCAGTGTCTGTGTTAGTTACAGTGTAGGTTTACAAGGTTAGTTTGTGATTTTTGTCTTTTTAAATTATGTTTATTGAAGCAATGTTGGCTTATGACACTTTCTGACATAAGGTATGGGCAGGTTCAGACCTCTTCTCCCTCCAACCACTCCTGCTGGAAGCCTCAATTCTGCAGTCAGACTTCTAGAGTTTGTTTGTTTTGTTTTGTCTGTTAGTTTGCTTTTCTTTTTATGTTCCAATAAGAGAAACATTTCAGTATTTGTCTGTTTTCTATTAGTGTCATCCCCCTCATGTTCATCCATGTTATCACAAAAGGCAAGCGTTCTCTCTTCATAGCTGAGTAGTATTCCATCACGTGTATACCACACATTCCTAATCTGCTCATCTGTCTTTGGGCATTTAGGTGGTTTCCATAACTTGGCTCTTGTAAATAGTGTCTTTGGAACCTTAAATGCACATTACTAAGTGAAAGGCCACCTGAAAAGCTCCATACAGTGATTCCAACAATATGATATTCTAGAAAAAGCAAAATGATGACGACAATAAAAAAAGATCAGTGTTTGCTGGGGAAGTTGACAGAGGGGGATGATGGTGGACACGGGGGGTGTTTAGGGGAGAAAATCTGTTCTGTGTGGTGGATACAAATAAATATTCATTGACCCAAACCCATAGGATGCAGAGCGGCAAGAGTGCACCCTGGTGTAAGCTGTGGACTTTGGGTGATGTGTCAGCGAGGTTCAGCCATTGTAATACATGTGCCACCTTCATGGGAGTGCTGAGTGGTGGGGGAGACTGGGTCTGTGTGTGTGTGTGTGTGTGTGTAGAGGGATATGTGGAACCCTTGTATTTCTGCTCGATTTTGCTATGAACTTAAACCTGCTCTAACTATTAAAATCTTTAAATCAATACATTTAAAAATGCAATATTCAGTGGTACGTGGGGCAGATGGTGGGACCGAGTCATAGACCTGCGACTGTCTTAACAAGTAAAATGCTGTCAAGGACTAAGTTGTTTGATTTATAAAAGAAACGGCAGTGCCTCGGTTTTATTTATGGCCACCTCCTTACCTTCAACCCCCAGGGTGTACTGAATCAGACTTCACTAAGCATATAATTTACTGTTTTAAATCTCTGTGCCTCATAAATGTTGACTCTGGAATTTTCTTTAGATTTTAAGGCAGTGCAGTGGGCTTGTAGAGTTTATTCACACCACGCTCCAGTGAGGAGAGGATGTGTGGCTTCTTTATTTTGTTCTATGCTGGTGCATCTTATGCATGAAACTTGCATCTACTTGAATGTTGGGATATGCTAAGCAATTAATTTGATAATATTAATATTATTAAAGAATTGTGTTTAGTAATTAATGGCGCCTTGTAAATGTGTTTTTGTTTATTAACTAACTGTTGAATTCACACAGATCCCGGGGGGGCCTCGCCACTGGGAGAGTGGTCTGGAGTACACTGGTGTGTCTGCCTCTCCCGCAACCAGCTACAAATGCAGGCTCCCAGGCCCCACCCGAGATGTGCTGAGTGGAGAATAGATTAATCACCCCCGCACCGAGCATTTGTGTGCAGGATTTGCTTTGAAAAGCACCCCATAAATACTGCTGAGCCTCCTCCAGCTCCCCACCCTCTGCCTCCTTGTCGTTCCTCTCCAATACGGCAGCTGGTGGGAGGGACAGTGACTGCGACTTTGCTGGAGTGGGAGAGGGAGTCTGGGGTACAGCATCCTGGTGCCTCGGACCCCAGGGGTGCGCCCCTCCTCCACGTGCTTGTTGTCTGCCCGCGATGTCTACTGAGGCTGGAGCAGCGCGGCCGTGTGTCCCCTGGCCCCTGGCTGACTCCCTTTCCCAGGGCTCCTCACAAGACCCCTGAGTGTTCGACATGTCCCCACCGTGCCTTGGGGTCACTCCATCTCCTTGCCACGGTGAGTCCGTGTCTCCTGTCCACGTTGCCCGACTGCTTCCGCCGCCACCCACGGTGACTGTGGAGCTGGGCCCCGCTCCACCCCTGGGCAGCTGGAGTGGCCTGGCAGTGACTCCAGCATGTCCAGCCCAGGAAGGTGTGACCCTGCCCCGGCCCTTCCTGGACACTCCTCCCTCTGCTGGGAGAGGCTGTCTCCCCAAGTCCCCCCGACTCCCTGATGTCCCTCTTCCTTCCACTTTCCTTTCTACTTCCTTCCACTTTCTCTTCTTCATACCCTCCTCTGACTGTCGCTTGTCACGCCTCCTGGCTCCCTGCCCTGGAAAGGAGCTGTCCACTCTGAGGTGGGGCGCTCTGGGCCCTTGGGGCTCTGACATACCAGAGAGAACTGTTAAAAGACAAAATTCAATTGAGTACGTTTTGCAGATCATACGGGCTTTATTCAGTGACTCCTGAACCAGGCAGCATCCAATCTAGCAGCGGGGAGGGACCTCAGAGGAGCTGTAGATTTTATGGGCATAAGCAAACGAGAGCAAGACCTAGTAAACCGGTGGGTTGGTTACTATAAGGTCACTTTCCTTTGGGGGCTTAGGGGGCCTCCTAGCTAGTGCCGAGCTAGTGACTCCTGACTGGCTGCTGTAAGACTCCATTTTGGGGAGACTGAAGCTGTTCTAAACCTCAGTTTGGGGACCTGTGGCTCAGCACCTGCAACTCCATCTGGGGCCGTTGTCCCAGAGCCCTCCCTGGGGGCTGGACCCCTTTTCCTTTCTGGTGTGTGTTCTGCTTTATACTGCAGTGCACATCCACGTCGAAACAGCTGTGGAGACTTGTCTGGTTATTTCCTGGGGATGAAGAACGCTGAGAAGTGAAATTGGAGCTGGTGCAGGTTGAGCTGTGCCTGTGTAAACCCCACGCGACTTCCGGGACGCGGCGGGCACAGAAGGGCACACAGCATTCTCGTGAATACTTTTCATCTTGTTTACACATTGAAATGATACCTTTGGCTTGTTGGGCTGGGACAAGTGCATAATAAAGTTAATTTCTTTTTATTTTTTTGAATGTGGCTACTAGGGAATTTTAACAGCCCCAAGGTAAGCTCAACTGGATTGTGCCGCCTAGATCTCGGGAAGCAGAAGGAACTCACAGGAGGGTAATCGTCCAGCATGGTGCAAACGAGGTTACCTCTCAGCTGCCTGCAGTCCCTTCTTCCTCGTGGACACCTTAAAACGTGTGGGCCTGCATGCGGTGTGCCCACTGCTCCCCTCGAGGGCGCAGCCCTAGTGCCCCCGCTCAGAGTCTGGAGCATGATTCCCAGTCAGCGGTGTCTGGTCTGCAAGGAGCTCTCTCCCCGGCCTGCTGACCCAGCCGTGCCTGGGATGGGCAGGGTGGGCCTTTGGGGGCTGCTTCACCGCCACGTCCCTTCCACCCGTGCAGGTGATCGGCAGGTGTGGGGTCACCAGGCTTGGTGTCTCTCTACTACTAAAATTCTCTGAAATATTTCACAGGCTGCAGTGTGTATCCACTCTCCAGGCTCTGAGGGCTAATAAAGAAAGCCAGAACCCAAGTTCTTCGTCTCCTAGCAACAGATTCTTTTCCCCAGCCTTTATTTTATTTTTGAACTTTTTGTTGAAGTCTAACATACATGCAGAGAACTGCAAAAATTGTTGGGTGCGCAGCGCAATTTAAAAAAAAATAAAACAAACATTCTTCATAACGGGATGGAGAAGTGGAGCCTCACCTGTACCCCACGGGCAGTCGTGGGGGGCGGCTGCCTCCAGTGGTGTGCCGGAGCGCCGCGCGTTCCTCACGCACTAAGCGCGTCTCTGCCCTTTTCGGTCACGCTCACGTGGCCTTGGCCTGGAGAGACACTCACCTGCCCCCTGCCCCGGCGCCCAGGTGGCCTTGCCACCCTTTCTCACCCTAAATGTCTCTGCTCTGGCAGGAGCTGCGTAGCAGCAGGACTTGCTGGGAGCAGGGAGCTGGGGGGGCTCAGGCATCGAGTTCTGGCCGCAATTCAAACCCCAGACCCACCTACTGCCATTCCCTTAGTCAGGATGGGAAGCTGCGTGGTGCAGATTTAGGAGCGCCCGAGTGCTGTGTTCTGACGCGCGGGGTTTCAGGCAGCGGGCCTCCCCCAGCGAAGCCTTCTTTTTCTTCTCTTCACCCTGATGGTCCAGTTCCCCCCGAAATGGTCTGGGGTGCACTGACTATAGTCCACAGAGACTTTGCTTGCTGGACTTTATCCACCATCAGCCTCTGGAAAGTTGTGGTTGAGCCCCAGAACCAAGCAGGACCGGGAAATGGTGACTTCTCAGTGGCCAGGAGGGGGCTTCTCTACTGCCCAGCGACCCTGTACCTAAGCTGGAGGGGAGGGTGGGGAGCCCCGACAGACCAGTACAGCCCCACTCTCCGCTGCAGGATGGCCCGGGAGAGAAGTCAATGAAATAGTGTAGCTGCCCTTGCTGTAAATCCTCTGCTAAAATAGATTTAGTCGGAGAGTAAAATTTGGTCATAAGCTTTGAAAAAGGAGCATGGGTAAGACATAGGGACCAAGCAAGGTTAAACATAGTGGGCGAAGAGACACACAATGAAGAGAAGCAGTATTAAATCAGAGCAAAACGCATCAAAAACAATGAGCTAGGCTATTTTAATGTAACATTTCTGCAGTCACAATTTTCCTGATCCAGTATCAAAACACACAACCTCAAAATCCATAAAAATAAATACTATTAAAAATGAAGTGTGAATAAAGTGAGAAATTGACAAAATCAGTTTGTCACCTGAAGGTTGCTTATTTTTGTCTCTGACACATAAAATGAATAAAGATATGAAATGATATAAAAGGCAATTTAACATTTACTGCTATTCTACAAAAGAGAATACTCATTTATTTCAAGTATTAATGAACCATTTAAAAATTGAGTGTATTCTGGGTCTCAAGGAAAACATCAGTTTATTCCAAAAAGTAGAAATTACATACCTATGACCAGCATGCTATAAAGCTAGGACTTAATAAAAGGTTGGATAAGCAGCCAGCTATCACTTAAAAAAAAAAAAAGAAAAATGGCCAAAGGGTTTTGAACCCTTGAATCAAGAGGAAAATAACAATTGAAATTTCAGAGTTTTGAAAAAATAGTATGTTTCCATTTCTGTAATATACACAGAGCAGCATTGTTTGAGGAGGCCTTCACATGCTGAGTAAGTATGGAAATGCACAGAAATAATAAACACCAAATATTGAGTGAAAAAAATTTAAAATACCAATGATGGGGCCTCCCTAGTGAAGTGTGGAGTTAAGTAGCAGCACTATGAAGCGGTCCACAGCCACTGCAGCATGGGTTCGATCCCTGGCCAGGGAGGAGACCAACGTGCTGCAGCAGACCTCTCCTGTCTTGCCCCAATGTATTTCAGTCTGTTCTACTCCCCACTCTGTCTTTAGTGAATCCTCTCACCCCCACACCTCTGACTTGTACCCTAGTTCTTGTATGTATAAATAAATACATCTTTTAAAAAAAGGAATGTGGGAAAATATTAATAAATAAAATACCAGTGGTGCTCGCTATCAAATTTACATATGTGTCCTCAGAGGAAAATGTATAGTTTCAGTACTTTTATTGTTAAAATAATTTCTTAAATGAACTGAATGCATGACTTATATAAACTAGAAAAAAGCAGTAGTCCATGTCCAAATAAAAATAAGATGGAATGAAGATTAAATCAGAGATGAAAAATTAGGAGTGGAAAACAGTTGACTTGATGAATAAACCTGAGAGTTCATGCTTTGGGAAGACCCATAAGATAAAGAATCCTGTGATAAGAATAATTTCCTCACTCTCAATGTAGAAAAACAAAGAAAACATGTTGAGCAGAAGGGATATGTAACTCAGAGATAAGCATTTAAACATAAGAAGTGTTTGTACAACTAACATTTTTGGCGATCATTGAAAATCGTATTAAAAATTTCTTTTTTTGTTCCTGTAGCATTACATTATGATACTAGGTTTCAGGTGTCCATCATTATCAGTCAACATCTGTCAATCTTATTTCGCAGTTCACAACTGAAAGTCCAAATGTATTTTTTTTTTTTTATGAAAAGAAACCATCACCTTTTCTTCAGAAGGAGCAAAAATCAAAATGGACTAATGTCCAAGGAAGAAACAGCAAAGTGCCTTCCAAGGACATTTTTCTGAAGCCAAAAGAATGAACAGAGCTGCTTCCAGCTATTAAAATGTATTACTGGTACTTCACTAAAATTAAATACAAATAGAAAGCTCAGAAAAATGTTTGCCTATGGTAGGAAATGGATTGCAATATTTAGTGCTGAATTCAACAAATCAATGCGAAAAAATGAATATTCCACTAGTAAATTGAAAAAAAGAAAATGAACGAGCAGTTTAATAAAGAAAAATGTCCCATAAATGCAAGCAGCGTAGCTGGAGCCCCCAAAACCTCAGTCGTAGCTAAATCGGTGGGGCTGATGGGAGGATGACACTCTGTTCCAGGCAGCCTGGATGTTGGAGTTAGGTGTTCGGGTTCGTGTCCTGTCCCTGGCAGTTTTCAGCATGTGAATGACCACTGCTCTCGGTGTCCAGGCCTCTCCTGGGAATGGTTCCTGACTCTGGCTGGTCGTGAGGGTTCGATGTGCAGAACTCTGCTACTGCACCTGGACCACACACCTGGACCGTCACGCTCCATCAGTCAAGAGCAGCAGCTCAGCGTCTTGCTGTTATTGCTACTTTGTTTTCCCAAATAGAAAAGTCATAAAAAAGGCAAAAGCATTGCTGGTGAAGAGATGAACAAGCAGGAGCTCTCAGACATGGCCCCTCGCTCTCGGAAAGCAGCATCAGTGGCTGGCCTAGTTCCTGGCATGTTCCCTACACCTGTCGCTGCACCTGGCCTGGCACAGGCGTGGCTTCCAGTCTGACCGAGTCTCAGTGAGTGCCGGCAGGTCCTGGAGACTCAGGAGCGGTCTGAGTCCACATCTTTGGAAATAGGCTGGTTCGACTCAGTGAGTCCACTTCCTGGAGTCTCTCTTGAGGGACGGTCCACTGTCAGTGCGAGAATGGGGACACAGCGGCAGTGTCCGTGCCCCCTCAAGGGCATCGCCTTGGTCGGTGTCGTCACGCACGGAGGGTGCGGTCAGTATTTTAGACTGGTGTGTTCACACCACAGTCCTGGTTCCAGGGTGTTCCCTTTGCCCAGCTCCCCCAGTTCGGACACACGCCCCAGTTCTGGTATTATTTGGCCGGCTTCCGCAAGATGCTCCCTACCCATATGGGAAAATCCCAAGTGGCCATTAGCAGTATTTTGTAAAACCTACTTGCTGACATGAAAAATGCTTATGACACATGAAGCAGAAGGAACAGTTCATAAATGTCCCTGAAAGAGCATGTGCAGGGACCCGCTTTTAGGTCAGAGTCTATTTATGAGGCGCGCGTGCACCGTCTCTGAGTGTATCAAGAGATGGACCGTGTAGTCCGTGGCTGCTGTGACGACGGGTCATTTTTCTTCTTGGTCTTCTCTGCATCCCCAAGAGTGAGCGTGTATCACTGTGAACTGAAGCGGAGGAGCAGAGCCCCGGGGGTCTTGGCCTTGAGGCTGTTACAAGCACATGGTGTGTCTCCGGAGGTCTCTGCTCCAGGGGGCAGGAAGCAGGGAAGCGCCCCAAGGAGGAGCCGATACCCCAGGTACCTCTTGCTGTCATGGAAATGTGTAGGCAGGAGGTGGGGCAGGAGCCCAATGCTTGGACTTAGCGGGCTCTTGGCCTGTTTCTGCTGGGGTGGGACTGTCTGCCCCTGGGGCAGCCACACTCGGGGGGCCTGTGGGGACGCAGGCTCAGGACGGGCAGGGAGTGTTCTATGCAGGGAGCAGGCATCCAGGGACTTGTTCCTTTTTTGGGGGTGTGTGTGTGTGTGTTACATTTATTATACAGAGGTATCCTAAATTTTGTTCAGTGACAGCTCGTACTTTTTGTGTGTGCTTTTTAAATTTTTCCTTTATTTATACATATTTGACATCAATCGTGGTCCCCATTTCCCACCACCACTCACCAGTGCACCATCACCTCAGTCCCTTGTGCTCTTTCTGCCCTCAACCCACTCCCTAACCTCCCCCCCCCCCCACAAAGTGTTTCTGATTTGTCCTTGTCTTTTGTGCTGTGTTTTTGTTTTTTGTTTTCATTGTTATTATTCTTTCCTTGGTCCCTGATTTGGTTCAAGATAACTGGGGAGAGGGCAAGACCTGGGAGTAGGGCTACCTGTCTGGGGCTGGTGCCACCTGGTGGCGGTGGGGACCTCGGTGGCTGGCCAAGGAGGGACTTGTCTTTCCTCTTCATAAGCCCTGTGCTGACCTCCTCGGTGCCTGGGGGCAGTGGCCACTCAGTCACTAGTTCTTGGATGAACAATCCAGCGTCCTTTTCTTCTGCTGTTTTCGCTCAGAAAGCCTTTGAATGTAAGGGTCCAATAATTGCTCCCCTGTGAGTTGCTTTTCTTCTTAGGAATGATGGGTGGTGGGAGGTCAAATTCACAGTGGTTTCGGAGACTTTAAGCATATAATAAATTACAAAAAACTATTCCCAAGATAAGTAAATAACCTGTTTCATTTGGAAACATTACTATTTTTAGGATAAAAGGAATTGCAGTTTTCACTTCTTGAAAAATGAGAGCGCTGCAGACTCATCGTGAGCAGTATACTCTGCTGTCTCCAAGTTACACGTGTGTCACGACTCTGGCTTTCTGCAGTTGCCCCTTGACAGTTCCTAAGTTCGCATCTGTTTTACTTGCAGAGCTGTCGCGCTTTCCCCGAACATGATCGTCTCTTGCGAGTGTTTCTTCAGGGGCTGGTATCTCACGGGAGCTATTCGTATGAACAGGGCGCCGATCTCGCTCTGGCCGGGACATCGCTAGAAGTACAATAGGTGACCCGTTGCCCGTCCTTCCTCTGGGTCCAGTTTTCCTGGGGACCACGATGTGCGGGTTGACTGAGGAGAACAGAAGCCAGGGCTGGCTTCCCGACAGCTAACTTGGGACCCTTGTTCCAGTCCTCAGGTGTCCTCTGGGGACAGTGTGTCCCCTTAGAGATGCCACCTTTTCTTCATCTTCTCTCTGGACACCGAGGACTGTGTCTTGCCTCAGAGTCCCCTCTCCACCCTGGCTGTGCTCTTCGCCTTCCAGCTTTACTCTTTCACTCCCCCTTGCCCTGGGGTCTTGTTTTTCTGCTGCCTTGGTGCAGTCAGCTGGGGTGGACAGCCCCTCTGCATCCTGGTCCGCGTCTGGGTCTGCAGGAGGTTGCCAGGGAGGACGGGGAGGGAGCCTCCGCAGGAGAACTCAGCTCGCTGATAACAACAGTAGCTCGAGCTCAGCGGATGGAGCAGCTACTAGGCGTCTGGCGCTGGTCTAGGAGCCGCATCAGGGCTCAGCACGGCCTCCAGAGCTGGCAGTTATAAGCAGCATCATGGTGCTGGGGATCTGAGGTGCAGACAGGTCTCCAATTCTTTTTTTAAAAAAGATTTATTTATGCATACAAGAACTGGGGTACAGGCCAGAGGTATGGGGAGGTGAGAGGATTCACCAGAGACAGAGTGGGGAGCAGAACAGGCAGATCTACTGAAACATGCTGCTGAGGGGAGCAGCAGCTGAGGCAGGAGAGGTCTGCTGCGCCATGTGGGTCCCCTCCCTGGCCGGGGATCGAACTCATGCTGCAATGACTGTGAATGCTTCATAGCACAGTGCTTAACCCTCTGTTCCACCAGGGAGGCCCAGGTCTCCAATTCTTACTGCCTCTCATATTTTAATTTAGTTTTTATTGAGGTGTTATTGATGCATAATATTATGTCAATTTCAGATGTATAACATAATATTCAACATTTGCCTGCATTGCAGAATGATCACTGTCAGTCTGGTTGTTATCATGTCACGTAGTTGCAAACTTTTTTTTCTTGTGCCCAGAACATTTTTTAACTCTCAAATACTGGATGCAAATACTGGATGCAACATGGTATCGTTAAGTATAGTCACCATGCTATGCATGACATCTCCAGGACATATAACTGGAAGTTTGTACCTTTTGATCCCCTTTACCTAGCCCCAAACTCCTGCCTTTGACAACCACCAGTCTGTTCTCAATATCTATGATTTTATTTTGTTTTATGCTTTTTAGATTCCCTATAAAAGTGAGATCATAGGTATTTGTTTTTCACTGTCTGACTCATTTCACTTAGTATAATGCCCTCAAAAATCCATATTGTTATAAATCGCAATGTTTCCTTTTTTATGGCTGAGTAGTATTCCATTACACATATAATACCATTTTCTCTTTATTCATTCATCCTTGACGGGCACTTAGGTTATTTCCATGTTTTGGTTATTGTAAATAATGCTGAGTAAACATGGGGGTGTGCAGATATTGTATCTGTTCAAGTTAGTATTTTTGTTTTCTTTGGACACACAAAAGTGGAATTGCTGGCTCCCATGGTAGTTTTATTTTTAATTTTTGGAGGAGCCCCATGCTGTTTTCCATAGTGGCTGCACCAATTTACATTCCCACCAACAGTGCCTAAGGGCTCCCCTCTCCCCACATCCTCACCAACACTTGTTTCTTGTCTGTTGGGTAACAGCCTCTCACTGGTATGAGGTAATGGCTCAGTGTCTTACCCTGTACTTCCCTGATGGCTAGTGATGCTGGGCATCTTTCATGTACCCGTTGGCCATTCCTAGATCTCCTTTTAAGAAATGTCTACTCAGACCCTTTGTCCTTTTTCATGGGCTTTTTAAGTTTCACTATTTAGAGCTGTGAGTTCTTCTATCTGGATGTTAACTCTGATCAGACATGTGGTCTGTGTGTATTTGCTCCCCATTGGGTAGCCTGCCTTTTCTCTTTGCTGATGGTTTCCTGGATGTGTGCTCCTCTGCCCAGTGCTGCATGAGTTTCAGCGTGTGTTGGAGTGTGCTCGTGCCTGTGGTCGGGGCCGAGGTTCATCTGGATTATGTAATTTAGTCGTGCAGGTTTCTGCAGGATAATCCTGAGGTGCCTCTATAACAGGAAATGGGTATGAATTCACTGAGAATGAAAAAAGCATGTAAGTAATGAGACCAGGTGTCTGCGGAAATCATTCCTCTGAGATGACTTTGAGCTGTGTGCCCGAGGACATTTGGGGACACACTGTCCACACGTTATGATGGGAAATACATGTGCAGATTGTCAGGGAGGCACGGCCAGAAGGCTTCACAATGCCTTGAAGCTGAAATGTCATCTCAAATGTAAACGTAATTTCCTGTTCATGTGCTAACTTGCTTGAGGTGAATGTTTGTGATTTCTGCAGGCCCGATCACCGTGGAGCAGCATCTCCGATGCCCTCGCCCAAGTAACCAGACAGACTTAACCTTGTAGGCGATGGCACATTGGCCCTGCCAGGCCAGTTCTGGCTGAATGGGAGTGGCCTGGCTTGTTCTCTTCTCAGTCCTGCACTTACTAGGGAGCCTCCTGGAATTCCAGTGCCTTCCCACACGCTTTTCCTGCAGAATCTTGTCAAAAGGTGCTGAGCCTGCACACCACTCGGCACTTCTCTCCTGGTGACCAGCTGCTTACCTTCCTGGCTAATGCCTTCCTGGCGGGATTTTGAAGGAAGACCCAGCAGCAAGCGGTGACCAGTGGGCAGAGCGCTCTGGGACGAAGGCGTGTGTTGGGGCCCAAGCTGATATGTTAATACTGTGCAGATTCTGACTTCTGAGTGAAGAGGCATGAGCCACCCACTTGGGGTGGCAGGTGGCCCCCCAGCATCTGAGATCCTATTTGGGGAATGTGGTGCCCCTGAGTTATTTTGATTGAAGGACTCTTTCAACACACTCGCACAAAGAAAGTCAAGTCACAAGTCTTTTTTCTTCCCCAGAAGTGGGGATGCGGTGGCTGGGCAGCACCAGTGAGCTGGGGGAAGAGCATCCTCTGTTCTGGGTCACCCACGAGCAAGAGGTGGCCGGAAGGGTGGGCAACTATTATTCATAAGATGGTGGGGATGAAGGTCCCTAGCTTTTTGTGGGTTCAACTCTACATGGCCATTTTAAAAGGTGCCCAGGGGAAAGCAAAGTGGAAACTTGTGGCCAGAGTTCCAAATCCTCATCTAAATGTGCAGACTCCGGTGTGAGCTGGTTGTCGTGTTGTGAAATGCTGAAGCAGCAACTCAAAATAGCTGCTTTCTCCTCCCAGTGACGTCCCTGCAGGAGGGAGGTCTTGGTTCATGGGGCGCCAGTTCACTCCCTCAGTGTGATGGGCTGAAGGTTTGTCCTTGCTGAGCAGGTGTCAGGGTTTCTGGAACGGAGATGGTTGGCGTGGGGTGGGAGGGTTGCCCCTGTGAAGGCGCTCCGAAAGGTTTTGTCTTAAACTGGAAGGACTTTTAACAAAATTGTTCTTGCACTTCTTTCCCGTACCTCGTACTTGCTATAGCCTGGAAACTAGGGTTAGGGAAGGAAATCTTTCTGTATCCATCAGATTCAATATAGATTTAATCACTGTAATTGTTTAAGAAATTGATGTATTTGCCAGCTAATGATTAGGATTATATTGTAAACAGTTTTTAGGAGTTTAATATAAGTACATCCAAATAGTTTCTTGGTTGTCCACTTGGGTGACTTATGTGTCTTTCCTGTTCTCTCGCTCACTTTGGAGCATGGTGAGTGCTCAATGCTGCAGGTGGGACCCCACCCCATGGACCAGCTTGTAAAATGAGTATTTGTCAAACTGAAATTTCTCAGTTATGTTCAGCATGCATCTTGAATTATTTATGGCTTTTTATAAGCCTGCACCAGTCAATCAGTAGGGTGGGGAGCCGCCCAGTATTAGAATCAGTGTCTTAGTTTCTCGGGGCACATAAAAGCAATGCAGCTTGTCCTGTCCACTGTGTGTTTCTTGCCCTCAGGAGACAGAGTGATGGGGAGGGGGGCTGTGGTTCGGGGGTTCTAAGCACTGCTACTGCCCATCAGCACTGGGATGCAACGAAGGTATGGGAGGCAGAAGCAATCAGACATGACTTCGGGAGAGCACGAGGCTTGCACAGTAGGTGGGTGGGGTTGTCCAGGGCAGAGTTTTGGAAACTGTTTGGATTTGAACTCTGGATGGTATTCTACCTGGGTGCATCTCCCCTAGTCTGCGTTCACGTCAGAAACCTTGAGGTGTCTCGTTCCCCTTCTCCTTCATCCTTCTCTGCCCTGCCTGCAGAACACACAAGTCAGCCTCCTCTTCCCAGCCTCCTGCTCTCCTCTGGGCCAAGCCTTTGAGAGTCTTCTGGGGCAGCTACATCTGAATCTCACCTGGTGGCCAGGGCATCTGTGGCTCAGCGGGAGCGGGGGCAGCTGCATCTCCCTTGCAGTTCCTTCTACAGTCTTTCCCGCACCTCTGTTCACTCATCCACTCGGAAGCCAGAACAGTTGGAACAGAAACATAAATCAGACCCCATCATTCCCTTGCAGACCTGCTCAGCGCTTTCTTTTCTCCCCTCTGCTATTACCTGCCTGCTGCCCCCCAACCCCTCCCTCCCCCCGCCTGAGGGAGCTGACCCCGTCTACCTTTCCCCCTCCCAACTCACATTGGTTTTCCAGATCTTCAAACCAGATCCTGCTCGCCATCCCTCCCTGCGGTCTTCAGCTCTATGCACCCAGCCCCTGGGGCCGTCAGCCCCCCCCCGCAGGCCACCTGTCACTGTGAGCTGCCTTCTCTGCATCCTTCCACCTCGTTCGTGCCCGATCCTTCCAGATTTGTGGGGCCACATCTTGTTTACAGCTGATTCTCCAGTGCTCAGAACCATGCCTGGCGCTCAGCCTGGCGCTCAGCAAGTACTAGCTGGATGTATGACTGAATCTAGCAGGTCATCAGATTGGGCAGAGCCACGCCTGGCCTAGGCTAGCCTCGCCGGTTCCAGATCTCCTGCCACAAACATGGGAAATCTCTACTGATGTGAGCACTGACTGAGTCTGATACCTCTAAAGGAAGCCTTCCAGGCCTTAATATTAATTAGGTGTTACTCTTAGGTAATTGGTTTTTATTTTAAGTTGATTGTGTTTTTCTTATAAATTCAAAGAACTATAAAATCATTCAATTTTGCTTGCCATCCTTAAGCTCTCATGATTTATATAAAATATTTTTGTGATTTAAAAAAATTGATTACCGATTTTTTAAAACTTTTAAAAGATTTATTTATTTATGCATATAAGAACTGGGGTACAGGCCAGAAATGCAGGGGTGAGTGGATTCACCAGAGACAGAGTGGGGTGCAGAACAGGTGGACAGACAAAATACACTGCTGAGGGGAGCAGCAGGCGAGGCAGGAGAGGTCAGCTGTGCCACATGGTCACCTCCCTGGCTGCAAGTGGGTGTGGATAGCTTCAGAATGCTGCAGCTTAATCCCTTGCACCCCCAGAGAGGCCCCACTGATTAAATTTATTTTTTAAAAAGATTTATTTATGCATACAAGCACTGGGGTACAGGCCAGAGGTGTGGGGGGGTGAGAGGATTCACCACAGACAGAGCAGGGAACAGGACAGGCAGATCAACGGAGGTACACTGCTGAGGGGAGCAGCGGGCACAGCAGGAGAGGTCTGCTGCGCCATGTGGGTCCCCTCCCTGGCCGGCAGCAGGGATCGAACTCGTGCTGCAGTGCTGTGGTGCTGTGGTTTGCTTCACAGTGCGTTGCTTAACCCACTGCGCCACCAGGGAGGCCCCCACTGATTAAATTTAAAATGGACAATAAAATTCAGAAATCAGGTCATTACAGAGTTAGGCTATATTTTAATGTGCCCAAGTTCGTACCCGGTGATGGTGAAAGTGAATCAGCAAGGGTTATTCTCTTCACTGCTGCTGTTATTATTATGTGGCAGACTTTACAAAGTGTTGATAGTTTGTTTAAATCATCTCCCTGCAGGCTGCAGGCTGCAGGGTGCCTTCAGTGCAATCTCTGACTTGTGGTCCTTGCGGGTTCTTCTTCTCCCTGAGCCAATGCTGGAGGGCATCTTGCCGTGACGGGCAGAACTAACCAGAGCCAAATCCAGCTTTGCACACAGCTTCTGCTTCCCTGGCTCTTCTTCCTGAGAACTCGGAAGACCTTTTCCTGCCCCCGCGCGTGGAAGTCCTTCTGTGGTCTTCTGCAGTCCCTTAGGCACAGCTTTTCTCTTGACTTGCATAAAGACTTGTCAGCCAGTTTCGCTCATGCTTTCTGGGTGTCTTGCCCATTTGGACGTGGCACCCGCGTCCAGTGTCCACACAAGATGGAGGACATGGGTGGGCCACTTCCACTGTGACCTGGGCATGGGGTGAACTGTTTCCACTGTTGCCTGAGCAGCCCCCAGCCCCGTAACCTTAGATGGAGGTGGGGTCACCCCAAGTCCCAGCCTTTCTTCGTTTGCCCTGCTGCCTGTTGGCTCATGGCTTTTTATGAATCTTGGCACCAGAAAGCAGGATGTTTGCAACACTGTAAGTTCATCTGTTTGCTCTAAGAGTTAGAATTCCAGCTGTTGAGATGTGCTCGTCTTGACTTAATCTCACCTCTGGGGGTGCAGGCCCTTTGCAATCTCTCGGGGTTTAAAATAAGTGGCCGCCCCGATCCAGGCCAGGCCACGCCTGTGCTGTTGGGTCTCTCTGAGGCTGTGCAGAGGGAGCCGCCCTGGCTGGATGTTCACATCCTGCTGCAATAACGGCCCTCGTCTGCTTAGCATTCCTCCACTATGCCAATCTCGTAACCTCATTAAAAGAGAAAACGAGATGAGTTCGCCCTGGCACTTCCTGAGCACTCACCAGCCTTCTGTGCAGATAATCCCCCCTCGGATCTGGCCGTGATTGACATCGGGTTTATTGGTGTGCAGCTTCGTGGAGCTGCTTTCCTTTTCATCTCCACTGTTCCCCATTATGGTTTAAAATTAATATTAAAAATCCATCCAGCGCACAACAGAGTTCAAGTCAAATAGTGTTGAGAGGCTGATAATGAGAACAGTCATTGCACCCCAGCCCCAGGGACCCCTACTTCCAAGGCTTGTTTGCTTTTCTTCCTTTCTCGTGAAAAATGACATTTTCTATTGTGGCAAAATATGCATCACGGGAAATTCACCATCTCAACCGCTCCTCGCAGGCAGGTCGCGTGCTCAGGGTGTTCAGAGAGCCGAGCAGCCCTCTCCAGCCCCTTCTCATCCTGCAGAAGTGAAACCCCAAACCGTCTCATGCTCCCGCCCACTGGGAAGCCCCTGGGAAGATCATTCGACTGTGTGTCTCTGAGTTTGACTGTTGTAGGACCTTCCTAGAAGCGAACCAGACAGTACGTGTCCTTCTGTGCTGGCCTCGTTCTCTCAGCATGATGTCCTCAAGGTTCCAGCAGGCTGGCGGCTGCGTCCGTGTCCTCCCTTTCTCAGGCTGGATAACACGCCTCAGAGAGTTCAGATCCCGCTTTGCCGGTGTCTGCTGTCGGGAATGATGCTGCTGCGGACACGGGTGTGCGAATATCTTTTCAAGGTCCCGCTTTCAGCTCCTTTGGATCTAGACCCAGAGGCGGGATTGATTGTCATATGGTAATCGTTCCTTATTTTTTAAAACTGACCTTATTTTCATCTCAGGCTCATAGTCTGTTGAGTACTGAGGGAAAAAAATCTGAAACTTGGCAAGTGATGGTATCTCGGTATTTTGGTCCTGTCTGCCTGTCTGTCTATCTGAATCTGTCTGCATATCTTAAGTTCTGTTGAAGTGTAATTTCAAGCTCTGCTCTCCACTCATGGTAAATGTGTGTCTCCTTGGTTACAGTCAACCTTGTGGATGTGTGATCTGCTCCCCTGAACCTTTCCCAAACCCTCCCCTGACCTAATCAGCTCCCTCTGGCTTGGTGCAGGCCGGTCCCTGCAGCCCACACTCAGCCGCGGGCCTTCAGCTTCCCTGGTTTCGAGTCTTCATCCCCATCTTCCTGGGCAGGGCTGTGTAGTTGTGTGACTTCATGAGGCAGGTTCCGGCTCAGGGGCCTGAGGACAACCCCCCCACCTTGTACATCAACCCTGACTTTACCTTGATGGCTATCCCCTGGCCTGCCTTCCAGAAGCCTGGTACCCCGACCCCATGGTCTCCTGGGTGCTGCAGGATGACTCAGTCCTCACCTCTTGGGTCCTCGTGGAGCCTTTTCAAAACGTGTTGGGCCCTCGTGGCCCTCCCTGTCCTTGTCCTTGTGCATCTGTGCCTGTGAGGTGTTAGGGAGAGAAAGGCGGTGAAGGGAAAAAATGTTAATCACTTTTAAATAAAATTTTCTTCCCTTTGTTATTTTTCAAAACTATCAGGAGAGTCAGAAACTGTATATTTATTAGTTATTATATATATTCTGATTTCTACTATAAAGGATTCCAATTAGTTGGAATTTCTTTTTTGTCAACATATGTTGTAGCCACTGCTTGCCCCAAACCTGTCTGCAGCCACGCCAGGAGCTGTGCCCCGAAGAGGAGGTTGCTGGAGAGGCACTGACGGGACCCTTCGTGGTTCCAGCCGTTCGCTGAGTGCGCGGTCACTTGCCATCGCCTGCCCGCTCTCACTGTCTAAAAGCTAAAAGCTAAAAGCACAGTGGTTCCTTAAAAATTTAACAGAACTACCATCAGATGCAGTCATTCCCATTCCAGGTACACACCGCAAAGAATTTGAAGTGCAGACTCAAAGGAATATGCATCTGTGCACCTGTGTTCATAGCAGCATCAGTCACAACAGCAAAAGTTGGACACAACCCGCTGCCCATCAGTAGATGAGTGAGTACACAGGGGTCCAGCGTGCGTCTCAGTGACCATTGGGTCAAGGAGGGGCCGAGTGTATGACTATTGTCCCAATAGGCTACCCCACACAACCTAGGTGTGTAACGGGCTGTATTATCTAGGTTCGTGTAGCTACACTCTATCTTTCATGCAGCGAAGAGATTGCTCTATGAGACATTTCTCAACATATCCCATTGTCAAGTCATGAGTGACTATATGCATACGCAATGGAATATTACTATGTCTTAAAAATGAAGGAATTCCGATACATGCCGTGTTGTAGGTGAACTTTGAGGATGTTTTGCTAACTGAAGTAACTACAAAAGGACAATGCTGTATGATTCCACTTAGAATAACCAAATCTATAGAGATAGAAAGTAGAGTGATGGTTGCCAAGGTTTGGGAGGATGAGAGAATGGAGTTTCATGTTTAATGGGTACAGAGTTTAAGTTTTGCAAGATGAAAAACTCTGGATTGGTTGCACAAGAAGGGAAATGAGCCAACATACTGAACTGACACTCGAAAATGGTTAAGAGGGACCCTCCCTGGTGACTCAGGGGTTAAGTCTCAGCACTGTTGCCCCACAGCACTGAGTTCAATCCCCCTCTAGGGAGCTGAACCACATGGTGCAGCAGACCTCTCCTGTCTTGCCCACTGCTCCCCTCAGCAGTGTGTTTCAGTCAGTCTGCCTGTTCTGCTCCCCACTCTGTTTCTGGTGGGTCCTCTCACCCCCTGCACCTCTGGCTTACATCTTACTTCTTGTATGCATAAATAAATAAATCTTTAAAAAAATGGTTAAGAGGGTAAATTTAATGTTATATGTATTTTACCACAATGAAAAATACATTCCAAACCACCAGTTGAATAATTGGTCCCTTTTGGGCTAAAATATTGGGACACTCAAAAGTTATTTTGAGAACCAACTCATATATTGGAATTTGTTGATACTGGTATGAGCCTTGGTTGAGAATACAGTCTCAACTATTACATTCGGCTGAACAAACTTATGTGACAGCAGAGTTAAGTAAACTTGGCATTTGTAAAATGAAGAGAAGTAAAGGAAAGTGCTGTTTCCTCTGGTGACACATTTATCGCAAAGATCTCACAGAACAAGGCAATAAATTTATAAAATAAGATAGTGTCAGACGTGTCCAAAATCCATGAAAATAGGGAAAAAATAGATTTCTTACAATCAACCGTGTTTTGTCAGCATAGTTACTGTCTTGAGAAAATCCCATTTGTAGAAAATAAATGCCAGGCACATAAAAAAGTTGTAACTTGACAAGTTTTCCATTAAATGAAAACTAGAATGAACTCAGCAAGTAGCTGAAAATCTGGGTAGCTTTTTTTCTTGCCAATTTAGAGTTCACAGAAGACTGACTTGTAGGTTTTATTCACACCAACTGCTTATTAATTGTAAACAAGGGAATGGTGACTTGGATGTTATCTTCTTCTGTGGCCAGACTTTGTCTTCATTTTTTCACTGAGTATTTAGTCACCAGCTTAGGAGAATTTTAATAGTCTTTCTGTGTTAAACTTCTCAATATGTTAATAACTTGATCTTCGTTCCGTATGATAATTTAAGAATGGCAACTGACACCTGGATTGTTTTATCTCTTTGGAACTAATTATTTAGCCTGAAAGGTTGTCTTTAGGTTTTTGGATTAGAAAGAAGACCACTTCATACCTTTTTCTGAGGGTTGTATTACCAGAGCTCTGGGTCATGGTGTTTGCATGAACAAAGTGAACTCACCTATGGGTTAAGTAATGAATGATGGATTGTGTTCATGGAAGAAACACCGCCCCCAGGCTGGCTTCCTGGCCCAGAGCATGGGCAGACGGCCCAGGGCCCTCCTGGCTGAGACCGCGTTGCCTGGGGATCACCTTGTGAGCCTTTGCCTCTACCTGTTGCCTTGCTACCTTGCACAAGTCACTTAGCCCGTCTGAGAGCTGGTCTCTAAGGGGTTAGGGATGACACCTTCTTGACCGCTCTGCTAATTCTCACATAACATAATGCACAGCTCCTAGTTCGATTCAGATGCTGCACCCACGAAGACTCAAGAAACCATCATTTCTTACAGTCACAGTGAAAAAGTCTTTCTGGACTAGTGGGATCGCTCAGCTCTCTCCATCCCCCTGAGCAGAGTGCTGGGACTCATTGTCCTCTCCCAGGGATTATCATGTCTATATTTTGGGGGGCCACCACCCCACTACCATCCCTTTGGTAATGGTAACCATCGCTAGCTGCTTGCCCTACCTCTCTGTCGCTGCCTCTGCCCTCTGTGGTGCCTCCCAGGCAACTTCAACATTCGGATTAGTGAGCATTTCTTCTAGGACACCCTAGTAGGAGGCCATAAAATTTTATCCTGGCCCAAATGAACACATAACAATATGGTATTGGCTCAAGGTTTTCCAATATACCCATAGGAATGACCAATGGAAGTGATAGTCTAAAACACTCTAAACTCTGAAAACACAAAATTACAGTTTTATGGAGCAGGCAGAATGGCTGTGTGACAGAATGTTAAGTTAGATCCTCACCTAATATCATATACCAAGGCAAACTTCTGGTGGATTTATTGAATGTAAAAAATAAAAGCTCAGCCATGCTGTTAAGAAATGTATGTGGCCGTTGAATCGATCCCAAGAGAATAATGATAGTCATAATAAGAATGTCAGTTAGCAAATGCTTTGTAACAAACCATCCCTGAAGTTTCCAGCAATCACCTTTGTATACGATCTGGCATGGCTGCGTGGTTCTCTTCGTTAGACCCACTAGTGGGTCTATCGCTGATGACTTGACTTGTGTGTGTAAGGGGGGCCTATAAGATGGGGTGCAGCACAGATAGTAAGGCCACTCACTCTCATTCCCTGCAGGCTGAGCTTGTCCACCTGGTAATAGCAGATTTCCCAGAGCAGCAACAGACAGAGCCAGTGTGCAGGTCCTTGTTGGGCCTCTGCATCCTGTTTGCCTCTTCTGTCTTAGTGGGAGTAAGTCATGGAGTCAATCCCAGCTTCAGGGCTTGGAGAAGGACTCCGTCTTTTCATGGGAGGGGTGGCAAAGTCCTAGACTGTTTTTCACAGTTTACCATGGGCACTATTCTAACTACATTATGTATGGTTTATCTCCTGCTGCGTAACAAATCACCCCTAAACTTTGCAGCTTGAAACCACAAATATTCATTACCTCTATAGTGGGTCAGGCGTCTTGATACAACTTGCCTGGATTCTGGGTTTAGGGTCTCACAGGACAGCAGGGAAGGAATTAGCCATGACTGTGTCATCTCATGGTGCCACTGCAGAGGACTGGATTCCACATTCACTTCATAGTGGCTGAGAGACCCCCCAACTCCACCCTGGGCCTGAAGAGTTGCAGGTGAGTCCCAGGTGGTGGGGTCATTAGGGCCCAGCTCTGAGACTGTCTGGCACATACTCACGTTGTGCAGCAAATGTGCTCTCGTTAGCCTTCATTTTCAATCCAAGAAATTGAGGCAGAGTGAGAGGTCACCAGGTAGCAAGTGGGGGAGCTGGGCTGAATCCTAGGCACTCTTCTCGCTGTGAAAGGTATAATAAGGAAAAAGATTGATACAGTTGACCACAAATCCATTAGCATCCTGTGTGTGTCAAACACCATCACCAGAATTGGCAAGTCAGGACATAATGCTGCCTACCTGCCAGTCCATCCCTATTATACTAAAAGCAGCCGTAAATCAATAGGGAAACATTAGCATCAGATGGAAAAAAAAGTCTGCAAGGGACTCTGGTCAGCAAGCTCCGGAAGGAATATGAAAGGCAAATAAACAGAGCAGTTCCAAGCCCCTGGCGTCATCAGAGAGATGCAGATGAACACAATTCTTTTCTCTTTTCTTGGACTAAAACGGGTAGAGTCTTTTAAATATTTATTCTTAGTCTGGTGAGTGTGTAGGAGGGTAAACAGCCCCCTGGAGGAAACGTTGATGGGTGTAAGCACGTGGAAAACCAATGTTTATACCCTTTCACTCACTGATCCTATCTGGAAGAGTTTATAGTAAAATCAGAGACATCAGTAAAACGTCCACACGGAGATACTCGCTGACTTTTACTCATCTTAGTTGGGAATCGGCAGCCCCCTGCATACCAGCACTGGCCATTGGTTCCATTATGCCGTGCCTGGATGACACGGCATTAGAAGCATCTTTTCAAAGACTCCTCAGTGGCCTGGGGAGAGTCTCGTGTGTGTCAAGTGTACACCACAGGGTTGCAGCAGAATTCAGTTTTGTACAGTGGGTGTGTGTGGGGGAAACAAAAGCCTGAATGGAAACAGGTTGGAATCCGAGCAGCCATCTCTCCCAGCGGTGGGTCTGGCCTTCCCCTCACCCTCGTGTTTGTTCCACGTCCTTCCTGGAGCACAAGGAGCTGTTGTCAGGGGCCAGGGCAGCTGGCAGCGTCCATCAGAGGCCCCAGGGCCCCGGCGGTACCCCCTCTGTATCGCCCGGAAGAGGCCAGCCAGTCCTCCTGGGCGTGGACACCACCGTGCCTCCTAGCAGGAGGTGGACGCGCAGATCCCGTCGAAGATTCTGCCCAGCAGTAAATCTCTCCTGTATTTTAAAATTATGGCCAGCACCCTGATGTTAACTTTTAGGTGAATGTGTGGTTTTGATTTTTTTTTTAAGATTGATTTATTTATGCATGCAAGAGCTGGGGTACAGGTTGGGTGTGTGGGGAGAGGACCCACCAGAGACAGGGTGGGGAGCAGAACAGGCAGATCGACTGAATCACACTGCTGAGGGGAGCAGTGGGCAAGGCAGGAGGGGTCTCTTCCCTGGCTGGCGGCAAGGATCGAACTCGTGCTGCAGTGGCTGTGGTTTGCTGCATAGTGCGGTGCTTAACCCACTGCGCCACCAGGGAGGCCCCAGTTTTTACTCCTTAAAAAAGGTGAGGTTAGCTTGCACCCACTCGTCAAAGCACAATCTCCCCACGTGAATCCTGGAGTCACCGGTGAGATATTGCTGTTGGGAGGTTAAAACTCCATCCTGTGCTCCCCCGCCATGAGTCCGGGGGTGACTGCAGCTGGCTTCTCAGGGACCCCTCGGGACAACGTGGACAAAGCATTTAAAAGTCAGGACATTTCTGACCTGCTTCTTCAGGAACA
Source organism: Galemys pyrenaicus (assembly GCA_019455555.1). Taxonomy (NCBI): domain Eukaryota; kingdom Metazoa; phylum Chordata; class Mammalia; order Eulipotyphla; family Talpidae; genus Galemys; species Galemys pyrenaicus. The sequence continues at coordinate 447,777 of JAGFMF010011680.1, read as the reverse complement.
AAGGCCGTGTGTGCTCCGTGCCCCGTGTGACTGTTAGCAGGGCCGGGAGCTGGAGAGAATTTCCCTTTCATACCGCGCTGTTTGGCTCTTCGGCCCCCCGTCCCGTTCCCTCTGCCCCTTTGGCTCCTCCGGTCATTTCTGCTCTCTCTTCTGTGATGGCCGTGCAGACCAGACCTCTGGGTCTAGCCCCCTTTTTCTTCCTCCTTATGTCCCCACTTCCAGGGGGTACGGCTCCCCTTCGTTTCCACTCCCCTCCCCTCCATGCTTTGGGCTTTTTTCTTTTTGCATGTTATGTCAAGACACCAGATAAGTATGTCCCTTCGGGTAGAAGAAATCGATTCTGTATTTGAAGCTGTGAGCTCTCGGCAATAAAATGTTTGACCAAGTAAGACGTTAGGGCGTGGGTGCTGTGCTTCAGGAGCATCGCTGAGTCCGAGGGATGAAGAGGGGGTGAAGAAGCCCCGCGAAGCCCAGGGATTGCCTTCATTTTACAGAGTCTGCCCTGTGAGGCCAGAGGCGGGGGCGGCATGTGGCGCAGTGAGGCGTGTCTGAGGGGCCAGGCGTTACTTGACAAGTGAAACAGATAGGTGTCTGGTGTCCTTCCTCACCTACCAGCAAATTCAGGGGCCCAATTCTGCACAACGCTGCGTGAGTCCCTCCCTGGCACTTCGGAGCTGCTGGAGGACAAGGACCTTGGGTAACTTTTTCTGGTTGCTTCTTGTTCACAATTCCCCAGTGAGCCCCATATCTGCTCCCGGTACTGTCAGTGTGGAAGTGGGAGATGTGGGGGGCACTTCCCGCTGGCTCTGAATGCTGCTAAAAAGCAGACAAAGGGCTAAAACCTTAAGCCAGAGGCCGCTTCTGCCTGTGCACATTAAACATTTCTAGTTTGGGTTTAGGGAATGAATTGCAAGTGTCTCTCTAGGAAGCTTTTTAAGATGAAACTAGAAAATATGCATTTTAAAGTAGCTAGGGTAGTGATACAAAAACCATGCATTTCATATTCTAGAACTTACTTTTTTTTTTTTTAAGGAAAAATTTAAAACCCTGAAACCAAGACAAAGATTTTTAATTCTCTTTTCCAGCATTGCCAGCATACAGGACTCACAAGGGTAGGGCCCCACAGGGACATGGCACCCCTGGAGGGAAGTGTGGGGTCAGGGTAGAGGGGGTCTTTGCAGCCTGTGGTCTGAGCCCCTCACTGATGAGGAAAGCCTTCCAATTTGGGCAGCCCCTGAACCTTTCTTTCTGCCTAGTCACTCTCTAAATCATCCACAGCTGCCCTGGCCCCTTCTCTGTCTTCTTAAGTGGATATGTCTGGCTTTTAATCAGTGGCCTCCCCGACCCCAACCGCAAAGTCCAGTCAGCTCTGTGTCCTGTGATCTAGTGGTACCGACCTGTGGTGCCAGCAGAGCACAGGGTTCTCGATGATTCCGAGCAGACAGGGCAAAGAGGGGTCCGGGAGCCCTGGGAGGCTTTTTTAGTCTTTTATTGCACCATTACATCAGCGACGACCAGGTATGTTGGCAGGCAGGGGGGCCAGGAGGCTGGCAGCCTCCTCGCTCCCAGCGCGTCTTCACTCTCTGGACTCTCCAGCCTCTCTGCTTGTCTTCTGCTGGCCCTTATAAGGATGCCGTCCTTATATACCCCGTGTCTTAACCCTGTGCACTCACTTGCACATGCCCACTCAGGCCCGCGTGCAGACCTCAGGTGTCCATCACCATCACACCAATGGCAGGAGGGCGGAAAAGCCTGATGACCTTGCTGTTTACCTACAGACCCCAAGATAAGCTTGTGATGTGCGGGTCTATACGGCCACCCAGGGCCAGCCAGGATTTGGATCCGGGTTGGCTACGTCGATCCCAGAGCCTGAGCCTCTCTCCCAGAGCAGCTGAGTGTAACCGTCCGGGAGGGCCCCAGCAGCTGTGAGTTTCACTTGCTGGTGAGATGTTCCTTTGCGCTGTTGTGACTTTCGCGCCTCTTTTCCTATCTAAGTAGCTGAAGATCAGCTCTAGGATGAAGCCTAGAGGTTTTGGTCACTAAGATGCTTTTAGAGTTGATGTTCAAGCCTGGACGGGGTGCGGTTTGTCTGCCTCTCAGGAGGTGCTGCTTTTTGTACAAAGGAGTCAAAGTCTTGAGGGGAACTGTCTTTCTCGAAAATATCTGGGAACTCACATCTTTGCTGCCAATACCGGTACAATTTGCATTTACTTAGGAAATTCAAGCACATTTTACCCAACCTACAGGCACTAATGAAGAGCTGATGAACTGCTGAGATACTGGTTTAAATAAATGATTACAATCGGCAAGAGAAGCACAAACATGACCCTGATGAATGATAATCAAGAGCGAGTGGAAGGGGTGATTTTATTAATTATCCAAACTCTAAATCCCGTTTCAGAATTGTGAATAATAACAGAAATTCGAACTGGAATATTATATGAAGTGTTGTAGTTGCTCTTAGAACAGTCCACTTGCCAGGGAAGAATGCCTTAGAATCATCCTCTGGCATTTATTATTTTTGTATTTCGAACTGGTTGCTGACCTCTTGGAATCCAAATAATTAGCTTATTTTAGTGCTTTTAAATGTTGATTTATTTCATCCTTATGTTTGAGAGTTAGCTGCAAAAATGTCCCAGCTATATTGCCCCCCATTCTGATGCCGGCCCCTTGGCTCATGTGCCTGGTAGAGCAAGATCTGGCGCTACCCACCATGCACTGTGGGCCCAGGGGATGCCGCCGGGACCACCTGCCTCTCTGGGAGCTGGGGAGCCCACAGAGCCCTCCTGCAGGTCAGATGCTGGGGTCTGGAGGTCAGGTCAGGGACCTCTCCCCAGCTTCTGTTACGGGTGGTTAATGAGGCTGAATGTGAAGGACAACTGAAGGTGAACACAACAAGGTCTTAGGGACCTTTTTGTCTGCCTGACCCTTTTCTCCAGACGCTCCCCTTTGACCCTGTGTGAGTCTTTAGAACAGAGGTTTGCAGTGAGCAAGGACAACAGAGTGAATTCGATGGAACTTTTGTCTAAAGAGCCTACGTGTAACGTGTTTTAAAGAACAGTGTGAGTGCACATCCCATAATGTTACAGGTCTGTTTGAAAAATATTTTCTGCCATGTGACTGAGATTTAATCTGTGGGTAAGTCATCCACTGAGTCACTTTCACCTTGCAGCATTGAACTCGTCCTTCCCTCGTATTTGTCTTCAGGCTTCTGGATTCATTTGATTTCTGAGTATCCTAAAATGGTCAAGTGAAGCCCATCTGTTTTCAGATTGTTCTCTATCCTGGGCTACCAAAGTTAAATTTAGAAGTAAATAATTTTCCCACAGATTGTTACGATCCTGGTTCTCCTTTATTGTCCCAGTTTCCAATCTCAGTGTTTTCTTGACAATCTATAGTAAATAATTTAACTTGGAACTTATAAATGTCTCCTAACAAAATGCCACTTTTGTCTGTTTTATATGTTGGATTGTGCATAGGAATTTCTTGGGGGAATGAGCTCTCCTACAGTTTAAAAGCTGTGACCCCCCGAGTGCACGTCCCCTGGCATGATGGACAGGCCCTTCCTTAGCAGTGAAACAAACCCCAGGCTCTTTGCACCTGCCGATGCACCTAGACAGGACCTGTGCATTACTGCAGGCCTGGGGACAATAATTTGCAGATGTTACAAGTGAGCCAGGCAGGCACATTTTCCTTGTCCAGGTGAATGTCAGGTGTTGCACCTGGGGACTCCTGTGCATGAGCAGAAAATGACAAAAATAGAGACCTGTGACATCCGAACTCCTGCCCGACTGAATGGCAGGGATTTCTCGTCACCCTGGAGTGAGCGGGATAACAAACTGGTCGTCTTTATGGACACGCAGGTCTTCCTTAGCCCAGATTTGAGTCTTGAGTTGTAGCCACTGGCCTCTCTAATGTACTAGTTACCTTGTCGACTGCAAAGAGTTTGGTGCTTCCCCCCGTAGAGATGTATGCTCTGTGGTCATGTTGGATAGTGGTGGGGACTGGTCAGGATGAGGAGGTTCCCAGGAGGCAGACTGGTGCTGAAATTTGGAAAGTTCTCAGCAAACTGGGACACGGCATTTCTTATTGCCGTTCTCATTTTGCGTATATGTGCGCGTGCACGTGTGTGTGCATATGATTGACATTATCTTGGAAGAAAACTGAGGGCCTTAATTTTATGTCTGCCTTTGCTCTCCTCCTATAAGGCAGCCTAACCAGAACCAAGGACAGTTTCTACAGTTGCATTCTTAGGATATTTTGAAGGTGTAAGTCATTGTTAGCATTTAAAAAGGTATCATTAACACTATACACACATAAATATATACTATAGTCAATACTATAAATAGTATATACATATACCAAAACATATATATCATGTTATATTGCATATAATACACATTAAATATAATATAATGTTATAAATGTTACATTTACTATATAAGATGCATAAAATTAATAAGTTTGTATACAATGTATTTCTAATTCTTATGTTATGAAATAATTTCACTATTTCACTATTGGTGAAACCAGCAGTACTGGAGAGTGGCCCAGGCACCCTCTGGCTACACCGTCCAGGTACATGTGTCCTCATCTGTCTGTCTCTGGGAGCAGCAGCAATGAAGGCATCAGATCTGGGTCTGGGTCTCCGTGGGTCACTGAGGAGCTGGGGAATGGCGGTTCCACCTTTGCGATTTGTATAATTTCCTTCTTGTTGAGAATTTACTGATGGGCAAGTCCTTACCCCAGCCCGCTGCCCCCTGGGATCCTTTGGGAACTGCAGGTTTCCAAGAACTTGTGATTTTTAGGGGTACAAATGCTAGGAAGTGTATGTTAGTCCATCCCCCCTCAACACAAACACCAAACAAAGACAGATTCCCCAGAAAGGAAAAGCAGGAGAAAACACATCTTTGTAAAACAGAGTGGAAGAATATGAGGGGGTGCTCTGAGTGTGGTTGTCAGAGGGAAGACCCGGGAAAGAATAGAAGCTGTTGTTCCTTTGACACAAACTGCAGTTAAGTGGTGGTGGAAAATACATGTCACTGACTTTAGAGCATTTTCTCAACCTTGGTCAAATCTGAGCTTCCCTGGGAACCAGGAACTCCTATTTGGAAAGACGCCACCTTGGAGTCCTATTGCAGGGAGCCAGTGTCTGCGTGCTCTCTTGTGGATTCCTTACTGGAGTCTACTCTGAAATGTTCATTGCACACAGGCCTTTTTCATGGTGTGAGGTCACTGCTCGAGTGGGAGACCTTCTACCACTGATCACCCATGTGTTCTCAGCCCTCAGCCTGGTGCTCATGGATGAGCTGGAGGATCTCCTTCCCCTGGACACAGTGGGCCACTGATGCTTCGGGTCAAACCCACTGGAACAAGAATCTTTTCTCCTTAGATGTTTATCTGGTGATATATGGATGTGTCCTGTATGCACTTGAGTATTCAATAATTTGTAGCATATGACCCTCTTAGGGATCTGAATCTTATTTACAATCCATCACACAACTGTGGATTACGGTGAGACATTGAACAGGTGAGGGGATGTTGCTGAAAGACAGGAATGTGGTTTTAATTACACAACTATCCAGTAATCATAAAACTTATGTGAAGTTTGTTTTGGAAACCAAGGAAACAATTTATGATATGGATGTATGTGCCATGGAAACACATCTTTTTAAAAACCTTAATGAATGCCTCATTTATCACGTTATCAGTCTTTTCCAAAGCAGAAATAGCAAAGTATATAGATATTCGCTCATAGGTAGCAGAATTTTGCAGTCATGGGAGTCCATATGACCTCTTTGAAAGATGGCAGGAAATTCCTGAATTCCTAAAAATCTAGACAAATGTTAACATGACATACCAGGCAGAACTAAAGCAACCACATGTTCATTAGTTTATTCAGCAGATTTTATCATGTATTTCTAGGTACTGTTGTTCAAAGCTCACATTCTCTGGGAGAGTCAGAGAGTAGATATACATATAAATGTACAATGTAATGCCTTGCAATCCTGATGACTAGAGTTACAGGATTGGTGGCTCTGAGTCATTAGATAAATGATTGCTTTTTATTTTATTTTTTTTTATGAAAAGGTGAGGGGAGAAGGAAGAGAAGGAAGATATCTCTCTCTCAAGGTCAAAAGACCCCTGTGGAGGGGTCCCCAGGTCCCTTGGTATCTCCCCGGTCTCCAGCTGAGGGACAGAGTAGTTAGAAAGACACTGGGGAAGAGTTCTTCTTCTACAAACTCTACCAGCTGGAGGATGAGTCTGGGGTCAGCATTCCAATTCCAAGCCCATGATGGGGAAACCCATGCTTGAGTTCAAGATCCAAAAAGAAGCAAAAGGAACTTTATGGAATTTAAAATATATACATATGTTTTCTCAAGTCAAAAGACTTTTTAATGTGTTGGGAAATAAGATTTATACCATTATATAAATTGGCCTTTTCCTTGTGGTTTTGCAAATTAATATTCACAACCGGCAGCTGGTTGAACTCAAAGAAATAAGCAACCACTTATTTCAACAGCAAAAGTCGGAAAAGCTTATTTGTAAACAATGAAAAGCAGGTCTTGTGGGGAAATATGCCCATTACTCCAGAATAAAGAAGAAAAACTTTCTTATATTTGAGAGCAATTGTTATAAAGTAATGATTCACTGGAAGAAAAGGGGGGTCCAAAGCGTAGCTGCTTCTCATTTGGTGGGTCACAGCATCTTTCATTGGCTGAGCTGTTGCCTGGCCTGATGGCGCCTCCTCCTTCCTCCCACTGGGGAAGCAAAAAAGCGTCACTTCCTGTGGGCGGTGACGTCTCTTCCCGCTGGACTCGGTAGTAGGCACTGAGGTGTTTTGCATCTTGTGTGAGGAACAATCCGAGTCTCTTGGCCTCGTTGTTGTGAGGTTTCTGTGTATTAATTTTCTCCAGCCTAAGAAGAGAACGCAGGTACACTGCCGCTGGAGGTTAGGGTTTCTAAGGGCAAAGACTTCCATTTGTTCAAAAAGGAAAGGAGGATCCTTCCGAGGCCAACCACGGGTCTTCATTGCGTTATCAGATTCTGGTGATGGTTTATTCTAGATATTCCTTTGTCAGATCCGGATGTTACGTTTATTATGGAAATACAACCCAAAGGCCCAGGTCACAGGAATAGGCTGACTACCTGGGGTTAGGTACCTCTCTGACTCGGCTAGACACCCACAGATGGTATTAGGGGAGGGTGTAGTAAGAGCCACTGTTCTAAGGCTGGTTCCAGTGCCTCGGGGTGGGGGTGGGATGTGGGGGGCGAGCCACGTGAGCACCTGAAGTTCAATGAGGATCAGGCCGTGGAGCAGTGAACACAGCGGAGACTTGCATTATGCCAGGGATTCTGTCATCACGAAGAGTGAGGGTCTTCTGCTCATGGAGCTTAAGTCAAGGTGAAGGACAGATGTTTCTACACCATGAAGGACTAGTGTAACGAGTAGGTGGCGGACAGGTGAATTCACCTGGGATGCCCTTGGATGAAGGGTAGGCAGGTGCCCAGGTGAGAGGCAGGAGGTCAGTGCTGAACCTGATTCCAACTAGGCAAGGGCTCTTCATAGCAGCTCTGCTCTCAGAGTCTGGGGGGCTGCAGCCTGCAGCTGGGTCTGGAGGGGAGGGGTGAAAGCAAGGCCTGGGTGGAGCAGAGCTCAGGAGACCTCAGTGGGTGTGAGCTATTGTGATGTTTTGAGAGGTGCTATGTTGTGTGTGGTCTCACTTTAGATCAGCAGCTAATAGTGCAAATGTGAGAACAGGGCACTAGAACGGCTCTTTAGGGTAAACTGTGTGGAGGAGGTGAGGTTTAAGAGGGGACCAGAGTGGTAAAGAAGCACCGGTGGCGTGTTGACCTGGTGAAGAGCCCCCTGGCAGGACATATAAATGCGCTGAAATATGGCCATGTGCTGTACGTGGACTGTACTTATGATGGTGGTGGTCCATGCATTCCCCTTGCCTAGTGACATCGTAGCACACTGCTGGTGTCCTAGCAGAGCAGTAAGAAGGCCTGGATGTCCTGGCTTGTCCTCCAAGATGCTCTCCTGAATTGCCATGCCAGCTAAAGAAGAACTAGTGTTTTGACATAACGCAGCAACATAATCTTGTATTGATGCGTTTCTCAGAATGTTTCCTTGTCGTTAACTGGCGCATGCCTGTGCAAAACCAAAACAGGTGCAGAACCTCCAACGTGGTGGGCGTGCGCCTGGGACAGTCAGAGGACCTGTGTTGGGACCAGCTGCCCAGGGGAGTGGTGGGCGGGGCTAAGGTTCAGGGCCAGAGGTTGGTTTTACTCCAATTGGGAAAAGCACCAGCTAAGCTCATAAATAGGAGTGTATGGGAGTTACCTTGAGTTGACAGAAGACTTTAAATTTAGAATTAGGATGAAAGCCTGCAAAAACATGTTGCTCATTTTGTATTTAGTGCACCCCACATTTCCTACTCATTTGAAGGTAAGCTCGTTTGCAATGATACGGCATATTACAGGCAGAGCCATTTTAAAGCAACAAAAGATGAAATTTCCTGCAATTTGTCACGGCTTTTCTAACTATCAGAATAGCCTGTTCGCATTGAAAGAAAATGCAAATGTGTCGGCACTTCCATTATTTCAGATTTCCTAATCAGAGTGGTCTTGTGTTCATTTCATTAATTCGAAGAATAGAAAATGAAGATTCTTAGACCTGGAGTGAGAGGAAAATGGATTGATTGCTTTGCTTTCACCTCCCACGCCTTGTCCTTATAACAATTGTAATTTAATTTTTTTGGTGTGAAAATAGGCTTATAATTTCTTTTACTTTTTAATTTATTTATTGTTTTTCCTCAGGCTATGCTTATATATTCTGTGCCTAGAGATGTCAAGGATTATAAGATTATTATCAAACTAATGACTTTACCATAGCTTAGGTCCAAAATAATTTTTACAAAAAAGGCTATATAAATTTTGAGAGAGTCATTTCCAGACAATAACTTATTTTGTGGGTTGGTTATAGTTTTGTTAAAAGCCTGCCTGCCAGAGAATATTTTGGGGACAAGTTATAAATTTTCTTATTAAGAGGATGATTTCAGGAATAGTCTAGACATATAGGACCCCCCCCTCTAAGGTATCCTGCTTCATAAAAATTTGGATTCATAAAAAAGATAAGTGTGGGGTCTCCCTGGTGGCACAAGGGATTAAGTGCCACACTGGAACTTCCACAGCCACTGCAGTGCAAGTTCGACCCCTGGCCCCGGAAGGAGCCCACATGGCACAGCAGATCTCTCCTGCCTCGCCCACTACTCCCCTCAGCAACATATTTCAGTCAATCTGCCTGTTCTGCTCCCCACTCTGTCTCTGGCGAATCCTCTCACCCCCCCCCCCGCCTTTGGCCTGTACCCCAGCTCTTCTATGAATAAATAAATAAAATCTTTTAAAGAAAAGATAAGTCGTGTGAAATTCTATTTATGGGAGACTGATTATCACAGTAAAGCCACATCTGTGGAAAGGAGAGGCGCAGTATGGTTAAAAAGGTGGTGATACGGCCTGGGTTCACATCTTGGTTTATCACAAGTTCTCCGGCCACTCAGACTCCGTGTTTGCTCTTTATCGTGCAGGTTGTAGCACGTTCCCTCCTTGGGTCCTTGTGAGGGTTAGACAAATGCAGTGGCGGATAAAGGTGAAGGACATTGCAAGCATCCGTAACTTTTAGCTGTAACGTACACTTCCGGGACGGGACGCTTCATGGCCAGGAAGCGGAAGCCAAGCAAAATGGGGGTTATAGGAAGGACACTGAAGAAGGTGGGACCTCAGAGAGCAATGTCAGCCCGACTGAGAAGAGGGGCAATCCCTAGATCTCTAGCACAGTCAGTTTTTTTTTTTCTTTAATGACAGTACCTTTGGTTTATATCCTTATTAGTGTTTGGAAGTAAAGGATCTTCCTCCTCAGGTGGGGCCACCACAGTGCACGGTGCCACCAAAGCACCCGTAGTCCTCCACCTTAGTCCAGTGTGCTCTCCCCCACCCAGTTCTCACACTCCCACACGACTCAGTTGTACCTCTCACACAGTTTCCTCAAGCACTGGTCATTTGTTTTCTCTTCTGTCCCCTTGTCAGTCCACACGAACTCCCCAGGGACATTAAAAGTAGGTCCAGGGGGCCTCCCTGGTGGTGCAGTGGGTTAAGCAATGCGCTATGAAGCAAACCTCAGCCACTGCGGCACAAGTTCGATCCCTGCTGCCGGCCAGGGAGGGGACCCACATGGTGCAGCAGACCTCTCCTGTTGTACCCGCTGCTCCCCTCAGCAGTGTACTTCTGTTGATCTGCCTGTTCTGCTCCCCGCTCTGTCTATGGTGAATCCTCTCACCCCCCACACCTCTGGTCTGTATCCAAGTGCTTGTGTGCATAAATAAATAAATCTATAAAAAAAAAGTAGGTCCAGGAACATTAAAAGATAAGGCCCATTTGTGATACTCTCTCTACTCCTTTCTCCCTCCATCCTGCCCTCCCTCTTCCTTACCTCTTCCCTTCTTCCCTCCTTCATTTTCTCATTTCCTCCTTTCTTCCCTCTCACTTTCCTTCACTCTGTCCATCTGTTCACCCATGTACCCATCCATCCATCCACCCTACTAGTCACCATTGTAACTGTCCATCCATCCATCCATCCATCCATCCATCCATCCATCCATCCATCCATCCATCCATCCGTCCATCTGTCCATTCATCTACACATCCATCATGACTGTATGCCTGCTGTGTACCAAGCCCCAAGCTAGCAGCTGGAGATATATTGTTGGACAAGACAGATCGGGTCTTTGCCTGGTGAACTGACATTCTGGAGCAGTGGAGACTGGATATGTGAAATGATTTACTTGAAAAGGAAATCAATGGCCATGCAGCAGAAGGGCCAGAATTTTGCTTTGGACTGGGGACCCGTTAAGGCCTTTCCAAGAGTTTTGATGATGAATGGAGCAAGAGCTGGGAAGAACCTTCTACCAACGAGGAGAGGCAGTTAGTGTCTCTCACCTCTGACAGAGAAAACACTGGTCGCCTCTCCCTACTTATGTTGTTGGATCATCTGCAAGTTCACTTCCAGGCATCTATTGCTTGCCTTTATCATCACTTGGATCTTGGTGCATCAGGGGCCAATATTGCCTTTGCCTCTGACCTCTGCCCCCACCTTGGCCACATCTGTGAATCTCAGTGAGGTCCTTGCCAACTCCTGAGCAGGTCTGGGGCCCAGGTAGAGTGGTCCACAGAAGTTTCCACTCCTTACATTTCTCAGACTTTTCTCTCCAAGTTGACTTGTTAGTCTGGTATAATCCCAGCCGTCACAGGATGCCAGATCCAGAAGGAAATGTGAACGTAGACTGGAGAAGATCTGTCATTTGGGGTGATTAGTGTGAAACAGTGAAATAGACGTGGTGTATTGGTGAGGGCAAGTTTAATGTGAGCCAGTCTGATCGGCTGCCTGAGAAATCTTAGCTTCTTTTAATAATCCTGGCCCATCTCTGCGCAGTGAGAGTTGTTGCCGGTGATTCTGATGACCTGTAACTATATTTAAAGCTTTTTATTTGACAAGCATTAAGGATGATTGATAGCTCTGTTTTTATATTTCATGGCTCCTAAATGTGATGCTGTTTCTTGAAATTTTCATTATACTAACTTTTATATTAGCTGGAGAATGGCAATGTGGGAAACCCTGCATTATGAAATCTGTCAATTCTGGATGTTATTTATAGTATAGATAGCGGCACATTTGGGAGTTGGACACCTACTAAAAATCCTGGCCATTTAAAATGATATCCTAGTAATGTACTTAAACAATTCAGAAATTGTGCTTTTTTTTAATCTTGGTAATAATAGCTTAAGAAAATTGGAAAAGTGAAACTTCCAAAAATGGAAGTATATTTTTTGAGTGTACAAAAGTCTAGCTGTCCAAAAACTTACTGTAAAAGAACCAATAAAGAATTTATAAGGCTAACCCCAGGGACTTTTCTTATCTTGTGGAAAGCAGACTTTTAGTAACCCTACAAATACCACATCTCAGGTTTTTGACTTGATTATTGTTTTATTTCACTGACTCTCAAATGTATTTGTTTGCTTATTTGATATCCCACTTAAAAGTTAATAATAAATAGGTGCAGTATGTTTCCCATTATTTTATCTCCATAAATACCCAGGGAGTATTCTGTTTCTATTAGGGTGGATTTATTCATCTCTATGTCAACTTTACACTTTAAAGGTCAGGGGTCCCAGCATGTGGCCTGCAAGACCAGGTTCTGTGGACTATGTGGTGTGGTGACCTCTAGATTGGTATTTCTCATTGGTTCTTAATGTAAGTGCAGTTTCCTGGGGTTGGAGCAGAACAGAACCACCCACCCCAAAGACATTCCCATCTCAGTTGGTGGGTTCTGAGTAGGTTACTTAGCATGGCAAAAGATACTCAGCAGATGCGATGAAGTTAGAGATTTTGAGGCAATTCTGGATGTGTGGGTGGGGTTGATGTCACTACCAGGTCCTCAAAAGGAAAAGACAGCAGAGGAAGTCAGAGGAGTGGGGATGGGCGCAGAAGACTTGATTATTGTTTTATTTCACTGACTCTCAAATATCCATATATCTATATTTATCTATATCTATATATAATGGGAAAAAAGAACAATAATAGTCCACATAGTGTTTATAAACACACACACACACATGCACACACAACAGGAAGTGTTTAGTTTGCTTTAAGTGTGACCAAATAAATCACATCAGGGCAAGCATGTTGTGGGGCCACAAGCCAAGGAATGTTGGCATCACTAGTTGGAAAGGGCAAGAGAGCAGATTCTCCCCTAGAGCTGCCAGAAGGCTTCATCCCTGCCAGCCCACTTTGACTTCAGTCTTCAGAACTGCAAGATGAGTGATGAGTCTTGAGCCACTAGTTTGTGGTTAAGTGGTTACAGTTGCACAGAAAGCTTAATAAGCTGAACCACATCTTAGATACCCAAGTTAAATTCTGGGTCCCTTGGTCTCTCCCTCTGCCCCCATGAGTGTTATGAATAGTGGAGAAGGGAAAGTTATTCACTCTTATTTATTTGAAACTGGCTGCAGGACAGTGATTTAGATCTGGAAAACCTTCAGAATGGAAAAACAAGAACAACAGTCAATTGTCCACATTGTGTTTATGAATGCATATGCAACAGGAAGTTTTTAGTTTTCTTTAAATTCACCAAATACATCAGGTCAAGAACACAAAGAAATGAAGCACTGCCCTCAGCCTTTTCTCTGGACGCCTGCATACCTCTGGGCTTCTCTGCTCTTCCTTCCTCACTGCTGTCAGCAGACATAAGGCAAAAAGCCTTCAGATCTCCTCCAACTGCACAGTTCTTTTCTGCCTCTCTATGTAATGCACGACCTCTAGCTGTGCTGACGCCTGGTGCCAGGGTACACAACATTGCTGGAGCATTTGTTAGTGCTCAGGACACATCATAACCATCTCGGAAATCCATTGGGATGACATGGAGAAATGGCAGCGTGGACTGAAACTTAAAAACAGCACTGTTTCGTGAACTCCCAGAGGAAGTCATGCTGCACAAGAAGAGACTGTAATGCAGAGGACACGAAAATGTTACTGTGAAAAGAAAAGACCAGAGCTGGACTCGTGAATCAGAAGCGCTGGCGGGTCACTTCTGGGACAGAGAGGAGTGAGGCAAAGTTGGGGGATTTGTGTGGGAAAAGCTACGGCATCCGGAGACCATGCACTTACAGCAGTCTCCCCTTCCCTGCCCATTCACCTATCCAGCATCACCCGTGGCCTGAAAATACTATGTGCGGTAAGATACTTGGAAGAGTGAGAAGAGAAGAAGAGAGACCACATTCACATAACTGTTTTTAAAAATACGTATTTATTTATACACACAAGAGCTGGGGTACAGGCCAGAGTCGTGGGAGGTGAGATGATCCACCAGAGATAGAGTGGGGAGCAGAACAGGCAGATGGACTGAAACACACTGCTGAGGGGAGCAGCTGGCGAGGCAGGACTCTGCTGCGTCATGTGGGTCCCCTCCCTGGCTGGGGATCGAACTAGCGCTGCTGTGCTGTGCCTGTTTCACAGTGCAGTGCTTGACCCGCTTCACCGCCAGGGAGTTCCTACATAACTTTTATTATAGTAGATTGTTATATTTTATTATTAGTTATTGTTGTTAATCTCTTATATGCCTAATTTGGAAATTAAACTTGATGGTGGATAAGAAAAAGACGTTATTATAGGATTTGGAACTATCCAGTTTCTGGCAGCCAATAGGACTGCCCCCCACAGATAAGGGGGTGGGCACTGTATCAGGTATTTAAGTTTTGGTTTTGGTATCTCTATTCTGGAAAAGTTTCTGAACCTCACTGATTAAAAAAAACCAAACATATCATTAAATTAGAAAAAGAGGCCATTTTCAAAGGAAAGATAATCAGATTGGTAGCCAATTTTAATTCTCCAAACTAAATTCTAGAAGATAATACAGCACATTTTTCTGTTTTAGGAGGAATAAGGTTGTTAAACAAGATTTCTCTAGACTTCCTATATGCAAGATTTTTAAGTTACTCATACAAATGGGCAAACAATAGTCATCTTTAGAAATACAATGGATTCAAGGTCTCTGCATTCTGAAGGGAGTAATTATTCAAAGTGCATAAGAGAGAGGAGAAAAATTGTCAACAAAGATAAATCAAGAAATGAGAAGCATTATCATGAGTAATGCAGCAGTAAACAGTTTAACGAGTATAATGTAAGGTTAAGTTTGCACAGCTGATGCTAATGCACTTGCTTCAGTAAAATCTGAGTAGCATGGAGTAGAAATATATTGCAATCTTGCATAGAGCCTATAGGGATTATACAACTGATACAGACTTAAATCATTATTTGAAAATTCAAACAGAAAGAGTTGAGTAGCTTCGAAATCACTAGAAAAAGGAAACAAACAAATCAAAAAGTTGACCAAAACAGGAAAAGATGAGAAATTAGAAAATCAAAAGAAAAGAAAATATAAGCAGGCATAAGAATAAGACAGCAGGAACTATAATCAGATGTCTTACTGTAAATGTAAATTGCTCTTACAGTAAATGTAAATTGCTCAGATTCCCTTATTAAGAGACAGTGCTTTTGGATTGGGGTAAAGCAAACATTGGTTTGATCCAAAAGAATGCTGAATGTAACAGTTGACCAGGGCATAGGCAGAGATACCTGGCAACACCAAGATTTCTCTAGACTTTCCATATGCAAAAGAAAACTAAAGTAGAGCTGTCAATTAAAGATCAAGTAGAATGCAATACAAAAAATAAACATAATAGAGTTTAAAATTGTCATTCATAGTGTAAGCCTCATCAAAAAAGTCTGGAAATACATAGTTGATATTGGTGGAAATAGAATGAACTGACTTGGGAGAATTAGCAGAATTGGCAAGAACAGAGTACTCGGAACAAAGACTTGGTATTCTTGTGACTACTGAAGAGAGAGGATGGAGGAGGGGTTGTGCAGGGTGCAACTCGAGAAAGGCTCCAGAAAGAAGTACAAGAACATATTGAGACTGTGAGCCTGAAAATGGCTAGTGGGATTGGGCGTTGCCTGGCATTTCTCTCCTGTGTTACAGTTAAGACCAGAGTAAGTAAACCAAGAATTCACAGAGCCATCATTTTCATCTGTACTCCCTGTCCCCTGCCATCTCTAGTATGTCCAGACAGCCTGCTCCCTTCTCTGGAGAAGCCAGAGCCCAGAAAGCAGAGAGGAGAGTCGGTGACACAGAAGCCTTGAGACAGTGCTTGTCACTGGAGGATTGATGGTCACCGTTGTCCACAGCTTATTTTAAAATGAAAAATGGTGTGTACTGTGAGCCTAGTCTTTATGAAAAAAAAAAAAAATCAAGTGAACTTTATGAGTAGAACTAAGCATAAATAACGTAAATATTGCCTTTGGTTTATCTCCACACATGAGAGTACGAGTCAATTTTACTTTCTCTGCTATGATTTTTCATATTATCTAACTTTAGCGACACAAGTGTATAATGTTTATATAGTCAGAGAAAGTTATTTCCATATTGAAGCCTCCCCCTGAAAAATCCTGCTAGCTTATCTCTCTCTGAAGTCCCACTGTAGTTTCCTGTGCTTGCATGTCCTGTAGTCTCTGCAGTGAAGGGCAGCATAGGCAAGATGTTAAATATGTATTCTGAATTAAAGATTCCAAGGTCACAGTTGGGGAACGCTTAAGTATTCAAGGTCGCGCACTTTCCTGTGCTGTGTTAGAACTTCCAGCATTAGTTATTCTGATGTGCACTGTGACTCTTCATGAAAGGAATATATATAGCATGCCATGTTTTCTGGCCTCATTGACGATGGAATTCTTTTATACATTCATTTCTTGACAAAGTAGTATTCTGTGGGAAGTGTTCTGGGACACCTCATCTCTCCCAGAGTATTCACTGGATTACGTATCTCAGCTCCATCCGGGCCCCCTTGTCATCAGGGCCTGTGTCTGTCCCTCTGGCTGGGATGCCCTAAGTCCTCCCGCTCCTTTCTTCTTATTCTTTCAAACCTCTGTGAGTCCTTGTTACTTTCCCCCCACCCTGGTCTTCACACAGGGAGCCATCTTTAAGTAGGTCCAAAGCAAACTTCCTTTGTTTTTGTCAGGGAGATGGCTTGGGTCTCCCTTGAAACTCAAGAGCCAACGGCTTTCACCATTACAGTTCTCTGACCTTAATACTAGGAATCACTCTCTTATTCGTGCCTCACTTCATGGGCAGGCGTGCTGACATCTCCCACTCTAAATAACTAGATTTTGCTGTCCCTTCTCTTCAAATCCAAGAATATAGCATTTCCCACCACCCCCTTTCTCTGTCTCCTCTCCCAGTTTGGCTTTGTAGGGTTGTAACTTGTAGTTTGTTCTTTTATTTGTTTTGGAAAAATCTCTGCCATTATCTCTTCTACCTTCAGTTTTATCTTTCTGGGACTCAAAGTATTTATTAGGCCTTTTCATAATGTTCAACCTCTAATACTTTCTTTTTATATTTTAGTTTGGATATTTAATTGAGTCATCTTGCAGTCAGTTCTGTCTTCTGCTGAGTCTGACTTGCATTTAAACCTCTCTACTGAGTGATTCATTTGAATATTGCACTTTTCAGGTTCTACATTTTTCCATTGACTACTTTTTAAGGTTATAATTAATTGAGTGAAATTCTTTTTATTTATTTGGTCATTTTTTTCTACTTTCTTGGACATAGTAATTGTTTTTGAAGTTGGTCAACTGGCCCCATTGGATTAGTTGGTGGTCATCATTTTAATCTGGCCAGAAACCCCGAGTCTGCGCTGACTTACAGCCTGGGGAAGCTGCAGTCTTATCCCTGCTAGTTCTGACCTTACATGTTTTTAAATAAGAGACTTTTGTGCTTATCATAGTCCCTTACTCTGGGATTTCTAGATTAGAGTCTTTGTCTTTATTTTGCTTCTCAGGGGCATTTTGTTAAGACTTACATCTTTTACCCTCAGAATCTGAAACTTTTCCAAGGGGAAAGCTGGCCATCTGCTTGCATCCCCACTGTCTACCTAAAGTTCTGCCAGTTTCTCAAGCTCCTGTTCACGCCAGAGTTGGCCGAAAGAAGCTGTGGAGATGACCTCTCCTCCGGGAGGGAGGTTTGCTCTCAAGGCAGCTTCTCTTAATGTCGTTGCCCTCTGATGGTCTCAAAGTTGATTCCATATTTTATCTGGCTTTTCCAGTTGTTCTTGATGCAAACACTGTTGTGCTGGTAACTTCTGCCTCCTACCTAGACATGGAAGCACTGAGAGCATAAATCAAACATGACTGCCTCTCCTAACTATCCTGCCTCTTCATTTGGGACCAACACATAGTGAGTTCTGGGCCACCTATGCAGATAGTTATGGTGCCTGGAATACCGTGTCAGGGAGGGTTCTGAGGGTGCACCTGTACTTGGCCTGGAAGTGCTGTGATGCTTGAGCATAATCTGTCCACGTCAAGGGAAATGTTGCCACCTGTTTGCCTGTTGTATGCTGGTTGAACTCTTCCACTTCACTGGTTAATAGACAATTTGGACAAAGCCCTCAAGGAAAAGGAAATCACATCAGTTAAATGCTACTTTTATACATGGAGAGAGTAGGTGAGTAGGAAGTGTTTGATAAAATTTAGCTTAGGTTTTTAGAGTGCTGCTTTAATGTTTTGATAAAATACTGAGCTCTCTGCATTTTTAGTTTGTGTAGTTCCTGACTTAAACTTTGCAGCGACTCCATGATGGTATATCTTTAAAATGTGTTTGCTGTAAATTCTGAATAAATTACCCCATCATTATTCTAAAATGTTCCAAATCGCTTCTATTCTTACAGTTGTTAGTATGCCACATATTATTTCATTCTGATTTTTTGCTGAGCAAAACATAATTGCTTTTGTGGAATATAGCTCTATTGATGGCGTAATCAAATATTAAAAATAGAAGTGCAGAATTTCACAGAAAATGCAATTAAAGAAGCAGTGAATGCTTGTATCATTTCACTCTTGTTCATAACTATTCTTTTCAGACCAGAGCTATTTGAGAAAATCAGATCTTGATTTGAGATAATTTATATGGAAAATAGCCATGAATTATATTTGCAAGCTAATATATACCACTTACATAGCTTAAGTTTCTATATTTGTTCAGATTATTGCATATAAGCCTGGAGACTGAAAACAATCTACCTTTGAATTGCTTTTCTAGTGTAGCTTTGGGCTTTATTAGTATAAATGGAATTGGTTAAGCTTCTCATTGTTGTCTCTACAATGTTCTAGATCGATTTCCTCGAACAGGTTATGTCACATTTTGGAGACTCGATTTCTTTATCTATGTGGAGGGGAAATGAGCGCTTCATCATTGTGCTTAATGAAAAAACCACGTGACCTGCAGCCATTGCTGCCTGGGCCTCTGCTCTGAGAGCCCAGCCTCGTGCTCTCTGTCCCTGCACCATCAGTTAGGGTGTCCAGGCAAAATGCGCTAGTAAAGTTGGGCAGAAAGAGAAGTAATGGTTTGCGATTGGTGAGTCCTGGTCGCAGCGGATCTTCGGAATTACAGATTCTTGTGGGACTTGAGATCAGAAATCCAGAGA
Source organism: Galemys pyrenaicus (assembly GCA_019455555.1). Lineage (NCBI taxonomy): Eukaryota > Metazoa > Chordata > Mammalia > Eulipotyphla > Talpidae > Galemys > Galemys pyrenaicus. The sequence continues at coordinate 428,688 of JAGFMF010011680.1, read as the reverse complement.
AGCAGATGGTGGGGTAGGAAAGAGATCATTTGACAAGTCGTCGGCTGCACCCTATCAGTGCCTTTGAGAAATGCTGATTTGGCTTTTCTCACTATTTGAAATTTTCAAAGTAAAGAAGCTTAAAACTCTTTAAAGGGCTGAAATAAAGCTGAAGAAACATCTCAGAAAATTGGACAAAAAAAACCAAAAAACAACCCAAAACCCAGGAAGTTGGAAATTGAGAGGAAAAGAAATGAAAGGGATAGCCAGAGAATAGAAACGTCAGAGACCAAAGGAAATGGTGGGGAAAGACTATTACAAAATAATGACCGATAAATAGTTCCCGGATGGAGGATGTGCGATTCCAGGTGCACACCGAGTGTCTGCAGTGGCAACAAGGACCCTCCCAACCGCGCTGGGGAGTTTCACACGTTGCCATCTGGACCCAGGGGATCTACCCCGAGATGCGCTGCCGTTCCTTCCTGTTGGAAGCTCAGGGCCCCCATCTCCTCAGGGCCCACCCCTTGCTGACCTTATGTGGGTACGGAAACCACGATGCCTAGAACCCTTTCGTTGGCTCCCTGTGCCCGTGGGGCTGCTTCCCAGCTCGGTTCAGCCTGTGAATGCGAAGCCAGCGTCGTGGGCGACCAACTGCATTTATTGACAAACTCCACGTCTAATTGGAGCCACAGAGTTCAAGCCCTGGCCAAGGGCCGGCTACACATCAGAACAGCAGAGTCCTAAACTTTTACCTACTGTGGAGCCTTTCTCTGAAAGTTACTGGAGGAAATGGTCCTTCAAAAATTAAGGGAGAAAAAACCAAGAAGACATAGGATCCAGAAAATAGTGGCTCCAGCCCAGGAGAGAGGACTGAAAATGAGTCCAGGATGAGAGATGTGTCTGGGAGCTGAGCACCAAGCTGGGGGGCAGCCAGGCAGGAGGAAGTGGGTGATGGGGCCCCAGGAGGACTGCATCCAAGAAAGCGGGAGTGGATGGAGCTCTTCATATGCCCACACATAGTGAGGGGAGACTGACGGGTCATCGCGGGGTGAACTTATGATTGATATGTAGAAGACTTGTGGGAAATGAGGCAGTTATCCCCAATTAAATATTGTGCTGTGGTTTTTAAAGAGGCACTGTGATTATAATACTCCCATGACTCAGTGATGGGTACTCTTTCATCATAAATATGTAAGCACAATGATGAAATCACCGAAAAAATGAGTGGTTACTATGGTGGAATTGGGAAAAAGTGGAAAACATGAGGGCGTGTGTAGAGTTGGCTGCCTGGTATATGCGGGGATTGCTGGAAAGAGAAAATTCTCAACTTTCCTAGTCAGAAGTCAGTCATAGCATCCAGCTGAAGAATTTGAAATTTAACACTCAGAGAAACAGCTCAAACACTTTTAAGTGGCAGCCTCTCCAGGGAACAATTCGCTTTTTCAAAACAAGTAAAAGAACCACATTGACCAGAAAAAAAATGATATAGGTGATCATATATTTACAAGCTTGTTCAAAAACATTTTACCCACCATGTTTATGATTTTTGAATGTCTATAGACAAATGGTCAAAGACTCTTTAAAGAAACAATGGTAGAAAAGAAAAGATGGAATGACATCTTTCTATAAACAATCACTGACCAAGATGCCAGGCCTGGAGGCCCAGGTGAGAGCCTTCTGTACCTTTACTTGTCCCTCACGGTGGGCCCAGGCCCCACTCAGCGTAGGCTTCTGCCCCAGCACTTGCTGTGGAAGATGGGCATGGTGACAGGAAGTGGGTCTGATGCCTGGTCCCTTGCCTCCTCACTGAGGGCCATCCTGAGGCCTCGCTGCAGTGTATACCGTGGTGCAGCAGCCTGGATGAGGCAGGACAGGTGAATGGGGACCCTCTGTGCCTGAAGATTTGAGACCTACCCAGGGACAGAAGAAAGCTGTTGGAGGAGAGTATCAGTAGGGATGTGAGAAGGTTGGTGGGTGCCCTGTGAAAGTGTGGGGATTCAGAGAACTCTCAGGAATTCTGAGAAGAGGACATGCTTCCTGGGGCAAGATTCCTGACTCGGGACCATAGTACCTGATCCTGGGGAGACTCAGGCAGATGTCCTTATATAACAGCTCTGGATTTGGGAGTTTACGTAAAGGCAGTGTACAGCAGCGGTACCATGCGCCTTTATTCATACTCATTTGGAAATGAAGGAGTAATTTGTCTATCAGACAGGTTCACTTCCTATCGTAATTCCAGTGGATTTAAAAGTTGATGTGGGTCTGTGAATTCGCTTGCGTAATTATACTCTGATAGCTTTTCATTACACTTAATGTGATTTTAATGGAATTAATGTTCTATATCAACAAATACATTGTTTTTATTGTTGTGCAAAGAGAAGACTTTAAAAGGAGAGGATCAAAATGTTTCGCAAATAGTTTATATAATATATATTTTTCTAAACCAGGCATTATATCTGCCCATATCATATTTTTTTCTCTACTTTGGGTTGAGAGAGAAGTTGGTGTGTGTGGGGGGGCGGGCAGGAGGTGCTGAAATTTATGTCTTAAATTTGTAGCATTCTCCATCAAAAAGCAATTCCTATAGATTGTCCTTAGCTACCTAGCTGGCACTTTTCCTGGCAAACCAGGCTTTCCTGTTTGCTCCCCATCACCTGGGACCCCCACCCATCACAGTGATAGGATTCTGGTTTCTTTCCCCCACCCTACTCACTCCTGTGGCCACAAGTCTGCAGAGCCCCTCACTGTCTGTTCTGAAGCAAAGGACCCCACAGTCTGGGCATTGGAATCTGGCCTTATCGCCTCTTCTACCTGCAGAAGGAAAGGTGAGAGAGTCGTTTCTGTTTTCCAAGGCTATACCTCCCCCACTTAGGAGGCAGAACCCGCTGTCCTTGCCTTGACTTTGATAAAGAGGTTTCTTTTTCCCATGTAAAACATGTGAATTAAAAAAAAATACAAGGAGGAATTGGAACCCACTCTCCGGGGATTATCACAGATGTCTCTGGATTCGGGGTTGGTTTCTTGTCTTGGCATTTGTATTTATTTACTTAGCACAAAGGAAATGATTCCTCCTCCGAGCCATTTGTAGCTTGCTTCTCTTCCTCCTTTATGTCATGGGAACATTTCTACATGGCACTAAACATTCTTCCATCTCATGACTTGATGGCAGCAGCAAGGAAAGACCCGGTAGATAGAAGAAGTTCCTACTTGTGGCACTCCAGGTCACTTCCCATTCTCGAAATTATAAATAACAACACCTTGATTAACCCCTAGACTTCTTAGAGAGGGAACTGCGGGTCCAAATGGCTTGCAGTTTAAAATCGTCACGACATAACACACACACGGCTTACGGCAAGTTACATGTTTAAAAGCAAGTCACCCTCCAACCCTCCCTAATGTGGTTTCCCATCCCTAAGTTTCTAGTGGTTCCTTCCAGAGACAAAGGTTTACCAGCATCCGCACGCAGTTCTTTTGTTTGCACAGTGGGATCCTTGCGTGCACGCTGGGGGGTGTCTTGGCAGTCAGTCATTTATCGTTGAGATGCTTCCATTGCCATAAACAGATTGGCATATACTCTGGACTCGAATGTCAACTGTGATTGTTCCATTCGGGGCTGGACCCTCCTGCTTATGTTTGGGTCGGTGCAGTATGTACATTCTGGGCTCCAGGGTGAACGGGCAGTGACCAGTCGGAGAGTGTCCTTCTCAGAGCCAGGAGCAGGTGCAGTGGACAAGTGGCAACAGGGGATTCTGGGCAAGAGGCCTTGAGCGTGACAGTGGGTCCCACCACCTACCGTGGCCAAGCCCAACGTCTGGTGAGGACAGGTACTTCCCTTCTCTCGCCAGGGGCATCCATATCACACATCAAAGGCACAGACTTGTGCTTCTCATACCGGAAGGCCTTGGCGTTGAGAGCAAAATTCCATTCTACCACATACAGGTGTTTTAAAAAGCACCAACATTTACAATCCTTTAATCGCTTCAATTAAGATTCTTGATTCTGGGTCGTGCTTCAAAAGGCTGCCTTCTTTTCAAGATTATTAAAAAACTTCTCCCAGTTTCTTCTAGGATGTTTACATTTTAATTTATGTTTTACTCTGATTCTGCTGGAATTTATTTTGGTATTAAGAGGGAGGAAGACATTAAAAGTTATTTCTTTCCAAGAGGCTAACCTGGAAAAATCATACTTTTTACTGAATAGATTTTCTTTCCCCCTTTTAGTATTTTCATTACAATTGAATGGAATGCAGAACTTAGTCCTTCTGTTTTAAAAAAAAGAATTCTCTTGTATCTAATAATACAATCTTTTATGTCCTCAATAGAGGCTTAAGATTTTGATATTGCTCTTGTTCACTTCTTACTGGTCTGTCCTAAGACATTCCACCTTTCTGCTCACTGTGATCAATGGGAACTTTAATTTTATTCTCTGGCTATTTTTTGCTTGCATGCATAAGAAAGCTGTTTTTCTCTAGGTTATGAACTTACATGCTAAGACGACCAAGCACTAAAATGTGGGTGAGTCACTTAGCCTCGTTATGCGTTCAGACTCATCCATGTACTCAGGCACAAAAATGGCATTGCCTTTTGGGTTGTTAGGACACTATGCACTAAAGAATAAAACCTCAGCAGGCATGTGGCGTGCAGTCAGTGCTGCATACATGTAACTACCATATTAGTTTTGTAACCAGGTGATTTACTGAATTCGCTAATGATGCCTTATGCCCTTCACACGGTTGCCTTGGGTTTTCTAGATAATCATTTCCAAGACGTAGTCATTTTGCCCCTGTCTTTCTAATACTTATAACTTTTCTTTTTCTTGTTTATTTATTGGCACGTGCTATTAATTTTCTGCTGCTTTGTAATGAGTTACCACAAGTAACTCATTTCTGACAGCTTCTCTGACTGAAGCATCTGGAGGGTTTGAGGTGGGTCTTCTGCTTGGGCTTGACGGTGAATTCAAGGTGAGGCTGGGCGCATCCTCATCTGGAGACTGGAGGAGGGAAAGATGCACCTCCACACGTCGCAGATGGCTGGCAAGGGCACTGCTGTGGTTTAGGATGAGGTCCTTGTTTTCTTGCCAGCTGTTCACTGGGGAAGCTCTCAAGCTCTTAGAAGGTCTCTCACAACACGGCAGCTTCTTCCTCGATGACCAACAGCAGACTCTCCCTCCTGGTTCAAATCTTTGACTTTAGAAAGGGCTCAGACCCAAAGCACTTGCCTGATGAGGTCAGGCCCACCCAAGAGAATCTTTTCTTCTTCTTCTTTTTTTTAATATTAACTTTTTAAATTTATATCTATTTGACATCAATTGTAATCCCCATGTATTCCCCATGGCCATCTCACCAGTGCACCATCACTTCAGTCCCCTGTGCTCCCATCTGGAGAATCTTCTTTTCAATGAACTCAGTAGCAAACTTACTTGGGACCCAAGATCTTCTGTAGAGTCCTTTCCTTTGCCATGTAGTACTCGCTCAGCATAGACCTGAAACCGTCGTAACAGCACCACCCATACTCAGGGAGGGGCGTTATAGCATGTATACGCCAGGATCTTGGGACCATCTTGTAGTTCTGTACAGAAAAGTAGAATTTTTTTTAGATTTTATCTATTTTTTTCTCACAGTGTTTGCTTTCTCTTCTAGGTTTAGTCTCCATAGAATTTCCACCACCAGTCACCCGGCACCATCAACATGGCCCTTGTGCTCTTCCCACCCTCCCTCTTCCCTACAGAATGTCTCTGATTTGTAGGTGTCTGTTTATTTTTGTTTTGTTGTTTGTGTTTTATTGTTGATACTATTATTTTTTCCTTGATCCCCTATAGTCCTCTTATAAGCGACACTGTCCGGTATTTTTCTTTTTCCTTCTGATTTATTTCAGTGGGCATTATCTCCTCAAGTTCCATCCATGTTTCTGCAAATGGCTCTACAAACTAGAATTTTGAGGAAAATTTTAAATAGAAGTACTGGTTGTAAGCATCTAGGAATTTTTTTACTCAAAAATGGAGATTGGTATTTTTGTCAAACTTTTTATGCGGCTGAGTGATCACTTTGCTTATTTTTCACATACTGAGATGATTAATTTTCTTACTGCGTTTCCTTTTAGTGAACCAGCTTTTCATGCCTGACATCAAACACTTGCATTGTTCTTTATTCTTCTAAATCTATGGCTGAATTCTATTTTCTTACATTTTATTTAAAAATTATGTTGTTCTGGTTATAAGTAAAATTAATCTGCTTTCTATTCTCGTGATATTTTACAGACTTACAATTGTTATGCAGACCTTTGTAAAAAGAACTAGGAAATTTCCCTTTCTGTTCCTTCTGTGCTCAGCAAAAGTTTAAACAGTGTTAGAAATCTCCGTATTTTGAAACTTTCGAAGATTTGCCTGTGGCTGTTTCATTGCTTTCCTTTCTTTTAAAAAAACATTATTACTTACAGGTGCACTTATTTTTTTTTTAATTTGGGGGGAGAAGGATCAATTATAGTAACTTATATTTTCCTAAAAATCATCTATAACATCTTGATTGCTATATGTTAAAGGATTGTGTCATCCTAAGTTTCACGTGCAGCTTCTCATACCAGTGTGATGCTATTTGGAGGTGGAGCCTTTGGAAGGCCATAAGGGTGGAGCCTTCATGAATGAGTTAGTGCTCTGATAAGAGAGATCCCAGAGGCCCCCCTATTCTTTCTACCATGTGCATGAAAATCCACATGCGCTTACGGTCAGCCTTGTATGCGGCACCCACAATTGCTCGAACCCATGCATGCACAGCAGCAGATAGGAAAAGTCCCTCATATAAGATGATCAGTGCACTTCAACTTGCTGTTCAGGGGTCAGCGATAGTTATTTCGTAATATCTGAAATATTTAAAAATAAAAATGTTTAAAATGTGTCACAATAATCAGCATATTACTTCACTAGCTCATTAAATACTGTAATCCAGAGGCAAGTCAGTAACTGCCCTCATGGCAGTGTAGACAGCCGTGGCAGAAAGCTGCATATATGGGCAGGACCAGAACGAATGAGGTTGGTACCAAGTGTTTGCATCAGAAAGACATGACCTGAAGTAGAAAAGACTATGGCATATTCCAACTTCGATTTTGAGTGTGACTTGTGAGGTATTTAGAATATTTGTAAACATTTCACATTCTTTTTATGGAGTTATCTTTGTCATTGACTCATAGTTCTGCTAGTGTCCAGTGCGAGACTGTACACGGTAGAGTTCTTTTGTCTTGGAGGAAGTTGGTTGAGAAGGAAAATGGCCTTCCTTGTGGGTGCTCTGACTTCTAGGTTGGATGTATTGATGCCGCCTCCAACAGAAAATGTCAGGGAGAAAGTTGGAGCCGTAGGTTGGAAGCAAATGGGTGGGAGAATGGGTAGGCAAGGGAATGGTGAGTTGGGAACTATTCTGAGGGAAGGAGGTGGCACCCCGCCTTGGATAGAGTGGGTGTGAAGACGTGGATTTCCTAAAAGGGAGATGAGGTGTATAGAGAAGGCTGAGCGTCTGCATACACAAGCCACAGGTCCTGCCATGTGGCCCCTGGAGACCCAAAGAAAGCCCTACAGAGAGAAAAGAAAACAGAGGATAAAGCAGCAGCATCAGCTGCTCTGTGAAGCTGAAGGAAGAACTTTGCACAGCACAGGTCTATGGTCCGAAAGGCTTGGGCAGAGGGGATTGCAGTGGCACAGGGGAAAATTCCCTCATCCCGCCAGCTCATTCTTGGGCTGGCCGAGCAAACAAATGAACATCAGACAGATTAGAGGAAAAAAAGCACAAATTTAATTACAAACGTATGGTGAATTTACATGGCTGTAAATTCCAAAGCAAATGAGACAGGCTGCCAAATTATATCCTGAGCTAATAAGGAATGGGCTGGGGGCCTGGGGCGTCAAGCAGAGAGGAGGGCAGCTTCTCAAGGTGAGGAGGGGGTGACTTGAATGAGGAAAGCAGATGCTCTTCACGTTTGCCCAGCCTTAAGATAGGTTTCTCTCATATAAATCTTCTTTCTGGAGATGAACCTAAGTCTGGGTACTTGGCACACTTTAAAGTTATGGCGGCCATTTCTCTTGAGACCCACGGGGCCTTTACTGACGTGCTGCACATGCCAGCGTGGCCTGTGTTGGAAGAAGTCTGCTCTGGACACCTGGGGAAAAGCCTGTAAGAACATTTGTGGGGAGGCCAATCTTACAGGGGCAACGCACTTTTTCATTCTGGCGGCTCAGAATATTTGCTTCATTTTTGCAGCAACAATTCTTCCTCCAGACATGTTGTGACCGCTGGTTTCTTGGTCTTGATGGATACCACCGTAGCTACTGGACATGTCTGCCATATGTTTTGTGAAATCATTTAATTGGCTTTCAAGTCGGCCTTCTAGAAAGGCTTGCTTCACTGCCTCTGATATTGCATTACCATTGGCCTTTGAACCGGATTTTGAAGATCTGAAGAAAATTCTTGATTTTAGGCGGTGAAAGAAATTTTCGCTCTTAGAGGACAACACTTAGAGAACTAATTTATTCCAGGCCTGTGTGTTCAGGCCGCAGTACCAATCAAACAGGAAGGCCTTTGGCTCTAAAGATGCCATTACTTCCTGGCAATCTATTATCCCCTTTCATCGCTCTCAAGAGCAGGAAGTTCTTTCTCATTTCTAATTTTATCTCTTGCCTGTCTTTGGGCTGGGTGGGAAAGCAGAGCCAGGAGACAGTTGGCAATCTTAGAACAACTCGCAGGTGCTTGAAAAGTTAAACCTCCTCTCTGTGAGCCACATCATGCCTTTCACATCCTTTTTGGCTTTTCTTTCACAGCTACTTAATTATATGTTACCCTTCTCTGACCCTCTTCAATTTCTTCCTATTCTTTGTAAACTGTGGACTTTGAATAACAATACTGGCAAATTAAGCAGGACAAAGGTTTCTTGGGTTGCAGTAATTTCACAGCTAACTGGATTCGTGACCCTGTTCCTGTCAGAAGTGGTACAAAATAAACCTGTGGCATTACTGAGATGTCTGAACAGGCAACGTAATCCTCTCTGGTAGACAGAGTCGAGCAAAAGTATTTCAAGCTTAAGACCTGATGTTTCCATCAGTGAAATGCTCGCTGGGCCAGTGGACTAGGCAGGGACTCAGCATCGGGCTTTGAAAGCCTCCTGCAAGCCTTCCCTCAGGAGTACTGGGCCATGCTTCTTTAGAGGAAGACAGGGAAGTCTGCCCCTCTGGGGAGATATTTGTTTGCAAGTAATAACCCATTATCCCAATCGCAGTGAGTTATTGTGAAAGTATGGGCTGCCCTTACAGAATACCATAGACTTGGTGACTTAGTAGCAAAAATTAATTTTGTAATGGTTCTGGAGTTGTAAAATCTGAGGTCTTGGTAGGGCAGGGTTTGGGCAAGAACCCTCTTTCTGGCATGTCGATGTGTCCCTGTCTCCACACATGGAGTCTCCTCGGTATCGAGAGAGAGTTCTTTCTATCCCTTCCTCTAAGGCCACTATCCTGTCATGAGTGCCCCATTCTCATGACCTGGTCCAACCCTAAATATGCTCTAAAGGTTCTGTCTCCTAGTGCCATCTTCTAGGGGTGATGGCTTCAGCAACAAAGGAATTGGGGGGGGACTCAAGCGTTTAGTCCATTACAGTTTTCTATTGCTTTGTAGCAAATTACACAGACTTCACAGAGTAATGCAACACCCTTTATCTTACAGGATGTCTTGGGCCAGGATCAGGGTGTGGTGTAGCAGTGTCAAACCCTTGGGGGGGTGTCTCACAAGGCCACAGTACGGATGTTACTGAGGCAGCAGCATCTCAAGATGGTCATTGGGGAAGGATCACAGGGAGCCAGTCGTGTTCACACCCAAGGGACATCATACGTGGCGTGTCCTCACAGAACCCACATGCCACACTGAGTCAAATGGTTCTACTATTTTCCCATATAAAGAGGAATTTGATTTGTTCCCAATTAGCATAATTTATGATATGTAGAAATATAAGTTGTCTTCATAAGCAAATCATCTGTGCTCATTCAAAGTAAAATTATTTGAGGGGATTCATGGAATGAAGGTAGGAAAAGTCAAGAATTCTTACTAGAGCCTAAGATAAGGGATATTAACTTCCTCTGTGTTTAGAAATACCTACTCTTTGGAGGCTTTGGCTTCCAGTAAAATCCCTGTTACAAGCCACTTGGTCATTGTAGAGCTTTAGTAGTTCTATAAACTTCCTCTTAAAGAGAGCAAGAAGTTCTGTCCAGATCATTAAAGAAGCCTGAGAGATCTGGTGGTAGTGTAAGGTCCGGGGTGGGGGGGCCATGCACGCTTGGATTCGTGGGTCCTTCATAAACGAGGAGGCGCTGGGTCACGTTTTGAAGAACAAGCACAATTTTAAATGATAGAAACGCAAAGTAGATGTCAGCACACAAATGGATGTTTTCTGGACCACGTCCCTCCCCACCCTCTCTCCAGGCTTTCTTTGAGCAAGACATATTGTTGTGTAGCCAAAACACCTGCTACTCTTTGGAAGCTGCCTCCCACGGAGATGGCAGGGTCAGGGCCAGGTGCCCAGAACTTAGCCAGTCTGAGGGAAGGGCGAGGGGCCCGCAGGGCTGAGGCCACAGGACGGCCATACTTGGACGCTGAGGGCGCTGAGGTGTTGAGGAGAACCGGTCCAGCTGCTGACTGGGCCACTGCCCTGTGTGCTGTTGTAGTGCCAAAACTGCACCCCCAAGAAGGCGTGGGGCTGAGAAGCAAGTTCAGGCGTGAAACGACGTGAGAGTGACAGTCCTACCACGTGTCCTTATGCGAAATGACAGTTTAATCGGATTCTAAGATGACCTAGGGAGAAGACTCTGGTGCCCGAAGGGGTGTTTTGACAGATCAGTACAGGGTGTGGAGTGCAATGGGAGGCACAGGACAACAGAGGCCAAGGACTCCCCCGAGGCTTGGAGCCGGACGGCGGGGTGAAGGGGCATTTGCAGACCGTTGGCTGTGCTGCTGCCAGCACACTGCGCGGGGCGCAAGGGCGTGCTCCCGAGAAAGCGCACATCTGGGACATGCCCGGACACAAGCCCAGCCGAGCTCCCCTGCTTGAGTTTTTATTTTCTGTGTGAATACGTCTCAAAAGTCTTTCATCTCAGCAACTGATCCAGATGTTTTCGGAAATCCGCTGGAGACCAGCATGGGGCAGGGTGTGGTCCAATGCACCGTGGAAGATTTTGAGGGTGAACTGGGGTCTGTCACCAAGGGGACCTTATGAGTCTGGGTTCAGTTCTTTTGGAATCCCAAGGGGAGATGCAGCCAAGTCTCCCCCCAGCCTGGTCTCCAGCAGTCTGTGGAAAGTTGGGGTGATTTATCTTCATAGAACTTTAGTTATAATGGGGCCTCCTGAACTGTGCCCTGTTGAAGGGGAATCACACTGTGTCTGGTTGGATACGTGGGCATCAGTGGGGAGCTGTTTCCAGGATTTCGGCTCGAGAGACCAAAAAGAGGGGTGTCACTGTGGGAGGCAAGGATGGTTAGAGGGAAAACGGGGTGGGAGTGGAGAGACTTCAGGGCACGTTTGCACCTGCTGAGATGGCGTGACCCCAGGAGCAGTCTCGGAGGGTAGGGGGTGAGCGGTCTGGGACTGGGAAGGGATCGTGGGAGCCAGCAGCAGATGGCCGGGGACTCCAAATGACACCAGGTTCTCCACAGAGATGTGGGTAGAGGCGGCCGTAGACCAAGGAGGGTGTCTGGAAGCTGGCAGTGGAGGGGGGAAGAAGGACAGCCAGAGAAGGGAGGACACCAGGTGACTGCCCTTGTCCTTGTGTTTCGTGACCCCGTGGTGACCTTGGGAAGAAGAACGACTTGGAGTGGTGGGGACCGATGCCCCATGGCAGTGGGTGGGTGGGTCTCCACAGGTGAATCTCCCTTGGGTCTGCCTGGACACAGGAGCCTGGGAGTTTGGGGCCCAGAGGTCAGCCCTGCCTCAGCCCTCTAGAAAGGTCGGTCATGAGCCGGGGGTGTTCTCCTGAGAGACAGAAGACACAAGGATACTCCTTGATAAGGGCATCGGTGGGGGGCAGGGGAGAGGGGAGCAGGGATAGGGAGAGATTCTCTAGGGGCCAGACTTGGGGGTCTGGGGCTGCAGGTGGTGGGGGAGACAGGATGTGAAAGTCAGGGAACAGCACCTTGGCGAGGTGGGGAGCGGTGCTGAGAGATGGGAAGAGCCCCCAGGGACAGGAGGACCAGTGTTATGTATAAGGGTGGAGGGACCTGCTGGGCCCGGAGCCCGCACAGAGAAGGTGGCTCTGCCGTCCCCCCAAGTAGTGTCCTCAGACACTCTGTGGATTTAACTGGCGACCCACGTGACTTTCAAGACCAGAGTGGAATGAGCGTGGAGTGGGGACTCTTCCAGAAAACACTGGCCCCATCCCCGCAGAGCACAAGCCCCTCGACGCCCGGGCTCTCAGGACGGCAGTGCCTGAGTCTGGATGAGCAGCCGCAGCGTCACTGTCACCCCCGGTCTGTGCTGTACCCAGGGCCGAGGGCAGTCCTGTTTTGAAGGTGCGGTGCGGGTTTCCCAAGCATCTTACTTCCTGTGTCTGTCCTTCCAGGTGCTGCTGTCAGGCCTCATTGGCGTGGTCTCTTGGAAGAGGCCCCTCTCCCTCGTGGTAAGTGGCACCATACTGGGGGGGCTGGGGCTGGGGGCTGCTGGCAAAGGCGTGAGGCTCCTCGGCTTTCAGAGAGAACCGGTTCCTTTGCAGCGAGTGAGACGCACACCTTCATAGGCCCTCTCAAGGCTGATGGGCTGCGCGGCGCTGGGGTCCCCTCAGGCACCCCTGTGTGTTCCTCTGTTTCTCGGTTCTGTCTGATGCCTGGCCGCCCAGTAGGAAAGGCTGTTTGAATAAGCTGGATGCGCGCGTTTTCTCTAGATCTGACAACAACGGATGGGCTCATGGGCTTAGCTGTGTGGCCGTGCGCCCCCGCATACCTGTGTACCCGTGAGCCCGTGCGAGCCTGTGTACCTATGCGCCCCTGCATGCCTGTGTACCCGTGTGCCCCCGCGTACCTGTGTACCTGTGCGCCCCCGCGTGCCTGTGTACCCGTGCGCCTTCACGTACCTGTGTACCCGTGCGCCCCGCGTGCCTGTGTACCTGTGCATCTCTGTGCATCTGTAATCACAACAGGGAGGAGTTTTAGCAGGTAGGAGCCGGGTTCGCTACGTGTGTTTTGGAGTCTGCGAGGCTTGATGAGGGTAGTGGGAGGGTGTGTGTTTGCGCAGACGGATGAATGACCCGTTTTTCCGTGGCTTTGTGTGGGGAGAGTGGACCACACTGGAGACCGGAGGAGGATGGCGTTGCCTTCCGCAGAGTTCCTTCCACAAGCAGGCTTGTGGGTATCGATCTGGGTGCATGTTCTCCTCCGCGTGTGCATTAATATATTTATGCGTCAGGACCGGAAGAAGAGGGTTTCTGGGTTTTGATGGATAATGAAAGAGATGGTGTGGCTTCTTTTTGTTTTGTAGTAATCAATTATTTAAAATCTCTTCTTTAAGCGATTAGACTTGGAGCGCATGACATGCACTAAATATTAATGGAAATAGAAAAAAAAACCACATATCTGTTGTGAACACCTCCTCTTTCATGAGAGTAACCATGGCATTTGGAAAAGATAGTAGCAGCCTGTCCTGCAATATGTCAACAGCGGTTTCTTTTAAAAAAATGTTTTATGTAGAGTTTTCCAAACATGCCCACGAGTAGTTCAGTGCACCCCAGGATCACCCATCCACTCTGAACAAATAGCAGCATTAGCTTGTCTTTTTGCTTCCAGACTCTTGCTGGGTTACTTAAAGTGAGTCCCAGCTAGCATATCAAGAAACTGACTTTTTGTGCAGAGGGAAACAGCAGGACACGCTTCGGGCGGGGCCTGAGGACCCGCGCCTGCGCCATCAAGGGCAGGCTGCTCCTTGCTCCTCGCTGCCCACGCAGTGAGACAAGCACGCCCTCCATGCGGCCGCCTCCTGTGGGAAGAGCCGCTCTCCTCGGGGTGGGCGAGGTAAGAGAGGGAGGGTCCCAACACCGGCACCCCTAGCCCTGGCCCTGGGAATGGAGATTCTCACGGGCTGGGCCTTGTACCGGGGAGGACGCTTGCAGCTTAGAGCGGAAGAGGAGCCTGGACTCCTGTGGACCAGGTGGTTCAGGTGGTTCAGGTGTATCCCGAGATGGCAGAGCAGAAGGGCGGGTGTCAGGACCTCCCTCTGGGGAGGTTGGGGGAAGGGCAAAGCATCAGCTGCAGCTGCTACCGTGGAGCTCTCTGTGCCCACAACGAGCTGGGTGGATCGGAGCTGGGTCAGCTGCTCTCCGGGCAGCGGGCAGCAGCGCCTCCCTGCCATCGTTTGTCTCCTCCCAGCAAGTGCGCCCAGGAGGTGCTCCTCTAGCTGGACCCACCGCTCTCCTTCCTCGGTGGGGGGAGGGTAAGGGCAGTGCTAGCTGCTTAACAAACCCCAGCTTTTCAGTGGCTTACTACTGCGCAGGCTTGCGTCTTGCTCCTGTCCGGGGAGGGGGCCATTCCAGGCAGCGACTGCTCCCCTGCACGGGGTGACTCGGAAACCTGGTGACTTCCACCTGGGACCTGCGGTTCCCCAGGCCTGTGCACCCCTGCCTTTCAGCAGAAGGGGAAGGAGCGGAGAAGGAACACCTGCTTCTTAACGTCCTCAGCCTGGAAGTGGCAGTCGTCCTGTGCACGTCAGGCCCAGGGGAGAGCTTGGCAGGGCCTGTCTAGTTAGGAACGGGGGTCTGCCTGGTCAGGCCCGCGGGGCGGGGAGCAGTTCTGACAGGAGGGTATTGTCTTGAACAAAAGAACCTTCTTCTGCGTCGACCACTACAGTTTTCTGAAGCAAAACCTCTCTGAGCCATGATCGTTGACGTGGCCTTGGCTTCAGCTTTATTTTCATTCGCAGTCACGGTAACAGTAGATGGGACGGAACCACAATAGGTAGAGGCGCCGGGGTTCTCTGGAAAAATATAACTAATAACATAAGGTACGTGCACACACACGCTCCCTGTGAGTGCCTGTGCCTGCGTCTGTTTCCTATACCCGCATCATGGCGAGGGGCGCACGCTGCCTCCCCAGTAATGCCTGCGTGGTGGACGTCGTGAGGCGGAGCGTGTCTGTGTGCTGTGCACGTGTGTCGGGCTGGCTGTTTTGTCTATAGATCGCCCGGTCGTGCAGGCGGCCGCGTCTGCAGGGTGGGCCTGAGGCTGGAGATGCGAATAGTTGATGCTGCAGCGCTGAGTGGCCACCCTGATGGCAGGGTCACGGCACTGCCTGGATCTGTTGGCACAACCGTTGCGCTGAAGAGCGGTGAGCTTGGGCCTGTCAGCGCCTCTGCTGCACCTGCTTCTTGTCAGGCGGAGCCTAGAGGACAGGGTGAGATGAGGGAGGATGTTACTGTCTCGCCCAGACCGACTGATGTGACCGATATGCTGCAGAAGATGCTCCCCTTAGGAGAGAGGAAGCCAGAGGGGGCGGGGGCTGTCTGGTGAGGATGCGGAAGGAGGCCATCCCCTTCCAGGCCTGCGACTGTTTCATGAATGAGAAGAAAATGGCAAGTACCATGAATCTATGCTGCGGTATTTTATACGAGCCTTTTGAAATGCTGAGACCTAGTGACAGCTATGTCAACAGAGCATATGCGTTTTCACATTACTATGTTTTATTTTTTTAATATGTGCTAAGTGTCTCCTATGATTGAGATAATTGTCTTCCTTACATTAAACTAGAAAAGGTTCTGCATTATGCTGGATGCCAATTAGCAATGAGATGATGGAACTGATTAGGTACTTTTTTGAAAGATTCAGTGAAGCAGCTTGTGATTGCTTCTATATCAATAATGAAATAGTCTTGCATATAATCATCAGTAGTATAATGATGTGAAAACTTGAGTGGAGTGGTACTGGACTGGCCACTAGATCATTTTTAATAACTAATACTGTTGAGAGACTAATATGTATGGGGTTGAGAAATTGTTTGAGTTTATTTTTATAAAGAACGTATGATTGTTTTGGACAGGTGTTTTTTTTCTAGTGCAAAATGCCTCTACACTGATTCGTTGGCTTGAGTATATACAGTGTGGACCCAGTGCTTGTGCATGTTGTATTAGATAAAGTATGTGTGGAATCTGGCTTTTCAGTTAACTCAGACAGTGGTTTTATTTTTCATCTTATGTTGACAATGAATGACACCACTTATTGAGTATTTCATGTGTAGGATATACCTAATTTGAAAAGTGTAATTCATTTGCTGGCTTTGCCACCCCAAAGCACCGTAGCCTGGGTAGCATAAACAGCAGACATTTATTTTCTCGAAGTTATGGCGGTTGGGAATGTGAGATCCTGCTGTTGCCGGGCTGATTTCTTCTTGACCTCTCTCCATGACTTGGTGATGGCTCTCTCCTCACATGGTCTTCCTGCCATGTGTTTCTGTATTCTCTTCTATTTTTTAAAATTTTGATTTAATTTTTGAAGCAACATTGGTTTATAACATGATATGGGTTTCAGGAGTTGTACAGCCTTGTAGATCAGCACTGTGTACACGACACTGCTGTATACACTAATCTAGTGTCCCTGCATCACTGTACGATGGACACCTCTGGTAGCTATTACTTTGCTCTTTTTTTAAAAATATTTTTATTTCTTAATTTTGCATAGAAGAGCTGGGGTAGAAGCGAAAGGTGCAGGGGGTGGGTGGGTTCACCAGAGACAGAGTGGGGAGCAGAACAGGCAGACTGACTGAAATCCACTGCTGAGGGGAACAGAGGGTGAGACAGGAGAGGTCTGCAGTGCCATGTGGGTTAGCTCCCTGGGTGGGGATTGAACTCTGGCCATGGTGGTGATAACACTGAGACTTAACCCCTTGGTCATCGGGAAGTCCCTCTATTATTTTGTTTTTAAAGTCCAAGTTTGTTTGTTTTGTTTGCTCATTTGATTTGCTTCTTTATCACGTGAGTGATGACATGCAATATTTGTGTTTCTCCATAAGATTTATCTCACTGGGTGTAAAGCACTCTGGGTCCATCATATTGCTGCAGATGGCAGGGCTTCATCTTTTTTTTAAATAACCAAGTAGTCAGTCGTCCTTTGTGTTCAGATACCACACCTGCACTGCTCAGTGTAGATGGGTGCTGCCATTGCTTCTGACTCTTGGCTATTGTGGGTGATTCTATGATGAACATGGGGTGCACACATCTCTTTGAATTAGTGTTTTCATATTCTTCAGATAAATGCCTGGGAATAGGATTATTGGATCATGTGGTATTTCTATTCTTAACTTTTTGAGCAAATGGTATACTGTTTCCCATAATGACTGCAGATAGCGGTTTGCTTTTATTACTACATTTCATCAACCCAAATGAGAATGTGTGTTTGTCAGGGTTCAATCAGAGAAACAGCCTCCAGAAGTCAACCCTAAACAACTCAGTGTCTCGGGCCCTTCATTCACTCTGCCAGGTCTTTGGTGGGGAAGTGCTGCCACTTGGCCCCTGCACCCTGGGGTCCCATAATCCTACTGCCCTTGGCCACCCTAGTTTGTCTGTACACAGATATCCCACTGTAACTTCTGACTTACAGAATAGTTACCACAGAGCTCTCAAGTGGGCTGGAGCTCACCTCACCAGTGTATTTCTCCACTTATGGTGAAAGGTCTGTTCTCTGCTTCCTCTAGGCATGAGTGATTAGCTCTTATGTAATCAGCAATCTTTATCATCCCATCTCTCTAAGCCTCTGAGTCCCTTCCTCTATGGTATAACAAGAAAGTCTGGCATTTCAACATCAATTCGTGCAGCCCACTTTCGGGTTCATACTCCAGCCAGCCAAACAAACTGTTAGAATCCTTTCTAACTCTTCCAGCTCAAACATTGGATGCCAGAATCTCTACTTAGTGGGATTCATATCAATGAATCTGTTCCAACTGTATATCCCTCCATTGTGATCCTCTGCCATTAATGATAAATCCCAAGATTTTCCAACCTTTAGCTGTGAGACACTGTCTGGGCTGCCACACAGGTGAAGGGAATTGGGCAGAGCCTGGCATGCTTGCTGAGTTTAGGAGAGCTGGCTGAGAATTCCAAGGTGGCTAGAGTGTATGAGACAAGATGCCAGAGTGAGAGCCTTCCAGAGACAGTCGGAGATCTGCAGAGGATCCCCTGTGAGTAGTCACATGATAATCATCAGCTATTTTATGTGAGGGAAGGGCCTGAGGTCAGGAAAATGTCATCTGAATGAATGAGAAGGCAGAATGCCAGTGGCTAAAGCAGGCTTTGCTGTCATCCGTCCTGGAAAAACTTCACCATTCATTGGCAATGTGCGTAGAACCTCAGAAAAATCTTCCCTCAGTGGTGGGGAACAATTTTCCCTAAACTAAATGTTGTTCTAGTTCCAAAGATCTTAAAAGCAAATCCAAAAATCAGATCATTTCCAAGTAATTTGAATGTTTCTCAGAACAAAGTTCAAAAATGTTCATAGGAAAATAAGAATATACATAACCCAACAAGATAACATACACAATGTCTGGCTTCCAATCAAAACTTGCTAGGCATGCACAGAGGTAGGAAAATACAACCTGAAATGATGAGAAAAATAAACTAGTTGTGAAACTGATGTTAAACTGACCCAGATGGTAGAAATAACAGATGAAGACTTTAAAGTTTACTGTAACTGCAGTTCAGATGTTCAAAAAGTTAAGTAAATACTGGAAGGTATTAAAAAAATTTAGATTGAGAATGTCTAGTGGTAAAAATTATCATGTAAGAGAGAGAAGATCCCCTAACAACAGATTAGAGAATAGAGATTAGTGAACTCGGAGACGTTGCCACACAAATGATGAAGAAAATGTAGACCCTAAGCCACACCTATACTGTGAGAAAGTCAAACAAGGGTGTAAAATAATGATATGTCATTGATAATTAATAATGTAGAACACAGAAAAGAAAGAATTCTGTGAAAGATGAGAAAAGGGTTAGTGATCTGGATGGAACTGTTACAGGGCAACTGTAATATAAAGTGGGTTTGCCTGCCTGGATCTTCACCCTCATGCTGGAAAGGCGCTTATAATAAGCCCGACAAAGGCACACCCGACAAAGATTAATAAAGGGTTTCATTTTACAAAAGAAGGGGAAATAAAATAGCAATAACACAGGTAGAAGAGAGAGATACAAATCTGTAAATATCCTGCCAGTTCCCCTGAGCTGGAGCCCGAGGGCACACTGAGAGCTGGCTCCAGTGGAGAGAGCCCCCAAGGCCCACCTGTCTGTTTTTATACCCAGCTTGGCTGCTCAATTCCACCCTCAGGTTCCAGTGATTTACTCTTCGATAATGACCTTACAGGATTTGTGTTTTTGGGATATTGTTGGTCTGGGTGGGGGTTGGAGTCCATAAACCTGTTTGTGTAATCCATTCAGTACTGCTTTCCCCTCTAACAGAACAATGTTGAGAAATGTGGAATGGGAACTCTAAAGGGATGGGAATGGGTAGAAAAAAAAATTGCAGAAATAACATCCAAATGTATTTTTCAAAATTGGATAAAAAATTAAACCCACAGATCCAAGAAACTCAATATGCACAAAAAAACAGAAAGTAAGAAGAAAAATAATGTATTGTGGGGTTTATAACGACATGTAATAAGTAAATGTATAAAAAAGAATACAAAAAAGAGGAGGGGGTAGAAGTACTTAGTGAAAGGTTTATAGTGTAAGGTGAAAAAGTATAATGCCACTTGAAGAGAAACTACTGAGTTAAAGATGTATGTATACTCTCAACCTTAAAGCAATTGCTTAAAAAAAACAAAACAAAAAAAAAAACCTAAGAGTTGGCTAGTAAGTCAGCAAGTAAATAAAATGGAATCCTAAAAAACTACTCAATTCATTTAAAAGAAAGCAAAAAAAAAAAAAAAAAAAGCGAGAACAAAGAATAGATGAGACAGAAAACAAATAGCAGGATTTCATTACCTATTTGAATTTCTATGTGAATCACTTGTTCATATCTTTGTCTGTTTTTCTGGTAAGACTATTTCATTGATTTGTGGGATTTCTTCGTGTAGCAGTTCTTTTCTGTTTTAAGTGGCTTCTCTTTTATCCCAGCCTGTTGTTTGTCTTTGTCTTTGAATTTTTAATGAAGTGTCTTCTTTTTAAAAATTCAGAATTGTTAGGTTTTTATCTTGCAAACTGTTTTTTTTTTTCTTTTAATGTGACTTCTAGGGATTCTTTCTTACTTTATAAGATTCCTGTTGCCTGTCATTCTGGAATTATTTTCCTGTGTATTTCTAAAACATTCATAGTTTCAATTTTTATATTTTGGTAATTCATCCCCAAATTTGTTTTTGTATATAGTATGAAGCGAGGCTGCAACTTTCTTTTCCAGATGGATAGCCATTTCTCCAACACCATTTTTTGAATGTTTAATGTTTCACTTCACATTTGATGTCCTCTACCTCGCATTGCTCTGGACATGGGTCTGTTTATTATTCTCTTTTCTGCTCATGAGTATTTGCTCATTTCAAAGCCTTTGCTACATTGTTTAATTTAGCTTTATATTAAATCACTCATCTATTTTTTTCATACTTTTTTTTGCTAGTGCTGTCATTTTCTTTTCAAAAAATTTTACAATAAGTTTGTAAAGTTTTATCTGACTTTGTTAATCATAGATACATTTCTGAACAAAGAATATCTCATTTTGAGAAATGGGATTTTCTGTTACAATTTCTGGATTGGTATTGTGTTTTGCTGTGTTAGCTACCATAGGCTATTATACCACATATAGTAAACTATTGTCCTAAATCTAATTATTTGTCTAGTGGCTATTTCAAGACAATTTTTCTGGGGAAATGTTTCCTTTTTTTTTAAGTTTGGAAATTATTTAGGGTTTCTAGTTTGACAAGGTATGGCTAGAAATTGTTTTATTTGCCAGCGAAGACCCTCATTTTCCAGGCACTCTCTAGCTACTTCTGAGCAGGTATTTTGTAGCTGTGATTAAACCTCATAATCACTGGTTTTAACTAAGGAAGATTATCCTATTGATCTTGGTGGACTTAAGTCAGTCAGATGGAAGGCTTAAAAGGACAAAAGAAGGCTTCCCTGAGAAGAGAAAATTCTGCCTGTCGACAGAGTTCCAGCCTGTACTTTGGAATTCAGACTTAGCTAGCCAGTTTCCACAACACACGGGATGGTTCCTCGCAGTAATCTCTACTTATATACCGATTCTGTACTCTGGTTGAACTCTGATGCAGTCATCCAATTGTTTATTTTGAAATGATGATGTTAAATAGGAAAAAAGTATGTATGTGGATTCGTCACGGGAACAGCCCATGGGTGATGGAAAACTTTATTGAATCTTAGAAAGATAGCTATTCCTGTATGCCACTGTATTTTTTTTTTTTTATAGATCTATTTTAGCTGTGAAATCCTACAAAGCAAAAAGTAGGGCAACTCTTCTTGTACTTGACCACCCGACTCTCCCACCCACCCCATCTCTCTTGGACCTGGGTTGTCAGCTGAGCCTGGTTAAGTAGCCGTGAGGTGGCATCACGGGGTCTTGGTGGACTCTGTAGTGTGTTTGGGGCCATTGTTTGTGGCAAGTCAGGACCCGAGGCCTTTGGTCGCTCTGATGTCTAACTTCTTGGACCAGACACTAAACCCTAACTCTTAACATTCTTGCCAGAAACCATGCCCAACCTTTCTCTTCAGAGTCTAAATCTGACCTGGGATACTACCCCACTAAGTCTCCTGTCCCCCTAATGGATCAATTCTGATTTTGGCTCCAGAGGCACAGTCCTTCTTCTTGTTCCTAAGGCTTTGGTCCAGGTTTGACCTGCAGTGATGCAGGTGCCCAGCAGCTGATGATGGGGACAAAAATTGGCCTGTGAAACCCTCGGCTCATCCTAGACACTGCCGGACAGCAGGTCTCTAGTAGGTTTTTAGTTATATCTCTTTTAATATTTTTTTGCCTTCTTGTCTTTATCCTACTTAAGGCAGGTAAGTGGATATTCTACCAGTGAAATTGATGCTTGTACAATTCTTAATGTTTTCTAACATCTTCTTTCTCTTTTTCTTTATTTTCTTGGATATTCCTTCTGGTATTTTTTTTTTTTTGGTTAACTAATTTGAGTTTCAGTCATGTTTATTGTACTGTTTGACCCTTCTCTTGAATTTTTCATTTTGACAGACAGCTATGTTATTTTCAAAGACTTTGTTATTTGAATTGCTTCTTCTTTATAACAGTGATTTAGATTTTACGAAACACTCACTTTTTGAGTACAGTCTCCTTCAAGAGCACTAATTAGAATTTTCTTTATCGGGTTCCCTCACCCCGGGAATTCTCACCTCCCGCCACAGGTCGGAGGGTTGCCTTTCTTATCTAGGTCCTTACTCATGGTATTTGTTTTACTTAAGTATCAACCCATCCTTGACTATCCTATTTATACTTACAAAAGAAGAACTATGTTACTTGATTTCCTGTGGTTTTATGGTGGGGAGAGGAGAGTGTAGTGCAGTGGTTTTAGTTCCTACCACAAACTTCTATCCTAGTAGGCCCAATCCAGAATGTGGAAGCATTTTTAGAATTGGTAAAAGTGGGAGGATTTTAAATAGCTGGATTTACTTCAGGCTTCCTGAGAGATGAGGCAGGCTCTTGAGGCAAAAACTTGAGTCTTTTTTCTACCATACCAAAGCTGCCTTGCCTCTCTGTATCCCTGATTTCAAAGTCTGTTGCAAAGGTTCAGTGGTACCGAAGCTCTACTGTTCTGGCAGATCATGAAAATGCTGTAATAATGATGATGATGGGTGATGGTAGCAGTTATGGTGATGATCATGGTGATGACCGTGATGATGGTGGCAGTTGTCATGCCAATGATCACAGTGATGACGTGATGATGAAGATGATGATGAAGATGATGTGATGATGATCATAATGATGATGGTGATGGTCGTGATGATGATGATGACGAAGATGGCGGCGATGACCATGATCATGATGATGGTGATGATGATGATGATGAAGATGATGTGATGATGATCATAATGATGATGGTGATGATGATGATGATGAAGATGATGTGATGATGATCATAATGATGATGGTGATGGTCGTGATGATGATGATGACGAAGATGGCGGCAATGACCATGATCATGATGATGGTGATGATGATGATGATGAAGATGAAGTGATGATGATCATAATGATGATGGTGATGATGATGATGATGAAGATGATGTGATGATGATCATAATGATAATGGTGATGATGATGGTTGTGATGATGATGATCATGATCATGATTGTGATGGTGATGGTCGTGATGATGATGATGATGATCATGATCATGATTGTGATAGTGATGGTCATGACGATGATGATGATGATAATGGTGTTATGGCCATGGTGATGATTGTAATGATGATGATGATGGTAATTGGCATGATGATGATGATGATGATGGTTATGATGAGATGATGGTGGTGGTGGTAGTGGTGGTTGTCATGGTGAGGATGCTCATGATCACAATGATGATGATCATTATGATGATCATAGTGATGATGGTGATGATCATGATGACAACAATAATTGCTAACATTTATTGATCACTCTCTGTGTTCCAGAAACTATTCTAAGTACCATTCTGCGATGTGAATACAAGATTTAGTCAGCCCAAGCTAGTAAGTGGTAGAGCTCAGGGTTAAACCCAGGCAGTGATTGAGAGTCCATTCTCTTAACTTCTAGGCCAGTGTTTCTTCATTTATTGTGTGTGTCAGAACCACCAGGGACACTTAACAATATCACACCAGATCCACTGTAATATTTCCATTTAGCTTTCATACTAACTAGCATGGATGTAAAACACACTCTATGACAGACCCTTTTGAAGTGTTTGCACCACTTAGTTCTTATGATGTCCTGATGGGGCATCTTTGTTATCATCCCACCTGAAGGAACAACTGAGCATACGTGTGTGGGATGACCTATGGACTGGATTGGCTGGTGGGCCAACACAGCCCAGACAGCTTGCTCTTAATCATTGTATTACATTGCCTTAACTTGAAATGTTTAAATTTAATTAAAAGATGCCATATGTGGGGAGGGGGTGTTGTCTTTTGTACTTTCTTTTTGCACAAAAAGGGCTTCAAGTTTGCATTCACTCCAACAGAATTTTTGGCGGTTCTCAAGCCACAGAAAACATCCTAGGCACAATGAACTCAAGGGTGTGGTACCAAGAACCATGATTAATGTCCCCATTATATGGGGCACTGGTCAGACCTTTCCAGTCCTTTGGAGCATCATCCATTGGAGCTGTCCCAAGAATTATAGTAATATGACTGATAATTAATCATACATATAGAGAACACAACCCTACATATATATATATGTACTGTATAAGTGACTGATTCTTGTCAGTGTTCAGTTTTGGTTGCTTTTCATTCAACTTGGATTATGTTATTTTTGTTTCTCTCAACTGCAGTATTTAACAGAACATGCAAATGCCAAGGAATTGAAAGTGAATGATGAATGAACTTAAGCCTGGGTTAGACTCCCCACACCGCTCTTGCTTCATTGCAATGCTGATCTTTTTTCTGTATGAGAAAGCTTAAAATCTTTGCTGCGTATACTTCATTTTGAAAGTGTTTTTGAATTTTTGTAGCAGAATTGCTTCCTTCTGTGCCCATTAGAAATTCAGTCCTAGCCTCACTACAGATTTGTATGTTTGGTCATGTTTTGTGGGGGAAAAGGGTAGGAATCACTTTAACCTTTAATACGAGTTGCAGGGAAGCCTTGAAGGCTTTATTTCAGGATCACAAATTGAGCTCAAATATAACCTTAATATGCTATCTAAAAATATGGGTGCGTTAAAGGTTAATATGTTAATGTAAATGTATTTGGAGTCAGTATTTATTCAGTGAATTCATTATAAATCTACTTTAGGGGTTTCTTTCAGTCAAGATCTTGACCTCTTTTCAAGAGAATGTCTTTCGCTTGATCTCAGTAAAAATGAACCTTCATTCCTTAAATGCTGCAAAGATGGAAGTAGAAGTGTACATATTTGTAAAGGTCCCTGAAACAATGCAATGTTTTGCTTTGCTAATAAAGCAGTGTGAGTAATAAAACCACCTATCTTGTTTATGGAAATAGACTAATACATTTGTCTTTAAATTTATGAATACTATTAAGTTCCACCAGGGAAAGATATCTAACCAGAAAACTGTGACAAATGGACTAATTAAAGTAATTAAAACATAGCATGAGGAAACCACTCAAGGCCAAGTGAAATTAAAACTGGTCATTGATAAAATATCCACTTTTATTAAAATATGACAGTCATTTATATTTGTTTTAATCACTTACTTCTTAATGGTAATTTCTTTTATTTTGATCTATCAGGCACATTTTTAATTGAAAATCTAATAAAGCTTACTTTTTGCAAGAGACAGTGAACTTGGATGGGAAGTTTTAAAACAAGGTTGACAAAGATATCTAATGAGGAGGTCATGTGCTTAGGAGGAGAGTCAACTAAATGCATCATTTTGAATTGTATCTGGAAGCAATTGTAATAAACTTTTCCCCCTGTTGTTGCTTCTGAAAGGCTATTGTGAATCTTTTCAGAAAGACTGAATTTTTCTCATAGCCTGGTCTGGGGAGTGTTCTCTCCCCACAAAGGCAGAGACAAGAGGGCTGATGAAGTCTGTTAGAGCAGTACTAAGGACACGTGGTGTCGTTGGAGCTCAGGAGCTCATGGGCCTTACACAAGCCCATGCTCCTTATGTCCAGGGCCTGTCTCTCCATGGAGTCCCAGACTCTTCCCCTCTACCTTTCTGTATGTGGCCTGAGTGTTTACTTGTGACCCAGGTCTGTTGGTCAATGGCCATGAGGAAAGTTGCAGACCCTGATCGATTTCTTGGTATGCCCAGTTGTGAGCATCAGCAAAGTTGAAGGATGTTTCCAGAAGAGGAGCGTTAGTGCTTCTGCATCAGTGAGGCTGGGCTGCATGTGTCCTGGTGCTTCAGCAGCTCACTTCTGAGTGTGTGGTCCTTGGCTGGTTCTGCAGAGACCTAGGAACACTTCCTTATTCTGTCTGTTGTAGTTCTGCAGAGACCTAGGAACACTTCCTTATTCTGTCTGTTGTGGTCGTAGGTGTGACACATGTCAGCTCACAGTTGTCAGGACTGTGACATAGGCCCAGTGCCTTTGGTGCCACAGGTGACCTCCAGTTACTAAATACATTGTTCAAAGCACTGACCTGTGTGACGAGTTGGAAACAAAGATATACAACCTATGGACTTGCCTTCTAGAAGTTTAGGGTCCAGATGAGGAAATAATATGAGCTCCTAAAGCATAATTCACAATGAAATACTAACGTAATAAGATAAGGAGAGGAGATAATTGTAACTTAAAGCTTAAATCAAGAAATGAGTGATAGTAGTTTTTTATTTAGAAAGATAAAAAGAAACTGATGCCTGGTATTTTTTGTACATTGACCCACAACAGTCCTCCAAGACGAGATGTCACTGCTACAAGTGAAGATACATCCCTTCTGGAAGGCTTATGTAGTTGGCCACAGTAGTAGGGGTGGTAATAGACAGAGAATTCTAGGTGGATCTGATTTCAAGGGGTCTGCCCTTGCTAGCATGTACTGGTAGTTCTGCTGGCCCTAAAGTGAGAAGAGACTGATTCAGATGGGTCTTACAGTGTGAATGGACTTCAGCTTCTCTCTGGCATGTTGGGGTTGGGGCAGGTGGTTTGGAAAATGGGATCCTTTGAGGCCAGTACAAGAATATAAACAAAATCCAAGAAGCAAGAAAAGTACAAGGTCAAAAGGTCTGAAAGCAAATCCGGCTGTAAATGCTTCTTGGAGAAGGGTCAGCAGTGGCAGAGCTACCAACTTGTTTTGGGTCTCTGCTCTGGTTTCAGAGCTGTCCTTGGTGCATTTGAGCCCTGACCTCAGGAGATAGTGACTTCTCCAGATGCCAGTCTGTCAGTAGCTTCTTAGAAGTGCTCCACGGTGATACCCCAGCTACAGACTCCTTGACCCCAAAGAGTCCTGTGGATTCTTCTTGCCCCAATAGCCTAATAACTGATGCTTCTGGTCTGGAAAAGAAACAGCCATCGGACAAGAGGACCCCCATCTCCTAGGCCAAATGGCTTAAGCAGAGTGTTCTGATGGGACATAGTGACCGGAGAGAAGGTGTAGAGTGACTTCTCCACTGAGAGAGCAGGAGGTGTGATGGCTGGTGGCATACGTAATGTGAATTTTGCTTTGTTGGCAGTTTCAATCACTGTATTCATGGCAGGTCTTGCACATGTCCTCACCCTTTGTTTATAGAGAAGCATCAAAATCCTGTACTGTCCACATGGAAGGAGGATCTCCCAGGGCATCTGTTCTTGATGAGGATGGTCTGAGGGAGACTTTAGAAATTCCTGCCTCCTCTAAAATGCTTCCCTTCCTAATGGACTTCCTTTGCCCTGGAGTCTTCATGGTTTCCTAGTAGGAAAAAGTCGTTAAGGAAAAAATCTAATATGCTGAGGTAGCTCTAATATGAGAAAAGTAATAAATGAAGTGTCACTAGATTCAAAATGCATATTCTTTCAGAAAGAAGGCAATTACTGTTATAAAGATATAGCAATAGAAAAATTATTACAGCTGAGAAGTATGTGATATGTCTGTCTGTGGCACAGTTAATTTTATAAGTATTACAAGCATACAAATCATAAGAATAAAATGCTGAACCATACTAATTGAAAGTGAATTTAATATGCACTACTGAGGAACTCTCTCTACTTATCCAGCTTTAAAAAAACTGTAACTTATAGGCTATTAGTTATCAGATTTTCTTTCAAATGTTCAACTACCTTTAATGAAGACTATTACTCATGGACTTATCTCTGATCCTGAATAATTTTATGCTTTACAATAAGTAACACTAGTATTGGAACATCCAGGTTTTACACTGCTTTTTATGTGGATTGAATCAAATTGCTGTAAGCCTCAATTCTTATTAAAATAAAAAATTCTGATTAGAGAAAGAAAAGAGGACTCAAAGTGTTCAAAATTGATTGTTTTACCATTCCTTTTGTGTGGTTCAACCATTGATGGAAAAATTGATTGAAACTGACTTAAAGTTGCATGAAATAAGCAATATTATCTAATGACTAATGGAAGTTTGAAAAATCAGTTTCACAGGTAATTTGCAGCTTGACTTGAGGAGGAGGAGGAGAAAGACATATACTTAGATGTATGGCTTCATTACCAAACACTTGTCTTGATGCTTTTCCCCTCCCCACTATGTGAGTATCCATGCCTGTTACAGAAAACTTGGAAAATGCAGGGAAATAAGTGAGACAAGCACCCACAGCCTTTTACCCCCACCCACAGCCACTGTAGCCTCCTCCTCTTCGATTTAGCCTCTTGTAACCTTTTTCTACTGTTATTTTTCCTCCATTATGCACATTAATATCTTTCCCAGAGCTCTATTTCTGTTAACCTATTATTTTATCACTTCTTGTTTGATTCAGATTTTATGTTCTTAAGTAGTATACATTACTTGTGGGTTCCATCATTTTATAATATAGAATGGCCTTGTCCTAATTTATCCCATGCACACATATCCCTAAAGAAAGTATTATTTTTTAAAAATATTTTATTTATTTATGCATATAAGAAGAGCTGGGTAAAGGCCAGAGTCCAGGGAGGTGAGAGGATTCACCAGAGACAGAGCCAGGAACAGAATAGGCCCACTAGCTGAAACACACTGCTGAGGGGAGCAGCGGGTGAGGCAGGAGAGGCCTGCTGCGCCATGTGGGTCACCTCCCTGGCCAGCGGCAGGGATTGAACTCGTGCTACAGTGGCTGCGGTTTGCTTCACAGTGCGTTGCTTAACCCACTGCGCCATCAAGGAGGCCCCAAGAAAGTATTATTTTTAATGGTTTAACTTTGTGAAAATGAACTCACACTCTATGGTCTTCTATGACAGGCTTTTTCTTAGCATACTTGAGCATGTATGTTTGAGCATGTAACTCTAGACCAGTTTTCTTGCTGTTATAGTCTCATAAAGTATTTGTGAAACGATATCACACTGTGATATGGTGGGATAGCTAACTAAATGTATTTGTCCATTCTCCTATTTAACGGCACATGAGCCATTTATATACATTTTTGTCTATTGTGAACCGAGCTGCCATGAATGTTTTAATACCAGTCTCCTCGTGGTGTCAGCACTCTGGATTTCATTCATTCTTTGGGTTGGGTACACAGGGATATGTATCCCCCCCAGACCATGTATAAGAAAAAGTATCAGTCTATTACTTTTGATATATAAGAGCAGTTGTATTAGCTGGAAACATGTTATTGGCCATTTTAACTTCCTCTGAGTCTGAGAGATTTTTTTCCTCTCATAACTTTCATCTCTTTGTCCCTTTGTTGGTAGTTTTGTAATGGCTCCTAAGTTTATCTTTACCCATTGTTTTTGAACTGTTTTAAAGAGTATTTTTATTGAAGAAATATTGGTTTATAACGTTACAAAGGTTTCAGGTGCACAGCATTGTAAATCAACATCTATATATTCTATTATATATCTTTATGTTGATATTGGGTTCTTTTAAGGCAAGTAAAACTCAGATTATGGTCAGAATCAGATAAAGATATAAAACAGATAAAGATACAGGGGCTGTATCTCTCTACAGGGGCTGGAGGTCTAAAACTCAGTATGCTTCTGAGTTCAGCAAACAACAGATGACTGTTTACAAAGGCAGATGCGGGGCTAAGGGGAGCCAGCAGGGGGCGGTGAGGCCCTGGGGCCAGTCCCCAATGAGGCGAGCTGTTACTGCTCTGGAGCCTGCAGGGCTAGGGAGCTGGTGGCACCAGGCCTGGAGAGAGTCATGAATTCATAGGGAAGAACCACCAGGGATGTGTGGCCTTGGCGGAAGAAGACACTGATGGTCCAGCAGGAAGGGAGTAAATGCCCAACCTTGCTCCCCTCCCAACTCGCCTCCCCTGGGAGCCTCAGGTGCCTCAACCCTTGTAGAACAGAGGAGCCCAGTTCACGAGCCCGTCAAGACCAGTCTCCAAGCATCAGAAAATAGCACAAGATGCAGTTGGAGGGCAGGCAAAAATCTAGCAGGCTGGGAAAAAACCACAAGTGCTACCCTAAGCAATTGTTTTAAACAATCCCATCATTTTTCTTGGTTCGCCTGGGCTGGCGGACTCTGCACTCTTCAACGGGGAGGTGCTTCTGGTTGTCTTTCTGGTTTGCACGGTGTGTTCTTCTCTTGCATAGCTGGTCACCAGTTACTCTCATCTCTTCCTTTTCTGTCCTGGCCGCCTGCTTGTGTTTCACAGAAGTGTCTTTTTATAATTAGGAAATTTATAGAAAATCCAATGTCTTCACTTCCTCAAAGTACTGCTTTTAGGATGAGCCCTGTCTTCCCTGGCGTCCTGGGGCGAGCCCCCCTCTCTCACCACAGGAAGGTCGTGTTTAAATTGTGTGCGTACGTACACGTGCGTCTGTGTCTGTTTATGACGTTCGTTACATGACCTGACACAAGATTCTGAACATCTAGACCTCAGTCTCCCGGCCGAAGATGGAAATTCTAGGAGTTCCCACCTTGGGTGAGTGACTGCACCCTTCAGGGCTCCGCTCGCTCCTCTGCACCTGGGGGGAACGGTAGGACCAGCCTCACCGTGGGGCACAGGGCACAGAGTGACCCGTGAACGTGGGGCCCTGGACATTTAGGTCACAGAAGTTATGTAGCGGCTGAGTGAGGTGCTGTTCCCGGAGCACGGACCGGGCTTCTCTGGGGAGGCACTACCTGCATTTGGCGCTTACGCATGTTGGGTCACGCATCCTAACGGACCACGCCATCCAGCCTAGGCGGAGCCAGCTTATGGCCAGTCATGCATCTCATGCATCGTTTAGTGACATTTGGTCAGCGTGTAACCAGTGGCCCTCGTAGACTGCGTCACCCACCTCGATGCAGGGTAGGTAATACACTCTGATGCTCGCACAAATGGTAAAATCTCCAAATAGCATGATTCTGAGAACACGCCCCCATCGTTAAGAGACGCACGGCTGTGTGTGTACACTCATACACACAGATTTACTCACAACATCCCTCCATAATGCTTGCGTAGACAGATGCACACCAAGCACATACACCCATACACAGCCTGTCTGGGCGGGGCCCTCGGGGGTCCCTCTCACCCAGCCAGGTGTGCAGGCACGCCCAGCGGCCCTGTGCCATTCCTGATCGGCTCTGCTTTGTGTGCTGCTTGGTCCCTCCTTTTTCCCAAAGTGCACTCACCGCCCACTGCATCCAAACCCGGAGGAGACCAAAGAGAATCGTTTTCAACCACCCGGTCAAGAACATGTTCCTAGTCTTGTGAAATGAGGGGGCTCCATGATATATTTTTAAATATTAAAATATGTTGCTGCTATTTTATAAAATCATACAGGACACCCTAGGTTTTTTTCCCTCTGAGAGGAAAACAGGCATTTTATTCCACCTCTTCATCTTCCAGAGTGAATACATGCTAATTTAAATGTCATCCTCATGTCCATTTGAAGTCACTTTACCCAGAGCAACACCTGTACAGGTCTAATCTAATAGAAACAAGAGATAGAATTAAAATGTTTATGGGTCTTGGCTAATGGGATCTGAAAAGCTGTCAGATGACAAAGGATGGATCCTATCCTGGGGTAACAGACAAAGGAATCCAGCGAGGGCCCAGGAGGAAGAGAGAGAAGATACCCGAGGATCTAGCCAAGGCAAGTTAATAAGCAGAAAGGAATAAAATAATGTGACAAATGAGATAATAGCAGCTCCCAAGAAAAGTACCGGTCTCTGGCTGGCAGACAGCGCCAGGCGGCTGGCATGTCAGGGTGAGCGGCGGCGGGCTGTAGAGAGCGACGCGG
Organism: Galemys pyrenaicus; assembly: GCA_019455555.1. Taxonomy (NCBI): domain Eukaryota; kingdom Metazoa; phylum Chordata; class Mammalia; order Eulipotyphla; family Talpidae; genus Galemys; species Galemys pyrenaicus. Next base: position 396,802 of record JAGFMF010011680.1, on the reverse strand, counting down.
AAGGACAGGCTCGTAAATGGCAAAATGATGAGTGAGTTAGTAAATGTGTCAGATGATGAATGAGCGGATGGTCCACATCAGACAGATGACAGAGGCGAGGCCACGTGAAGAGGCTGTTGGCAGAGATGGCAGCAGGGGAGAAAGTCTGCTTCCTGCAACCACAGGCTTCCCTCCACAGCAGCCTCTGCAGGAAAAACCCCTGGAACTAACTGCACCCATCCGATCCGCTCGGCCCCAGCTCACACACTGCGGACTTCCGCTGACGACGCCGAGACTCCCGGGAACGTGCTTGTGGTGGTTCATGGTGATTGCCTCTCGGGCCACCCTTGCTAGCTTCCCTCTCCATTCCTGGGCTTTTCCTCTGTGCAATGGGAGCCAGGAGAATGAAAATAATGATGATGATAGTGCTTTTATCCTGCTGCAGGTGTCCTTTCCTATGAAATACTCAGAACAGTACCTGGCAGCTATAAATAACGAGGAAGGGACTATGGGTTTCTGTTGACACCCATAACCTGTCCTTAAATTTTCACTTCTGTTTCCTTCCTGGAGTGTAAACGTTTATCTTGCACATGTCACACACTTACAGTGCTAACTTCAGCACAAGCAGCATCCCAAAGACTCCCATGTTGGTTGAATGAATGAAACACCGATGACGTCCTTTATGACCTACTGAATATTTGCAAGTATCACAAATTTGCCCCCCCTTCTCCCCCCTCTCGCCCCCCCCCCCCCCGGGAGAGGGTGTTCTAGGGCTTCTTTTTACCATTTCTCATTTATCAGCTTTGCTCTTTTATCACTTGATAGACAGCGGGTTATATTTTCATGCAGCTCTGTGCTGTCTTCACTTGCGTTTGGTTACATCCCAAATATAAAATACTGTGCTTAAACCTCAACTTCTTAATCCGTAACTATACACAATATACTGTCACACCTAATTTTATAAACTAGCTTGGATTCTTACTTTGAATAATTGTGTAAAATAAACATGTAGCGTGGTTGGTAGTGTTTGATTTCCAAAGGCAGGAAAGCCTTCAGCAGATGTGCTTGGTTCAGTGTCTGCAGAACATAGAAAACAGTTCATATTAATTTGTTCTAGGTGGGTGTGTGCGCCCTGCCCCTTTGCCTTGCTTCCAGTTAATTGCATTATCACTGTGAGGTTTTCATACTGTAGGACACTAAAACACGGCCTTCTTCCTGTATCTGGCAGCTGGGGATGTTTCCAATTTGTGATATCATTTATATTGTTAAGTTTACATTCTGGTTTGCCAGTGTGCTGTGTTAATAAGTCTCGTGCATGAAATTGTAAAAAGCCAAATTCATGTATTCATGATTGATGCCAATTATGCGGTACAGCTTGGACACCTTCCTGATTAAACTGTTGTGTGAGTTTCAGTAGCTGTGTTAATCTGGGCTGCACATTCTGACTGTGTTTTGCCTTTGCTATTGTATGGACCTGAAACTGAGTCTTCTAAATTTCACTTTTTTTAAAAGATTTGTTTATTTATGCATACAAGAGCTGGGGTACAGGCCAGAAGGACGGGAGGTGAGAGGATTCACCAGAGGCAGAGTGGGGAGCAGAACGGGCAGATGGACTGAAACACACTGCTGAGGGGAGCAGCGGGCGAGGCAGGAGAGGTCTGCTGCGCCTTGTGGGTCCCCTCCCTGGTCGGGGATCAAACTTATACTGCAGTGCTGCAGATGCTTCATGGTGCTGTGCTCAACCCGCTGCACCACCAGGGAGGCACCCTACATTTCACTTTTGACAGAGGATGTAGATTAGAATTTTTTCTTTTAACATGTAGGAAGAATACTCTTCTGGCGTTTAGTGGTGGGGGCAGGTTTTGCAAGGCAGAGGGACTAGTGCTGGCAAGTGTAAGAACCTGAAGAACTTTCTGGAAGGTCTGGAAAAGCAGACACTGCAGAGGGACAGCAGCTCAAGTCAGTTCTTCTTGCTTCAAGGGCATCAGGTGTGTAAGGGGCAAACAGGAAGGACCTTGAGTGACCAGGTCTGCTGTGCTTCTCTCACCTGATTTTTTATTAATTGAAACTCAGGTACTGGAGTCAGAGTTCTCAAATTAGATCTAGGATGGTGCACAGTCTTGTTATCTCATATTAATAATACTTGCTTAGACTTCAGCCAGGAAAGAACCCAGAGGGGTGGGGGGAACTTCCTCTCCTCCCAAACACCACTACGCAACAGTACAATGGTAAGCCCACTTAAAATGACTGCTCCACTTTCCAGCCCCTTCCTCTGTTCATTCCTCCCTTCGCTCCCTCACATGGTTTATTTCGGCTCTTACCCTCTTACTGCATGAAGTGTGCTTGTCAGTTTTATTGATTGCCCCATCTCCACACTGAGAACAGTGCCTGGTACCTTGCGACACACTGAAATCTTTTCTAAGTAAGGGAGTCAGCATTCGGTATTTGGAACACACGGGCATCCATTCCTGGTAGACTTCCTTTCAGTGAAGCCCACTGGCCTCTTTGACCCTGACCCCATAAGACAAGGACATCCCCGTGATCTCAGACGCTGACCCCTGTAGGCTTGCTAAACCAGCTCACGTACTCTCTGCCAATGCGGGCTGGGGACATAAACAGGAAGCATGGTCTCCAGATAGAACCCCCGGTTAAGACTCCGTACTGCAAGGGAGAGAATCAGAGTCGACAGACCTTGCCACCTGGAGATGCTGTGTCTGCGTCTTGTTCCTGTCACTCAAGACCTGGCGGCCTTGAAGCCCCGCTGACCTTCCCCCACCAGCCCTGACACCAGAAGGGCACCCCTAGGTGCTGGCCCACTTCATCTGGAGGTTCATTTTATGGAACCCTTATCCTTTTTCAATCACGATAGCCTTTTACCCATCTTCTCCTTTTCCCATGACTTTTTATGTAAAAGGAATTTTATTATAGCAGGATGTATTATTTTTTATTCATTTTAAGATGAGGTCCTGTCTTTATGTTCCTGTGTGTGTGTTGGAAAAAATGCCCCCATGCAGGAAAAAACAAAAATGATCTGAATTTAGGAATTAGGAAATTATAGAAGACAAGAAGTTACTCTTCCTTTCAGAAGTGTGAGAACAAGGGAGATCCGTACCAGGTTGTACTGGAAAGGTGTGTGTCAAGGGCATTTCAGTGGCTGTGTGAGGCCGTTCTGAAATGAGTGTGCGCTTTTCTGGAGACACGTGGCTGGGTGCAGGTTAAACTGGAAGCAAATCAGAAGCTATAGTTCTTGACCTTTGGCTTTAAATTCCCATTTATGCCCAGATGAGCTAGAGAATACTAGATCGGAAATGAATTTCCACTGAAGGTATGATGTGCCCCAGTGTCAGTTCTGTACAAGGGTCTGCAAAATGAACAACTATTAAATTGATGCATTTTCTGAAATTTACGTCTTCTGTTAAGGAAAAGGAAAACTTTAACGTCACATCTTGGTTTACATGGAGGGTGACAAGCTTTCACTGAGATGGTAGGTAGGGAAATAAAGAATGTGAAGTCAGAAGAAAAGGCTAAGTAAAAATGCTGTTCGTGGAACTGTTCTCAAAAGAACAAAGATTGTAGATAATGCATGCATTTGACCAACTGGGCCTAATTTATGGAGAAAATAGAAAGCAAAGACCAGGCCCCTGACCTCGGTCCCTGCGACACAGCTCTCTGAGATACTACGGGAGAAGGAGCACAGGCTGAGGTCTCAGGCTGGGTTTCAGCTTCAGGCACCTTCCCCGCCTCTTGCACTACTTCTCAGACCCTCTTCCTCGGCGGGTCACGAGGAATGCTGCCCGTTCTTCTTTGCTGCTGCTCTCCTGACTGTCTGTCCAGACTGCCGCTGGGTTTTGCTCGTGGCACTCAGCTTCTCCCCTGCCTCTGCTTCCTGCTCTTTCACTTCTTGATGTTGATGTGCACTACTTCATAGAAACTGACAAGAGGATCAGAAATATCCCAAAGAAAAATAGATGTGCACAGAGCGTTTATAGGAAAAGAGAATCAGAGAGACTTAACCACATGAAAAGAACGGCTTCACCGGAGCTAAAAGAAAATCTAATTAAAACACCACTGAGCTATCCCGTTACACCTATCAGATTGGGTAAAATTCCACAACTTGGACAACACAATCTTTTGATGAGACAGTGGGGAAACAGGCCATTTCTTGCTTTACTGGTAAGATTGTAAAAAATGGCACAGCCCCCCAGAGGATAACTTGGAAGTATTGAAACAGCTATAGGTTAATTTGTTCTTTGACTCAGGAATCCCAGTCTGGGGGTCTAGCCTGCAATTTGGCTCCTGTAGCCCTGTGGCGTGGTCGGGAGGCAGAGACTGAAAAGCCAGAGCCCGTCCTCAGTGGGAGCGCTCAACTATGGCACAGGCACGAGGGCAGCTGCAGGGAAGTGTTTCCAGAATGCTGGAAGCTTGCATCAGGCCTGAAGGGATCCAGGCCCTTCCTCCCCCCACACTGGCATAAGGTGGGGACGATGCCATACAGGTACTCCAGCCCCCCTAGGTCTTCCGTCAAAGACTGTCGGCAACCCCTCCTGCACCGTTGCCTTTACGGCCTCCTCTTTTCTCCCGACTCCCACCCCAATGACCATCCCCTAATCTGCACAACAGCTGCAGTCGGGAATGTCCTTCTGTGCACGAGGGCCTGGCCAAGGGCGAGCGCTAACTAGCTGTGCTCATCACTAGAGGAGGGGCAGCCTTCTCTGTGTGGACTGGGGCCTGAGCAGTGTGCTCCTTTACAGCTCTCCTGGGTCCTGTCAGTTCTTAAAGCCTTTCCATGACTTGCCTCACATCACATGCAGAGAAGAAACCGCCCTCCCCTTGCCCTCAGTGCTGTGAGAGCTGTCGACTTCATCCGGGGATGCGCCCACACCAGCCCCTCTGGGCTCTGACAGTTGCTGGACATTCGCATGGGCCCCAGGACAGCCCATCAGGCCACCTGTTTGTTTCCTCATGGTACTAGTGCCGAGATGCAGTGTCTTTGCTTTCTGCCTCCCTGCCCCGAATGTGGCTCCTCAGGGGGCGTCTGCGTGGCATCTGGCACACGCCAGCCTGCATCACTTACTGTGGAAGTGACGACTCCTACTCTTTCCCCGGTACAGCGGGGGCCCCTCTGCCAGCCTCTGCTGAGCCCCAGATTTGCCCAGCTCTCACTGGCAGGTACATCCGTAGTGCCCACATTACCCTGGGCAATGCCAATCAGCTCCTAGTGCTTCCCCACTCGCGTCTTGCAGCTCAGCTGGACGAGGGGCCCATGTCATCAGCGGCTGCTCTTGTGTACCTGATGGATGAACAACTGGCTTGATGTAGAAAGAATGAATAGAACAGGAGAAAAACACACAAACAAATAACACAAAGAAACTGAGTAAGGGGGGATGAATGTGGGAGAGGAGATCAGGCATTCCAGATTTCAGTTGCAGAGCAGAACACCTCTGCCACCGGGGCCTTGATAAAGCACCTTGCCAACGTATACTGAGTCCTTGCTAATCTTGTAGGTTCTTGGGAGCTGTGTGTTTAAGTGATTTGATGTATAATGAAACCAATTTTACCATAGACAAATTGCCATAAACAAGAGCTCAATACCTGGCATATTTCTAATCACAGAAACATCAGCAGAGTTCTAAATAAAGACCCCAAACACTTCTAATATGGAAACCTTTGTAGTCATCCATCCATACATTCTCCAACCCTCTTGTTCTAGTTCAGGTGGCTGGAGCCTATCCTGGCAGCTCAAGGCCAACGCTGGCCTGGACACAGGACACCTCCTACCCACCCACCCACTCTCAGACCGGGACAGCTGAGACCCAAGGACCTGATGTGTACACTGGTAGATGTGAGAAGAAATCGGAGCCCCCAGAGGAAACCAACATGGACACGGGGCACCTCACAGCTCCACACTAGAGGCCCAGCTACCACGAAATGTCGTGATTTGAGGACGTGCTCTCCCTGCTTGATCAGCTGGCTCAGCTTGATCAGCTTGATCTGTGTAAGAAGTGATGAAATGAAATATTCAACTGCTAAGGGAGAAATAGAGTTGAAACAAAAAACATGGGACACATAAAAACAGGAACGGACAGTCCAGGCCTCTGACACCATGGTGACCTGGAAAGAAAGAGCTGATGGATCTTTCAGGGGTTTGGCCTCTCCATCAGCCATGTCCGCAGCTGTGATCTCAGTCACGTTCTCACATGTCATCTCCCAGCTGTAGCTTAAGGCATCCCAGGGTATTCAAACTGGGTTCAGATAATGCTCAGACTGGATTTTCTCATACAGCAAAAGACCTGATTTGCTTTCTGTAAACAATCTTGAAAAATTGCTGTTTTCTTTTAGCGTTAGGAAGCTGGGTCAGTTTTTGCAAGTCAGTGAGTCAAGCATTCGCTATGCAAAAGTGCATTAATGTTTTTGCTAAAAGTAGATGATTATTGTTATTCCCTTTGTCAAGTCCATACTAGCCTCAAAATAGTTTAGCTACAATGAGAACAGTCTCCTTTAAAACTTGCTTTCACTGACTGCTTTCTGTAGCCTCCCTTGGGCAGGTTCACCTGGCTTCCTTCTGATCTTTGGGTTCATGGTTGGGGTTTGGTTGTTTAAACTGGTGGCTCAGTGATAAAAAGAGGTAGTCAAAGGTAGGAAAGGCGTTTCAGTGTATGTGATGGGCTAAACATGTACTCACGCGGCCCGAAGCCACTGTTATCTTTCACTGCCCATTCTCGTGTGTGAAATTGGAATTTTTGAATGTCAGAACTGGAGTGGACTGCAGAGAGTATTTGATCTACCCCCTTTATAGTTGGGAAAACTGATTAGTAGCTGCTCAGAGGTCATAGCTAGTTGGTGGCGAGTAGACAAAGTGGGTACCGATGGGCCATGCATGTATGTGACAAATCATGTATGTATGTGACCAGTGGGCCATGTATCTATGTGACAAATCATGTATGTAAGTGACCAGTGGGTCATGCATGTATGTGACAAATCATGTATGTATGTGACCAATGGGCCATGTATGTATGTGACCAATCAGCAACATTCCAGGTAACAAATGGTGCATGAGATGGTCATAGTTCTGCAGGATAGTAAATAGTTTTCTTTAAAAAAAAAATCATGGCTCTAGTACCAACAGAAATGGTGTCGCTCCCTGGGTTGTTCTCTCTGTGATGTGTGTTATTAGGAGGACTCTGGTCTGGGATGCAGGGGCTAATTGTGGTGGGTGGGTCTGACTCAGCTTTCCCAGAGAGGCTATCAGCACCTGTGGGCAGCAAACAAGGTGACGTTCCTCCTGCTCATCTCGCCCTCTCCCTGCACTGTGACCACTGTGACCTGCCTTCCTGATGCAGATTTAGTCGCTGTGCCCCCCCTATCCCGTTGCCTGTCTGTAGAGGAAAATACCAAATTGAATAGCACACAGACCCCGGTCATCTCCTAGATGTGGTGTTTTGTCTCAAGTCTCCTTGAATTGCCCATGCTGACTCCTCTTGAAATGCTTCCTGGGCCCCGTTCACTTGCAAACTCCTATTCATTCCACAGAGCCCACCGAGATATCTCCAACTCCCTGATGTAACTTCATGAAGCTTCACGCTACCTCAAAAGTTGGTGTGTGTATTGGGTTGGGACATGGTGAGATTATGACTCTTTTGCTCTCTTCCCCTGAGCATCATTATTTTAACCGATGAACTGACTTCTTAATAATTTTATCTTGCTATAAGAGAAATTGTATGAAACACTCTTCCTTCAAGAGAGTCTTAACTGTCTTTTCCTCATGCAGCTTCTGATTAGACGTATATCCAGCCAGAACATCATCATGCAATAAAGTACAATTGAGAAAGAATCTTTCAAGGCAAAAAAATTCTTCTCGTGGCTACATCTATAAGTAAAGGGAGGGACATGGGCAATGGCAGTGAGCTGCCTGTTCCATTTTGGGGACACAGCCAGTTTATGAAATAGTAATGTTTCCATATGCTGACAAATGACTTCATAGTGATGAGGTTACTGGCTTCATGGTGACAGTACTTTCTATTTGGAAATGTTCCTAATTAGTCATCTCTCAACGCAAGTCAAAAGATGTAATTTATCTTGAAGTTATGCATAAATTGGAGCGCTGCTGGGTGCTATTGCTATTATCATTAAAACATTATTTGGTAAATTAAGTCTGTATTTAGTTCAGATCTAATGATTGAAATATGATCGTGACATACGGTGCAGAAAGGGCCGAGCACGTTACAGGGGAGGTGTTCTCTTGCGCCTTCACATCAGCGCTGCAGCCCCTGGGCCCTGTCCTCGAGGTGCTTTCTCCTGTCACATGGTCTGTCTCCATTAAGGCCTGTTTACTTGTTCCATCTGTCCTTCCCTGCTCTTACTCCTCCTCCAGTTTGTCCCCTCCTTGTCTCCTTTGCCCTCAGGCTGATGACCTCTCAGGAGGCCTGCTCCCACGCTGACAGGCAGTGGCCCCTCCCGTGGCGTCAGAGCTGGGTGGAGCTGGGTGCCTGCGGCTCTGGGGCTTCGACCAGGGCCAGGCACCAGGTCCCTGGAACGGAGGGAGAGGCAGTGCCAGGCCTGCGGTGGGGCACAGACCACGTGGGTCGACCTTGGAGGGGATTATGCTAAGTGAAATAAGTCAGGAGGAGAAAGACCAACAGCAACCATATCATTTCATTCATTTAGGGACTGTAAAGAAACAAAGCAAACAACCAACCAACCAGAACAAAAGCTTAGACTGCCGACAGGGTGGTGGCTGCAGAGGGTTGGGGTGGAGAACCGGTGGGGGGCTGCGGAGGGGGTGCCTGGCCACTGGACGTCTGAGGGGGGCATGGTGCGGTGCCTGCAGTCGTGGAGGTGAACAAGGCTGACGCCTGTTCAGGGCTGTAAACCGACATTAGCTCACGCCAGACGATTAAACAGAACGTGCAAACAAGCTTTCCAGACCTGCCTGAACCCAGTGCTCCGGGGTTTCCAGGGAAGAGCAGGGCCTGGCCAGCAGCAGGTACCAGAAAACCTGAGGGTGAGTGGCGATGCGTTGTTTGCTGGAGGTCGGTTCATTTTAGGATCTAAATTTCAAGCGTTTCTGTGCTCTTGCCATTGCTTGCTTTGGGAAGCGATTTATTAAAAGCCCGTTTGTAACTAAAAGGAGGGCGTAATGATCTTTACTAAAGGCGGGTCATTCCGTGCATAAGTAATGACCAGATGCTGAAGGAAAGAAGGTGAACTGGAGCAGCCGGGGAAGCAGGGCTGGAAGCAGGGCTGGAAATGGGGCTGAGAGTCGGCCAGGCCTCAGGGGCGACTGAGGCAGCCTTAGGAAGCAGCAGCCATGGCCGCCCTGTCTCTGGGTCCCTGTGTGTGCTCTCTGCCCTGAGCCGGAAGCCAGGCCCCTCTCCACTGCCTGGTCCATGCCACTGAGGTCGCACCCAGCCTGCTCGACCTCAGGACGCCCCGCCCCCTCCGCCTCCTCAGACCCAGGGGGGCGATGACACGCACTCTCCTCTCTACACCGCCTGTGTCTGTGGCCTTGGCGCTCCCCATCGCTGGTCCCATCTCTGGGGGGACTTGGTGATACAAGGTGGTAAGAACCCTAAACATGGCAGGAAGGAGGGGTTCCATTTTTATGGGTCCCTGACCCTTGAGGGGATTTGCAGAAGAAGTAGCTGCATTTTGGATGGTCTCGTGCTCAAAACCCAACGTTAAACCCTTAGAGAAAGGGGCACCCCAGTCTCCTGAAGCTGGCCCCGTAGCGCCCGTCACGCCATACAGGCCCTGGCGGTCCTGATTCTTGCCTCTGATGTACTTACCACAACCTCATGGGCTGAAAGGGGACTCGAGACACCTATTGCCCTCCCTTCTGGGAGAACTTGCACAGAGCTTTCCAGCTAAACGAGAATTTATTCTTTTTTTCCTATTTAAAAGAATTCAATATTGACTTTCCACTAGAAGCTACCCGCAAATAATCAGTATAAATAACTGAGTGTCACTGATCTTGAGGTAACCACAGATTTTGCGTTTTAAATTCGGTATTTCCGTGTAAAAATTATGGGCTCAGAAGGATATTGGAATTACGACCTCATACTTTTGTTCTCCGAATGTTTACTAACACGCCCTTGTGGAAGTTGTTTACTTTCAACTGTTTCTTTGAGAACGGATGGGAAATCCATCAGCTTTCTTTGCTGTCTTAAGTTAGGCGGTGTTGGTGTTAATTTCACAAAGGAACTTTTATTTACTTTAAACTGTTTTTAAAGAAGATTTATTTATTTATGCATACAAGAACTGGGCTACAGGCCAGATGTGTGTGTTGGGGGTGTGAGAGGATTCACCAAAGACAGAGTGGGGAGCAGAATAGGCAGATGGACTGAAACACACTGCTGAGGGGAGCAGCCGGCGAGGCAGGAGAGGTCTGCTGTGCCATGTGGGTCCCCTCCCTGGCCGGTGGCAGGGATCGAACTTGTGCTGCAGTGGCTGCGGTTCGCTTCATAGTGCACTGTCTAACCCATTGTGCCACCAGAGAGACCCCACTAAGGAACTTTTAAAAAAGAATTGTCAATAGTTTTGCCCTTATGAGCAGTGCATTGTCTTCTTGTTGAATCTCCAAATGGTGGTCCTGAATTATTTACACTTTCATACTCCACCGCGAATGATCAGTATTTATTTTGATTTTTACTTTTTTGTTTTAAAGGTGAAATTGAAACCAACCAGACACGGGTAAACTCCATAAAGAATTTTTCAAACACATTTTTAGCATCTACCTTTTCTCACAGGGTGACAACGTGAAGAATGGCCAGGTTTTTTTATTCATATGCACTGTTTTTAAGATGAAAGATTATTAGCAAATCTTGAATTTTTTTAAGCCTCTACTAAGATAGAAACATGACACTGCGAAATTATTTTTCAATTTCCTATGGATAATTTTCTTCTAAAAGCGAGTTCATAGGAAATTGAAAAATAATTTCTACTAAATAGCTTTTAGTAGAAAATAACAATACTTAGCAGTGTGTGAGGGTTGGCTCCAGCCTGTCCTGCTGTCCCCATGGGTCTCTCCCACTTGGCCTCAGGCTCCCCACCTCCCTGTTCCCCTGTCCTGTGCAGGGGTGTGACCTTCAGCCCCGCTGCAGACTGAATAGCCCTCTTTGGGCTTGCTCTGGAAGGCACGCTCTGAGATCATTCCTTCTACGTCAGACAAGCGAGCAGTAGCCCTCGGCCCCTCACCTATAACTCACGCCCTGTGTAAGTGACTTTGGCTGGGGACTGCCTACAGGGCAGGCAGCTCCCTGCATACCCTGCTTGCGGGAGACGCAGCCCCGGGGACCCCCGGTGTCTGCGTGTTTACAAACCCCCGCTCAAAGGGAGGCTGGGTGTGTTGTCTGCGAGATCTGTATGCTTCATGATTGCTGTTTGGATTTTAAAAATAAACTTCATCTTTTAGAACAGTTTTAAATTTCCAGAAAAAAGAATGTCAAATACAAAGGATTCCCATAGCTTTCCCTGCTGGTAAGAGCTCACGTTAGTTACAGGACATTTTTGTAATGAGTGAGGTGATACTGACACAGGCTCACAGTTTACTCAGATGGCCGTCGTTTTTCCGCACACGCCCTTTTTCTTTCTCACATTTCCTTGGAGGACTTCACATTCCTTGAAGTAGCCCCACTCTTAGTCACCTCTTAACTGTGATACTTTCTGGGTCTTGTTTAGTTTTTAATGACCTTGATGGTTTTGATGAGTCCCGTACGGGTATTTGGAACCTGCTGTTGGGATTTGTCTGATGGTTTTTTTTTTAAAGATTTATTTATTTATACACACAAGAGCTGGGGTACAGGCCAGAGTCATGGGAGGTGAGAGGATTCACCAGAGACAGAATGGGGAGCAGAACAGGCAGATCGACTGAAATACACTGGTGAGGGGAGAAGTGGGTTAGACAGGAGAGGTCTGCTGCGCTGTGTGGGTCCCCTCCCTGGCCCGGGATCGAACTTGTGCTGCTGTGCCCGGATGCTTCACAGTGCGGCGCTCAACCCACTGCGCCACCAGGGAGGCCCCTGATGGTGGTTTTTTAATTTCTATGATTAGATTGAGGTTATGGGTTTGGAGAGGAAGATCACAGAGGAAAAGTGCCCTTCTCATCGCCTCCTCTCAAGCACACACACTGTCAACATGACTGATCGCTGTGGATGTTAAACTTGGTCAGCTTCAAGGACTGATTGTTACTCCTTGACCACCCGGTGGAGTCATTTCTGTTTCCTCTGCTGTAAAGTTACCCTTTTGTTCTCCGTCTGTGTCTTTCCTCTTTGGAAAGGCATCACTGTTTTTAAGGAGGTGATATTTCTCCTCCTACGAGGTAGACTATCTTTGCAAGTTACTTGGAATCCTTCTGCATGGGAGATTTGTCTCTTCTCTCCTATGTATGTAGTTACTCAATCATTTATTTCATCAATGTGAACTCATAGATATTTGATTATTTTGATTTTATCCAATATTAATTTACTGTGTTGCTGAAAATGTTCTGGTGGTCCCTTTGCCATGCTCATGTTGCTGCAGGTTTCTCTAAATCACTTTCTGGTTCCGGGCACCACAGCATGTGTGTGTTCAGAGACTTGTGTGTGGAACAGACTTCCAAACACTAACAAGAGCAGCTGATTACACTGTTTGGAGGCTGGAAACCTGGTACCAGAGTGAAGCAGGTCTGGTGAAGGCCCCTCCCAATGCTGACTTCCTGCATCCTCACGGGACCTTCGGGCTAGCGGTTTCTCTGGAACCTCCTTAGAAGGCACTGACCACATCAGGAGGGGCACCCCGGCAGTTTGTCATCGCGACTGCGGTAGGTTCTCCTGCTGTCTCGCGGCTCCTGCAGCTTCTCCAGGTGATCAGGCCTCGGCTGTGACTAGGTCTCACCTGTGCTTTTAGATTTGTGGGTGGCAAGTTGTTCACATTCTCTGACGGGTCCCAGAAAGGTGTTGATTTTCAGCTTGTTCAGCTGCTTTTTCTCGTTGTAAGGCTGAGATCGAAGATTTCTGTGGCCTCTTCTCCACCTCGGGCTTCTGCACTGTGTGCGCAAGGCCTCTGTGCACCTTGTGTGTGTGATTTCTGGCTAGGGCGCCCCTGCATGACCGCCTGGGGACAAAGGCCCACATCACAGGGGGCCGGGACGCCGACGTAACCCTTGGCGGATGGTGTGCTCAGAGTCCAGGACGGTCTGGGAGTCGCTCAGAAATTACACCAAGCACCTGCACGGGAAGTTCTCCTTGGATATGTGGCCGGCATGTCCCCTCATGTTCCCCATAAAATTGATTACCGTTTGGTCCCTTTGCAGTCCAGGTCCCCTTAAAGGTGAATACCCTTGCTTTTCCCTGGACTCTGCTTCTCTTGCAGTTGTCACAGACTCAATCATGCCGGTGTATTATTGCTAATAAAAAGCAAGAGCAATGCCCACTGGGCAGCAGAGTCTTGCCTTGCAAACCTGCTCCCCTACTGTACCCCGGCGTGACCCCAGGGACGTGCTACATCTGCACCACACAGGAAGAAAGGCAGAGCCTGGCGACCTCTTGGGAGGAGCCTGGCTTGGTCCAGTTGATTCATTTGGCCTCAACCTCATGCCCTCTTTGTGGATCAGAGCTGAAAACATTCCCCTCCGTTTCACCCAGGTCACGTGTGTGGCTGACTTCTCTAGCCTCGCCATTAGGATGCTTCCTTTGAGTGGTTTACTGCTAAGCCAATGAGACGTGGCCCGAGTCTGTCTCATCTTGTGCTTTCTGGCCAAACCCCATCTTTTCTGGGTTAGTATAGAAACCTTATCAGAATATCGTAGAATATTGACTTTTCCTGTGGTATGGCTCATGTATTCGAGCATTTTAACAAGCCAGCCGTTATGATAATTTTAATGGGAGATTTGTATTACATTTTGCATAAGTGATGAATTTAAATCTGATTGAGTCTTTGAATGTAAACCCCAAGAGTGTATAGATCTAGCTCCTTAATGCTTTGAGGTCTATCCCTATTTTTATTATAATGTTTCTCCATTCTGAATTATTCTGCTTACCAGGATGTTTTAAAAGGAACCATGTTTTGCCTTTGGCTTTATAATTAATCTGATTACTGTGTTATTTTATGGAACAATAGGCAGAATATGTCAGCAAAGTTTTAGTAATAGCAGACTTAGCATCTGCCGTCCCACAGATTGCTATTATTTATGGTAATAGCTGTATGCAGTTTTATGGATGTTACTCGGAATAACTCCACTGTACCTGGTATTTGAGTTTGGCAATAATTGAGGGCTATGTTTGGGCACAGATTTAGTTTATTTTAGCATTGCTATTTTGTGTAATTACCAAGCGGAAAAGTTCAATTCTTGATTTCCCCTTTAAAGAAAGTATCATTTGCAATCTTACTTGATTTGTGTTTAATAAAATATTTTTAGTCATTTGACAGAATTGTAGTTCCATGTTTATTTGCTCCATATTTATCTAAATATCTAAAAATAGACAACCTTTGTTCATTTCTGCTATCTGACTGATCTTGATTACATCAGTAACTTGCTTTATAACTTGGTTTATGGGTCCCGTTTAAAAAAATGCAGGAACTAGGATTCACAAAACAGGAAATTTTAAGAATTGGCTATGTGGCTAAGTAGCAGAGCAAGAATCTGGAAACTACCTTTTTATCTTATTTTTTTTAATGTTAATTTTGGATAATTTCAAACATTTGCACAAGTAAAGAGAATAATGTATCCAACCTATATAATCTGTCATTTAGTTGTAATAACTCCTGGCTGTTCTTGTCTCACCGGCATCTCTTACCTTTTCTCTCCTGGATTATTAAAACAAACCTGATTCATCATGTTGTTTCATTTCAAAGTACTTAAATATGTATCTCCAAAAGAAGGGATTTCATATTAAAAATGGTAAGTTTACAATGCCAATATCATATCTAATCTATGCCAATCCTTTGTTTTATCAGTTATCCCAATTTCAAGTTCCTCTCACTGTATCTGTCTGGTCAGTGTAACTTTGTCCCTTCTCTTTCTTTTTGCATTTGCTTTCTGACTTTCTGAAGCCTCTCTCTTTTTTATTTTTTTGTGCTGAATCTGACAAGGGCATGCCTGGTGCCCACACATCCCTTGATTACACCTTAGGGGATAGACCACTGCAGAAAAATCACAACGAAATTACTTGTCTTAAGGTCATTTTAAGCCACCAACCCACTACACTTTTTTTTTAATTATTTCATTTTGCTTTTGAGTTTTAGGATTTCTTTTTTATGTTTCATTTAGTTTTGTTTCAAAATTATATAGAACATTTGCTCTTATGAAGTCAAACGGACATGCTAACTACATTGAAAGAATGTCCGCTTTATCCTGTTTCTTTTCCACATCCCACCCCGTGGCAATTATTCTTTTAGGTTTTTATTTTGTTCACTGATTTATTTGATATAATACATACTGTCCTAGCCACTGGTTCTGGACTTAGGATCTGTACTGGCATTGGTCAATATAGAGAGCTATTTCCCATGCCTTCCTAGCTGCATAATACCCTATAGATGAGGGATGTTAATCTTGTTTATCATACAAGTTACCCCCCCCAGTTTATCATTTATCTTTTTTATTTACACCTGGTGCTTTTTATATATAAGTATTTTAATTTAATGTAGTTAAGTTTATCAATAGCTCCTTTTTGCATTGGAGTTGGAATAATAGGAAATAGCTCTCAAGTTAATAGTGCAATTCCATGTTCTTTTAGAACTTAAATGAAACCTCTCTCTCTCTTTCACACACACACACACTTTCTGTCTCTCTCTTTCCATGTAGCTGTCTGATCTATTTTGAATAAATCCTGATATTATTTACACAAAACATATGTCTTTTCATCCCTTTCCATGTGGCTAGCCAACTTTATCAATACCATGTATTAAAAGTCTATTTTTCCCCAGTGATTTTAGGTGATATTTTTAGCATATGCTAGATTTTCATTCACAAATGGATATCTCTGGATATTTCTGTTGTATTCACCATTTCCCAATTCATTTACCACTGCTGTACTGTTTTGACAACAGAGACTTTATAGTACTTTTCAGTATCTGGTAGATCAACTTTCTTCATCTTTTTCTCTGAGATTTATTTTGTGATTCTTGCTTGGTTGTTCTTCAAGATGAAGTATATAATCCATTTTCCTGCTTCTAGGACAGTTAATAGTTTTTTTTATTGATATGGGAATAAATTTGTAGATTAAGTTTGGGAGAATTGACTCTCTTTGATGTTAAACCTTCTTATTCAAGAACATGGTATATCTTTCCATTCATTCAAACCTACATTTTTTCATGAGCTCTCAAAGAAATTTCTTGTCAAGTTCAGAGGTAAAAGACTGATTATTGGGGCCTCCCTGGTGGTGCAGTGGTTTAAGCAACGCACTTTGAGGCGAACCGCAGCCACTGCTGCACAAGTTCGATTCCTGCCTCCGGCCAGGGAGGGGACCCACATGGCGCAGCAGCCCTCTCCTGCCTCGCCTGCTGCTCCCTTCAGCAGTGTGTTTCAGTCCATCTGCCCGTTCTGCAGCCCACTCTGCCTCTGGTGAATCCTCTCACCTCCCGCAACTCTGACCTGTACCCCAGTTCTTGTAAAAAAAAAAGAGAGAGAGAGAGAGACTGATTATTATATTGCCACTGTAAGTATGAACTCTTTTTTGGCCCATTTCCTAACTGGCTGTCTTTGATAAGAATAAGTTTTCTTGATTTTATTTATTCTCTCCTGCCCCCAAGTTACGTTTTTCTTTTGTACTTGTTTTGCATGAATTCTTTTGACTTTTCCACATATTTTATCACATGCTCTGTAAATGGAGAATTTTTAAACTCGCCTTTCACAAACATTTGCCTGTGGTGGATTTCTCCTCTCTGCCTGATGAACTAATCCTGGAGCTCGATTATGTTCCAGACTTTAGCGGCCAAGCCTCTGTCTTTCTCTGTCATTCAGGAAAGTGGGTCATTGCTAGCTTTGGAGTTGTTAGAATTGCATAATTCTTTAGCTTTTTGAAGTTTATGTATGAAGTTCAGCTGTATCTAGTAAATTTCACAAAGTTCTTGGCACCTATGTCTACCTACATTTCTCTTAAATTCAAAATTGGAAGACTTGAGATAGATTATAGAGTCTAGTGAAAAATCCAGTTACTGATTAATTAATGGAAAGTTAGAAAATACCATTTAAGGAAATATGAGGGCTTTACTCAAACTTTATAATATATAGCTAAATCAGTGGGGTTTTATATTTGGTCTTTTGCTTCCCCTCTCTGTGACATGTATCTGTATTAATTCTTAACTCTAAGAGACTTTGAAATGGACTTGAAATTAAGGTTTACCAACTTAATTTTGCCTTTGTGTTCAGCATGGTAAATGGGGTTAAAAGTCAAATAATGCTTTTTAAAGTAACAGATGCTGGGCCTCCCTGGTAGCACAGTAGGTTGAGCGCTGCACTGTGAAGCATCCATGGCACAGCAGTGCAAATTCGATCCCCAGCCAGGAAGAGGACCCACATGGTGCAGCACACCTCTCCTGTCTTGCCCACTGCTCCCCTCAGCAGTGGATTTCAGTCATTCTTCCTGTTCTGCTCCCCATTCTGTCTCTGGTGAATCTTCTCACCTTCTGCAACTCTGGTCTGTACCCCAGCTCTTGTATGTATAAATAAATCTTAAAAAAATTCTTTTAAGTCCAATAAACTTTAAAAAAAAAGAAACAGATGCTGACTTTTAAGGTGCGCATATATTGTCATATACTTCACTTTAGCATGTCTCCTCCTTCAATTACTGTTTCATTGGTGCTTTTCCTAAGAATGGATGCCCAGTTGTTCTTATCCCTTCCCTGCATTGCACAGATGATCACATGGTGTCTCTCCCTCACTCTGTTAACAGGATGGACCACATTTCCTAATAGTAAATCCCTCTTGCAGTTCTGGAATGAGCTGCATTTGGATTAACCTTTGTCTTCCCAGATCTGCAGCCTGCCATGATTTTATCTGCATCTGAGCAAGGTCTCAGCCTGACTTATCCTTAAAACAGCACTCAGTGTTGTATAGATTTATCAGTGAACCGTTGAATGGATCTTCGTCACTTACAGTAATGATTGCATTTATTATTTATTTTTAATTTAAAGATTTATTTATTTATGACAACAAGAAGTAGGATACAGACCAGAGGGAGTGGTTGAGAGGATTCACCAGAGACAGAGTAGGGAGCAGAATAGGCAGATTGACTGAGGGGAGCAGCGGGGAGACAGGAGAGGTCTGCTACGCCAGGGTCACCTCCCTTACTGGGGATCGAACTCCTGCTGCAGAGGCTGTGAGTAGCTTCATAGTGCTGTGACTTAACCCCTTACACCACCGGGGAGGCTCCAGTGATTATATTTAAGCAAATAAAACAAAGCATAATGCTAATAAACAAAGTAGTACAGAAATGTATAACAGTAAAAGCAATAAGTTCACTGCCTTGTGCCATCCAGAAATGATCTGTTTTTCATGGCAGGTGGTCATAAATTCAGAACCATCTCAATGCACACAATGACAAAAAACATGAGGTATGAAGGAATAATTCGATGTGTGTTTTAAACGATTGTTTTTATTTGAAATTAACAGGCAGCACTGATGTGAAACCGAAGTTCATTCTAAACTCAGGGCTAGTGCTCCTTCACAGTGAGACACCTTAGCTTCTAAAGGTAGAAAAGAGCTCCAAGCCACCGTCCGGTTCCTCTTCATTATAATTTAACACATATCTCTCTTCCTCCAGCAAATCATGGCGGGTTCTCACTTTGTTCCCGCGCCTTTTGTTTGCTTTTCACTCATATCTGCTCTGCACCTCGCTGTCTCTGGATTATTTATGAGCTCTGCAATGGTGAGGGTTTAATTCTCACTTTGTAATTGGTTTCCTCAGTTCTGTCTCTGGTCTCCTTTGACTGCTGGCCCTCCATTCATCACTTCACATCCTCCTGGTACTGGGTTTATTTTCTTGTTAGGATCTTATGGTCCACGAAGCACTTGTGAGGGCTGATGTTTCTTGGGTGCCGTTTTCTTCCTGGTTGCCAGCTGTTTTTGCAGTCCTTCCGGTTCTGTTTGTGACTCACTTGTCAGAGCAGTGGTGTGTATGTTTGCACACACCCCCTGGGGCCTGGATCGCTCCTGGCCCGCCCTGGGCTCTGTCCCTCTCCCTGGCACCCGTGTGCACGAGCCCTCCCAGACGGCCTTCACACAGTTTGTCTTCCCCGTCGTACTGATGCCCGCCAGCCCCGTTTGTCTCCACCAGGAGAGGAAGGGGAGTGACACTGCCAGCTGAGCGCTTAGGACCTGGAGTTGCTTTTCCTTCTGAAGCCCCACCCCTCAGCTGAGCCAGGGAAGGTCCACTCCTGTGACATTGCCCCATCTCCTCCATCTTGGTCCTGTCTTCCTTTGTTGAGCTCATGAGAGGCGCTATCGTAACATCTATTTCAAGGAGACTTAAATAAATAAATAAATTAATTAATATATATACATGCATATTTATATGTACACACACACACATATTTCCTGGAATGACCTGTGTTTGCCTCAATTCATGTAACCTGTAGATATTAGAGCAGATTTTAGTGAAAATCCCGCATCCTGTCTGCTTAGCTTCTGTGCTCGGGGCTACTGCTGAAGAAGGTAGGGTGGGCCTAGAGTCAGGGGTCTTGACTGTCCTGTGTTTTCACTCCTCCATGCCCTTTCTGGCTCAAATAGAACATTATGCTTTTCTCTTCCTTTTTTGGATTGCACTGGTGAATCTCTTCAGATGTTTGTCCTGTCCATTTCTTAAAGCACCAGAGTGGGGGGCCTGTGGTCTTCCATCATAGCAAACTGACCCCAGGATGGTTTCAAGCGACCTTCCAAGTCCAGTTTCTGCCTCATATTATCACCCGGTGTGGACGATCCAGAGGACCCTCCAGGCCGGCTGTCCAGTAGAGGGCTTGGCAAGTGTCATTTTTTAAATCCTCACAGTTACCCTATGTGGTAGGCATGGCTACTAACACCATTCATCAATAGGGAAACTGAGGCACACAAAAGTTAGGTAATAGTCACCATTTGAACTCTGTCATTGGGAGCCTGTGCTTTTTGCTGGCGCTGCCTCTATTGAACTCACATGAGGAGCTCTCCTATGTGGAAACGTGTGACTGTGTTAGCTGCGACAGCTCCCCCACTGATGAGCAGATGTTGGTGTGACAGGATGGAAAATATTTTTTGAAGAAATGACTAAGAGAAGTGTCATTACTACCACACTCAAGTCAGTGACTTCTCTCTGAGTGAGTTTTCTTCCATTCTAATAGATTCTAGAAAACTTCCTGTTATGTGACAAGCACTCGGTGAATCTTTGAGGGTGAACCTTTCATCCTTCCTGTAATGCACAGGAAGGGTCTGATATCTGTGCGACTGAAGAAGAAACTAGGGGTCATGGAGAAATGAGATGAGATGATCCCCCTTTTTGGGGGAGGGAGGCAGCTGGATCCAAGTCCAGTGGCTGGGCTCCCATTCTTGTGGTCTCTGAATGAGTCTGCCCTGCCTCGTGTAGCTGTCTACTCTCCCTGGTCTTGTGAGCCATTTTTATTAGTCAAGAGCTAGGAAAAGTATCAGTCACCACATTTTTAAAACCAGTATCAGGGGCCTCTCTGGTGGCGCAGTGGGTTAAGCAAAGCACTATGAAGCAAACTGAAGCCACTGCAGCACGAGTTCAATCCCTGCTGCCGGCCAGGGAGGGGACCCACATGGCGCAGCAGACCTCTCCTGCCTCACCCGCTGCTCCCCTCAGCAGTGTGTTTCACTCAGTCTGCCTGTTCTGCTCCCCACTCTGCCTCTGGTGAATCCTCTCACCGCCCTGGACTCTGGCCTGTACCCCAGCTCTTGCACGTGTAAATAATAAATCTTTAAAAAACAAATAAATAAAACCAGCATCAGAAGGGTCCAACTTCCTGTGTGGGGAAATTGTTGAGCTTTCAGTATGTGAAAAAAACTATACCATAGACTGGAATCTTAGGGGAAGAAATGTGCCTATTTTTTAATGGTTTATCTCCCATAAAAATCACAAAAAGATACAAAAACTCTGGTGCTTGTTGGCTGACATTGAACTCAATGTACTGTTACTCTTCTAAAAAGAAAAAGAAAGTCATAAACAGGTGTTTTAGTCAGCTCAGGATCTTACAACAAAATATCACAGACGGTGTAGCTCAGCAGCAGAAATTATGCTCTGGAATTTCTGTTGTGATTCTGGTGAGAGTTGGCTTCCTGGCTTATAGATGGCACCTTCTTGCCGAATGTGAATCCTGTGATGTTCTCTCTCTCTCTTTCTTTCGTTCATGTAATGGAAAGGGAAACTTAGAAAGTCACCAGAGATTTGAGCCCTATCTTTATGATTTATCTAACCTCATAACCCCCAAAAATCTTTGTCTACAGATGCAGTCACACTGGGGTTAAGGCTTCAACACAGGAATTCGGGGAGGATATGATTCAGTCTACAGCATATGATAGTTATTTTTCTCCTGAAATCTAATTTCTCCCTCATATGTTTTTTGCTATGTTTATCTGAACTCTGTTGCAACTGAATTATAAACATCATTGGAAAAGATCAAAGTCAAAATGCTACAAACAGCCCAGCATATTATTCTTAATCTTTCAGTGTCAAGTGATAGTTATGATAGAAAGGAATGGAAGGGATCAGTATGTTTAGAGTATTTAATGATCAGATTTGATTTTAAATGTTTTATATGTTGACTGAAATATCTTTGATCAACACATGATCAACTTTTAATAGGTGGCTATTCAGATTTTCAACTTCCTAACCAGGTAGTCATCCTGTACTTTTTAAAATAAAAGAGAGGCTAGAATGTCCTGTCTGGTGTTTGAAGAGAGATACAGTTGAAATTTTATGTTCCCATTGAGTTACAGAAAGTGAGAGAAAAATTACTGCTTAAAACAGTCGAGTTCTTGGCAAATGAAATTAAAAATAAAAAAGAATATTGTGATTTTTTTTTGGAGGTCTTAGGTACTCTGATATAACTGGCTCTTGGGAAAAAATATGAGCCAAGTATAAAAAAAACCTGGCACAGTGTGATCAGAAAGAAAAGTCTTTTTAGA
The DNA here is from genome assembly GCA_019455555.1 of Galemys pyrenaicus. Lineage (NCBI taxonomy): Eukaryota > Metazoa > Chordata > Mammalia > Eulipotyphla > Talpidae > Galemys > Galemys pyrenaicus. The sequence goes on along the minus strand of JAGFMF010011680.1, from coordinate 374,736 downwards.
AATGCGCCGAATTCTGAAAGTTAATTAAAACTAAGACTTTGTCATGTGGTGTTCTAAACTTGTTATATATAGCTTTTTCCATGGAAAAAAACTTTAAAATTTTCTACCCATGCAGATCACCATTTCTCTTAATATTCAAGGGAACTGGCTTGCACCCCGATGCCCTACATTTGAGAAACGCGGCATGCTCAACCCGTTCCCCATCCCTAAGGATCGCGTGTCTAGGTGTCTAGTCTTGGAGATTTTCCTGCCTCCTGGACTCTGATTTTCCTGCCTCTGCTGAATGTCCAGGCCTTAGAGGAAAGGCGTGGAAAAGAAAAAGTAGGTCCTTCTGAGTAATTTTAAGGACTGACTTTGTGTGGAATGGGGAGGTGTGAAGTAGATGGTACCATGGGCTGACGTAATGTACTAGGCTTCACTCTGGCTGCTAGGCAGAGAAGAGGCTGTCGTGGAGGCAGGGAAGGAGCGAGACTGGCAAGCAGAGTCTTATGGCCTCATGGCTAATTTATGGATGTGTCTGCGAAGGTACTTTTCAGATGAAATGAACATTTAGATGGAGAACTTTAGTCTGGCAGATTACTGTCCATAATGTGAAAGGGCCTCATCCAATCAGCCGAAGTTCTTAATAGAGCAAAAACTCACCCCCTCTGAGCAAGAAAGAGTTCTGCTGGCTGATGGGCTTGTCTCTCCTCTTCCCTGAATTTCCAGCCTGCTGCTCATCCTGCAGATTTTGTAGAGTTTGCATTCACCACCCCCCATAATAACATGAGCCAGCTCCTTAAAATAATTCTCTCTCTCTCTTTCTCTATCACACACACACACACCACACACCCTCTCTTGTTGGCTCTGTTTCTCCCTGATTAATGCAAAGAGCAATCTAGAAAAAGTGATGGTGACTTGAACCAGGTGGGGTTAGCAGTGGTAGTAATGATTAGATTCTGGATGATTTGCACAACATCCTAAGAATTTTGACATGGGAATGAGAAAAAAAAAAGCAAGAAGGATGACTCTAGGGTTTTGTATAGTTTCTACAGAATAACGAATAAAGAATGCTATTGAAAACAGGGTGATACTCATTTGAAAACGTGAACCATATAATTAGAACATATATTGGAAAAAGAGAATCTTTTTGAAAATAGTTACAAAAACTTTAAAATGCCAATTCTCAAAACGAACAAGAAATATCATGAACCTATAGGAAAATCAAAAAGTCTGAACTCTATAAAATTACAAAACATGCTTTAAAATCAATTAAACAATAGAAATATTATAAAGAGGTCAGTTCTCACTAAAGTAATATGTAAATTTAATTAGCCCCAATTAATGACTGATATAATAAAATGTCACAAACAAGGTGCCTTAAAACAACAGTGCACGATGGAATACTATTCAGCAATCAAAAATGAAAAACTAGACACATTCATAGGAACATGGATGGAACTGGAAGGGATTATGCTCAGCAAAATAAGTCAGAAGGCAAAAGAAAAATACCAGATGGTTCCTCCCCTAGGAAGAATATAAGGGAACCAAATAAGGATCAAGGAAAGGAATAAGAACAATAATAATAATAATAACAATAAAGACACAAAAACCTAAAATGAAAAGACAAGGACAAATTGGGGACACTTGGTGGGGAGGGAAGAGGGGGAGGGTGGAGGGCAGATGAGAGCATGGGGGACTGAGGTGATGGTGCACTGGTGATATGGTGATGGGGAATACATGGGGATTACAATTGATTCAAATATATATAAATATATATTTAAAAACAGAAAACCACAGTGCATCCTTTAGTAGATAAATAAGTCAAATCAGATCTCCCCTATCTGTATGCTGTGGATCACGAGTGGGAATTCTTCAAGGTGGGTAGGTGGACTCCCATATACCAGGGTCCTAGGAAAGTGACCCAAGGGAGGCTGTGTGTATGTCATGCGTTCTGCAGGTAGCAGGTACAAGGAGAGACATCTGGCACCCACTATACCACCAGCTGTTCTCAGCCAGTACTGCTCTTTGATTGCCCATGGACCATGGCAAGGACGGAACAGTTTCTCTTACAGCTCTCCCAAGGTTGATGGGTGGCAGGATGCCACAAGGTCAGGTCCCTGAATGTTCCTGAATGCGAGGCTATTCATGGTGGCATCAAAACTCTGTCTTCGTCAGTACTAGATATTTATGGCCATTTGGGCTAATCTCTCCTTATACTGCCCTCTCTACCAACTGCAGGGTGGACACTCCCACAGGACAAGCAATTCTGCAATTTAGATACTAAAATTATGCAGGAATATGAATAATTCGGAACTGATTTGAAAGCCACTTGCATTATTAAAAGTCATTTCAATACTATGCTTATCAAGAAAAGCAAAAAAATAGAGCCTTACTGGGAGCACCAGAGATCTTCACAGAGGTTCCCAAATGCTTAGCTGCACATTTGCAGGCGACACTCTCAGGAACTTGCTGCTGGAGGGCTGTTTCAGATTCTGGAAGATTCACTGACAAGGGCTTCCACCACGGGGAGACATGGAACACCCAGGATACTTGACCGATTTCCAGACCTTCAGAGTAGGTCAACTTCTTTTCTAGAATAATGCTTACTCTAGACCGTGGATTGGCAAACTCTGTTTCATGTACCAAATCTGGTCTTCTGACCTGCCATTGGACATGAGTTAAAACCCACTTTCACATTTTAAAAGTGTTATACTTTTAAAATAACAATAAAGAAATATAAGCAGCAGAGACCATATGTGACCCAAAAAGCCTAAAATATTTAAATCCGGTCCTTTGAAGGAGAAGTTTGTCAAACCCCATTTTAGAGCTATCATAATAAATCTTAAAAACAAGCTCACAAGGGTTGAACTGATCCACCAATATATTAACTGCCTTCCAGAAACAAAATCCAATGCTCTCTGAAGGAAAGAACAAAACCCAGACCCCAGATACTTATAACTCTCACACACAGTTTTTCCAGGTAGCTCACACATGACTTCCAGCATAGTCAAAACTTACTAGATGAAGTCACTAAAGAACAAGTTTCAGCAAGAAAAATGACCAGAGAGACATTTACCAAGGACAAGCAGCAAACTTCCACTGGTCAAAATTGGGACAAAGTATACATCAAGAAGAATAAACCTGAAAAGAAAGGAAACATTACATGTAATTTAGTGTATGAGTTCATTAATGATCTCTACAAAAAACTAATTGGCCATTTCCAGAGGAGACTAAAGAACTACTTTATTCTTTAGAAGACTGATAAATAAAGAGAAGGAATTGAACATAGTTGCTATATAGTACCACCTCTATGTGAAAGAATCCAAACTAATAAATGAGGAAGAAATAATATAATTAGAATATACCACTCTGGGGCCTCTCTAGTGGTGCAGCAGGTTGAGCCCCTCACTATGAAGCATCTGCAGTCACTGCAGCATGCGTTTGATCCCCAGCCAGGGAGGGCACCCACATGGCGCAGCAGACCTCTCCTGCCTCGCCCGCTGCTCCCCTCAGCAGTGGATTTCAGTCAGTCTGCCTGTTCTGCTCCCAACTCTGTCTCTGGTGGATCCTCTCACCTCCTGCTCCTCTGGCCTGTACCCCAGCTCTTGCATGCATAAATAAATAAATCTTTTTTTAAAAAAGAATATCACCACTCTTCCACCTCTACTGCATTAATGAATCCAAGCATTGCACATTAAAAGCTACTCATATCATAGAAAGAGAGCCAACCATATTTGATACACTTGTGCATATTCTCATAAATGAACACTGTACCCACCTATTATTTTACCAAGCAGAAGAACTGGAATGTAATCAGGCTACTAATCCTGTTGCTTATTTACAAGAAACACATGAGAGAAAAGAACATTTTGAACTGCACCAAAAGTAAATTGGTGCATTGACTCTGTACAGAGAAGTACAGGCGGCATGCTCAAGATTTTTCAACAGATAAACTAGAAGAAAAAGGAGGGGTAGAGATGAAAAGAGACGTAAAGACTTTAAAAAATTTTTTCTTTAATGAGCAAGACTAAGCTATGCAGTCTTGGGATGCTCATTTAATTATGAAACCTTAAAAGAATGCAGCAGCAGAATGCACATGATTTCTGAACACATGCAATGTTCTGTTGGTGGGTCCCTGCCTGGGGGTTAGTCCCCTTCTCTGTTCTGTTCCCAAGTGCAGCTGGCCTTGAGCTCAGCACAAGATTAGCTGTTCAGCGTCCATGCTCTGATGTCTGCAGAAGCAAGTATTAGTAAAGGTCTAGGTTTTTTTCTCTTTTGTGCTTGTAGGGTCTCAGACCAATTTAATCATTTATATTTGGTCAAAATTGAGTTTGTACATTTTTTAACTTTGAGGTATTTTTAGGTTATAATTGTTACAGATGTTTCATGCTGAACAAGGATTAAGATTGGGGTCTGAGGAAAGGAGCTGTTTAGTAATTAATTGTAACTATGAGTTTGGTTGGTTGTATAAATTTTAAAGAAATTTTAGTTTAGAAGTCAAGTTGTTAAATTATTTTATAGCTAGTATTTCTTTTTAGTGTTGAGAATTATTTCATTGAACACTTGGTTTTTTTATGGATTTTTTTTTAATTTTTTTATTAAAATATTTTAAAATTTACATATACTTGCCATTAATTGTAATCCCCATGTATTCCCCATCACCATCTCACCAGTGC
>JAGFMF010011680.1:285626-369445 GCA_019455555.1 Galemys pyrenaicus | reverse complement strand
TTCTTTTGCATGTAGCAGTCCAGTTTGCCCAGCACCACTTATTGAACAGGCTGTCTTTATTCCATTGTATATTCTTTGCTCCTTTGTCAAAGATTAATTTGAACACTTGTTTTTAATTTGGGGAGGCAGTTTTATAGTTTAAAGTCAAATTTATATTCTGTAAGTAATAAGAATTTTCAGGGAAACAAGAAAAACAAAAGTTAAAGATTGAAATAAGTTGAAACTTTAGTTGGGAATTTTGAGGGTAGATGTTGGAGAAGTTTTGTAGTTTTAAGCTTGAAGTATTTCTGGATGACAGATATTTGAAAGTCATTACAGTGCTTTTGGTGTTAAATATTTAGGGAACAGTAGTTCGTTACTAAGATTTATCCTAAGAAAGAAGCCCAGTGCAGACCGTATCCCGTGCCCCTTCATGTTCTTTGAAAAAGTAATTTCAGGACAAATGAGTCTGTGTGGACTTGTGCTGTGTAGCACTTGTGCTTTCTGAGAGGCACCAAAGGACGCTGTTCATGATGGAAGTTTTAGGCAGAAATGTTAAGAGTACAGGGGCCTCCCTGGTGGTGCAGTGGGTTAAGCAACGCACTATGAAGCAAACCGCAGCCACTGCAGCACGAGTTCAATCCCTGCTGCCGGCCAGGGAGGGGACCCACATGGCGAAGCAGACCTCTCCTGCCTCGCCCGCTGCTCCCCTTAGCAGTGTGTTTCACACAGTCTGCCTGTTCTGCTCTCTGCTCTGTCTCTGGTGAGGCCTCTCACCGCCCTGGTCTCTGGCCTGTACCCCAGCTCTTGTGTGCATAAATAAATAAATCTTTAAAAAAAAAAGAAGAAGTGTTAGAGTACAAGTAGCAGAAAAGACCTTACCTTTTTGTTTAGTGTTTTTCTGACTATGATATTCATTATTTTTTAAAAAAACATCAGAAGTTGGTGTTTTTGTTGGTTTGTTTTGGTGATAGGGTTTTGGGTTATTCAAAGGGGGTTTTGTTGGCGATGCGTGCCTCTAAATTAATAATTGCTGTAATACTAAAAAAAGAAGGTGATTTCATTGAAGGGAATTTGAGGAAAGCATCGCTAATCTTTAGGGACTTCTTTGAAATACAAAAGGTCTTGATCACCAAATGAAGTTTATTTATTTTTTTTAAGATTTATTTATTTATGCATACAAGCACTGGGGTACAGGCCAGAGACATGGGGTGGGGGTGAGAGGATTCACCACAGAGAGCGGGGAGCAGAACAGGCAGATCAACGGAAATACACTGCTGAGGGGAGCAGCGGGCACAGCAGGAGGGGTCTGCCGCGCCATGTGGGTTCCCTCCCTGGCCAGCCTCAGGGATCGAACTCGTGCTGCTGTGGCTTCGGTTTGCTTCAAAGTGCGTTGCTTAACCCACTGCGCCACCAGGGAGGCCCTAGTTTGTCATTTTTGATTGCTGCTGAATAGTATTCCATCGTGTACATGTACCACATCTTCTTGATCCAGTCCTCTACTTTTGGGCATTTGGGTTGTTTGCAGGTCTTACCAATTACAGATAGTGCCGCAATAAACAGAGGAGTGCAGGTGCTCTTTTGGATCAGTGTTTTTGTGTCCTTTGGGTAGATTCTCTTATGTTAACTTTTATGTCTGAGTCCGTGGCCCCAGATGCTGCCCAATGGCCTGTCGCCCGCCGCCTCCAGGAGATCACTGTGGGAGCAGGACTTCTGCAGCCTCGGGGTCTTTGTTTCACTTTGTGTACTCAAGCCATAAACCTGTCCCCTTTCCCCTGCGCTTTTTCATTTTGATGTTTGCACAGTTATGGCATCTTTTCACTCAACATCAAATATTTGATATAATTCAGGGATTGCTGGAAGCTTCTTTTCATTAAAACCCCAGGAGAAAATGCAGACACAAAAGCAATTAATTTTTTTTGAAAATTGAGAAGAACTATTTTTAAAAATGCATGTGATTACCGACACACACACACACACGCATGCATGCATGCACGCCCCTTACCTGTAAACCCTGAGTTCAGGTCTTTCATACATCTTTTTATCTTAAAATTTGAGATGTCAAGTCCCCATTCACTAACCTTTTTTTTTAAAACAGGATGACGCTAGCTTAGGAAGGTGCAGGTCTTAATGTTGGAGTCGATGTATACAGTTTGCTTACACTGCAGCAAATAAGAATTAATTCTACTGGAAGTTGATAAAGTTTAAGTCCATTAACAGTCAGACTACTTTCTATTAGATTTTCAAATGAATGAGAAATTGATGGAGAAAAGAGCTCTCAAAATAGCTACAGAATGGGCATATTTATAACACCATCCTGCTTGCCAAAAATAATGACATCCCATTTTTTCCTGCCAGCCAGTTAAATGCCTTCCACAGAAAGTGGAGAAAGGGAGTTGGTGAAACTTGGGTGTTTCCCATAAGAAAAAGGAAAGATTTTAGAGTCTTCAGCAGTTTGTAAGCTTTATTGATCATGGAAGATTTGATCTTGAAATGGTTCCTATTTTTATGTCTGTGTATCTATCATTTATACTATGAATCAGTTACCCAGCACTTCTTTCCAAATGGTATAGTTATGAATGAGTAGCAGGGCACTGGCAGCTGTTTCTTACTGTGTACAGTCATCTGCCAAGGGGCCCCATTTGGTTCATGAGCTGACCTCAGCTGACCAATTCTAGATTATCTGTGGTGGACACTTGTTTCCATGTCTTGGCTATTGTAAATACTTCAGCAACCAACATGGTAGTGCAGAGATCGTTTCAAGACAGTGATTTTGTTTCTGTGGGATATATACCCTGTTCTTAATTTTTTTGTTCTGATACCTTCTCATGACATCAGGAGGCTCTGTGCCTCCCGCTAGGAGGCGCTGTGGCTGGCTACCAGTCCTTTTCCCTTTGGGGCTCCAAGCTGGCTGCAGGAAGGACCAGTGCCCTTGTGTTTGTGACTGCCCCTTCTCAAAGCTGTCACCCCTGGTGCTCTCACCCTCGACACCTGTATGTCAGCACCTCCCAAAGGTGCCAGGTGGGAGAGGAATGTGGGCCTTTGCACTTGGTAATGCCACCTCACCCCTTTTAGCCTATCTTGGGGAACACATCTGTATTTGAAGCCATGCCACTTCCCTGCCCCATCCTAGTGGCACCTGCTCTGATTAACCTGTGCAGGCTTCGAGGACCTGACACTGCAGCAAGACAGAGGCTGGTCTCTGCAGACATTTGTCATCATTTGCTGTAGAAGCCAGAATAGCACATGGGTGGAGACCTGTCATGATTTCCGCATCGCTCTCAGAGCTTAGCTCTTGGAATGACATCCAGCCCCAGCCCCTTTGTGTCCTGGCCTTGTCACCTCATCCAGAGGGAGAGTAGCAGGCCTGGGGTCTGCAGTGCAGCTCTGGGGGCTGCAGATTCCAAGCAAAATCCTCTCCCTAGATAGGGAACTACCCCCTCCCTCACCCCCTCCCCTACCCCGCCAGCCAGCGCCTGGAGAACAGGACTCCTCTGCTGCTCTCCTTGCTGCTGTTGGGTAATTGTAAAGAAGACATTCAGTAGCCCTGCGAGGGGTGGGGGGGGGGGGGAGAAGCGTTATGTTTTCCATCAACCACTTTGTGAGAACCCTTTTGAGAATGTCACAGCATTTTAATATAATTTCATACCTATGGAACTTCCATTTCTAAGATTTGGCTGTTTGGTTTCCCAGGTAACAAATCACAGTGACTGCAACTAGGAAACATTTTGTGGAAGTCTCTTTAGTTGTTGACCAAACCTTCAAATTGCAGTGAACTTGGTCTCTGCATCTGAAGAGACAGGTGTTCCTGTCCTTGTTTCCCCAGGGGGCTGCCCTTGACCTTCAGTACAGCCTGCCTCTGTGCCTGGCCTTCCTGCCCTGGCCCTCCCCCCATCACCACCTATTAGCAGGAAGTGGGCTGTGTTGAAAGCAGAGTTAGTTCCTTCTGGGCCCTGCCCCCACTTAACCACCTGTTTCTTGGAACTCCCAACCCCAGCAATTCCTTTGAATAATGCTGTGTCTTTTTAATTTTCCGAACTTCTTTTTTTCTCATTGCACTGGACTTCCAGTAAAATGATAAAACAAGGTGTAACAGAAGGTTTCTTTGTCTTATTGCTCGTTTAAAAGAAAATATTTTCAATATTGATAAGAAAGGGTGATGTTAAATATACATTGTTTGCAGTGATTTAGTTCTCTTATTTCAAAATTGCCAAGTTTCCTTTTTTATGTTATTTTATATATATACACATATTTTTGCTTGTTTCTTATGTTTTAAACAAAATAATGGTTAATGTTTTCTTATAGGACTTGCTTTTTTTGAGAGGCCACATGAAACATCCCTCTTCATTGTGCTAACATGATGAATTGACCTTGATGGATGTTGCAATCAGCTTGCTTTCCTGGAGTGAATTCATCTAGCTTGTGCTGAACCTCTTGATTTTGTTTGTCAATGTCTTGTTCAGGATTTTCGATTATATATTCACGAGGGATATTGGCCTTCATCTTCATTTTTCAAAATGTCCTTGTTAGATTTCAATATTTAAGTTATGCTTTCTTCACAGAACACAATGGGAAGAGCCCTTCTTCTTTCCTAGAAGTACTTGCTGAAGGCTGGTTTTATTCCTTCTTTAATAGTCAGTAGAATTTACTTGTGAAACCATACCGCTTCGGGGTTTTCTTTAAGGAAACTTTGGAACAACAGAGCCAGTAGTTCTCAGGACTGTTCAGTTTTTGTGTTCTTCTTGTATTGTTCTTGGAGGGGAGAGGTCACGCTTTTGTAGGAGTTTGCCTGTCTCATCGGTCTCGAGTGTCTTGGAAGTCACTGCAGCATATAATATTCTCATTATCTTTGTAGTAGCTGCAGGGACATGGTCCTTTGTTGTTGGCATCTCTGCAAGAGTGCAATGAGCTGGTTCTGGGGCGTGAAAGAGCTGCAGGCGGGGAGCAGGGGTATCGCTGGGGCCACACCTACAGGAAGAAGCAAGGCCTTCCCCCACCCCATTTTTCAAGTGACCTCCATTGCCCCTTTGTGGAAGACTAAAGTGGGAAGCCATCTAAGGAAAGAAAAAACATAGTTTGCAGAGATACAACCTGGCATCAGAGAGCAGTGGATTTAGAACCGAGAGACCAAAGCTTAATAACCAGCCCACCCGCCCAAATCAGTATTTCTGGTATCCTCTTGGCCTCAGGCCACCTGGAAGTGACCTTGAGAATAATTCTTTGTACTCCGTCTCCTCCCTCTTCTGATTCCTGGGGTATACTGAGGTTGTGTGCGTCCAGGCTCTTAGTGCCATTTTCCTTCTGCTGTTTCGAGAATCCTTACAAATGACTGTATTATAATTAACATTCACATTGTCCACCAAGATTTTAAAATAAGTTATCACAAGATCGCTTCTCACGGTGCTCACTGCTTGAGAGCTTGGCCTCCCTTGGGTCCCTGTTTGAGTTGGTTCTTGGGTGAGCGCACATGGGAGGAGGCACAGAGGGGGCGCCATGTACACCTGTCTGTGCTCCTTTGTGCTGACATCATAACAGCTCACCTGGCAGAGCATGCTTGGGTCTTGCTTCGCCGTAGTCACTAAGTGTGATTCTATTATCTCTTCATTTCCAAGATCATAAGTGAGAATTGTGATGTCACACCAATTAATTTTTTAAAGATTTATTTATGCATATAAGAACTGGGGTGCAGGCCAGAGGTGTAGGGGGTGAGAGGATTCACCAGAGACAGAGTGGGGAGCAGAACAGGCAGATCGACTGAAATACTGCTGAGGGGAGCAGCGGGCGAGGTCAGAGAGGTCTGCTGCGCCATGTGGGTCCCCTCCCTGGCCGGGGACCAAACTCGTGCTGCAGTGGCTGCGGATACTTCGTAGTGATGTAACTCAACCCCTTGTGCCACCATAGAGGCCCCACACTGATGATTTCTACAAGTAACTTCCTTTTGTCTGAAAGTTTGAAAGATTTTTCTCCTTATTCTTGAAATTCGGAAACTTTGTGAGGATGTGTGGATAGCCTATATTTTCAGAATGCTCTCAGACTTCAGATTTGAATTGTTTTTGCTTCGATACGTTGTCTTTGCTTGTTTTCTGTCATATGCTTTGTTTCTCCCCCAGCTTCTATTGTTTATATGTAATAAAAACGTCCTGCTTCTACACATCATATTTTGCTATTTCTCTTGTGATTTTTATTCTATTAACTTTCTGTCCTGTAGGTGTGACACAGCTTTCATTTGAGCATCCTAAAATAGTAACTCGGCTTTGAGCAGGAACTGTTCTCTTTTATAGTAGACTTACTAAATATTTTTAAATTAAAAAAATCAAACGTTATTCTGTTCGAGAAGCACTTTATTGCGCTCTAATAATATCTCCTTATGTGTTCTTATTATGTTTTTATTATATAGTCTATTTCTGTTTCTTCCATTAGTTCTGCTCCATAGTAACCATCTGTTCAAGAACTTGACTGTCTCCTTCCTTCAGTTCGACTTCTTAGGTGGCCGTGAGTTTGCTTTGCCTGATCACTGTCTCAGAGTTCAGCTTAAGGCTCAACAGGGAGAGCAGGGGGCAGATAGAGGGAGATTGTTTTTCCTCCGTGGGCCGGCACACACTCCATCTTGCTTTGGACGTGGCAGGGAGTGGGGGTGGAGAGTATATTTTCAGAATCAAGAAGAACTGGATTATCTTACTTTGTGACTCCTTTTCAGCGGGAAGAGTTGGGCCCTTTCACATCTGTCATCTTGGAGGGCCAGAGAGACCCCCTCTGCTGCTTAGAAGCCTCCAGCAGGGAGTCAGTCAGCTCCACTCTGGTGAGGCCGGCTAGGGCTCTGGGCTCTTCTAGCATCTTCTGCCTGACCTTTGACCCACAGAGGCTTGCCGATCCCTGAGTCTGGCTCCTGCACTGTGCCACGTGTGCTTCTCCATCATGGGCCCCGGGCAACAGCAGCCTCTAAGGCATCCCCACTCCAGGCAGCGTCAGGGCCCACCGGAAGCAAGAGAACATGTGGCTCGTGCCCTGCGGCTTTTTCCTGTGGCCAGCATGGTTTCAGGACCAGGCGTAGGCAGGAAGCAGGACCAGCTCTGGGGTGCCCACGCGTCAGGCAGCAAGGTCCAATGGCATTGCCGAAAACCTGCAGAGCCTCAGCTCATCGCTTCCTGTCTGCCCTTTCCAAGGAAAGCCTGGGCCAGCTGGTAACATTGAGTGGGGTCTCGGGCTCTGGGACAACTGCAGGCAAGGTGACAGGGGACTGAAAACACGGGCCCATGAAGATGGCTTTGGGAAGCAGCGGCGTACCTAGAGTGCCGTGTCCTTCAGGTAGGTAGTGAAGAGCTGACCGTGCTGGAAGGAGTAGCTGAGGAGCAGTGGGGAGCTGGTGGTGGCCGCTGGGCTTCCTTTGCGCAGTGGGAGCAACTCCCGGGGGTGCTCACAATGAACACTGGCTGAGAAGGGTCACCCACGTGTGGCGAGCTCTCTGAAGTCCAAGGCCCTGTCCTCATAACCTTCTCAGCCGTTCCTCCTGTCTGAGGCCAGCTATTTGGGCAAATCATAGACCTTCCCTGTCCTTAGAAACTACGTAGCACCCACCTGTCTGTCTGCACAGGGAAGGAGGCTGCCTACCCCCAAGCGAACTTCCGCTGCATTTCAAGCTGACATGCAAAAGTCTCAGCTCTCAGAGCCAGGGGAGGGAGGGGCTGGCGCGTGACCGGTGAGTGACTGGGGCCCCTGGCTCCCCAGGCGAGGTCAGGGAACGGCTCTGACATACTCCTGTCCGGACTCCCTGTCTACAGCTGTCCATGGAGATTCCTTGGGTTGCTTTTGGCTACAAGCGATATAAAGCCCAAGTCACAAAAATTCAAACAACAACGGAAGTTAATCCCAATAGCCAAGCGCAGAGGCGGGCTGCTCCAGAGTCAGCTGCTCCGACAGCCTGGAGAAGTTGACCAGGAACAGGCTTGTCCTCCCGCTCTGCACTCTGCCCATCACAGTGGTGTGATGAGTTGGTCCAACCCTACTCGTGCTCACTGGATAATTGCCAGTTCAGCAAAGTGTCCAGTAGATAGAGGATTCCCCCCCCTCCCCTTCCAACCCTTTTTGAGAGCAAGTAAACATTTTTCATACTACTCTTCTCCCCGCTTACTCCTTACCTCTCGTTGGTCATATGTTCGTTCCTATACCAGTGATTTTTTTGTTTGGGTTGTATAGCTCATTTATAAATGCAGAAAAATATCCTGAAGTTAGATAAAGCAGAGAAGAGTTGAATGACTATTACTGTTAAATGGCAATGTGTTGGGCTGGATTTCTGTCAAGGGGCACTTACTATTCACACTTGGGCAGAGAGGATTAAATGCAAGTATAACATGTGCGTCCACCTAAAAGCCTTCTGGATGGACATAATCTTGATTTCTCTCTTCCTTTTCTGTATTATTAACAACTAAAATTGTATTCAGATCACATGCAATTATGTTAAAATTTCCTAATTGGTAATATTAGCCTTTTCTAGCTCACGTTGCTTTTATTTATTATTTTAAAAGATTTATTTATTTATGCATACAGGGGCTGGGGTACAGACCAGAGGTGTGGGAGGTGAGACGATTCACCAGCAACAGTGGGGAGCAGAACAGGCAGATGAACCAAAATCCACTGCTGAGGGGAGCAGCGGGCGAGGCAGGAGAGGAGAGGTCTGCTGCACCATATGGGGCCCCTCCCTGGCCAGGGATTGAACACACGCTGCAGTGCTGCAAATGCCTCACAGTGTGGTGCTCAACCTGCTGTGCCACCAGGGAGGCCCTCACATTGCTTTTAAACAAAGTCTTACTCTTTTAGTACCTCTCACACCCATCTTCTCTCCCCTGCCCACATAATGGAATGTGTTCAGTTTCAAGTGACAGAAACCAACTCCAAGCAGATAAAGCAAAAGGAGATTTTACTCTTTCTGATTCCCCAGGAGTCCCAGGAGTTCAGGTGGCAGCATTAAGAATGTTTCTCCTTCATTTTGATCTCCTCTGAGTTGGCGTCACCATGGGCAGGTTACTCCTGAGCAAAGGCAGAGGTAGGGCTTCCCTTACCCCTCGGCCTGTCAGCTCAGAGGAAACCCACATAAACCCCTGCAAGGATGTCGGGACTTGCCAACCAGTAGCTGTGGCTGAACCATGCACACCCAGGAAAGGATACAGCACAGGAACAGCAAGCAAAGAAAAGGAGATTTATTGACCTTATGTGATCCTAGTGCTGTAACGTCACAGGCCTTAGTAATTTTCATAAGTAAAAGGCCCCGAGTGACTGCAAGATTTACATTCCTTGAAAAGAGAGTGAAAAGAGGCTCTGGGCCAAATGGCTGCATTGCTCAGAAAGTGCTGTCTCATCAAGATCCACCTCTCCAGCTGCTTCCACCAGCCACGGGAAGCTCTGTTGCACTTAAGGATTCTTTCAAGAGGGACACCCTGTTCTTAGGCACTCTAGCATGTGACTTAACCAGGGTGGATCTTTGTTACTAGTGAGTGGACTCTGGGATCTTATTGCAACCAGTACAGTGTCTGAACTGCTTTCCCTGTGGGTAGCCCCCAAATCGGTTGCTCACAGGGGCTGACCGGCATCGTCAGCAAAGTTACTCCTCGGTGATGGCTGCGTCCTTGAAGCATCCCTTTCATTCTCAGATAATCCTTACTTGCTTTTAGCACTGGATCGCTGTCAGAAAATTTAAAGCCTTTTTTTGGTTCTGTAAGAAATACCATTCAATGAAGAGGAGAATGCAGTAAATTATGAAGATGATTAGAGCTTTTTAGCAGGCATTTACTACCAAGGACATGAACTAAAACCTTCAATTACTCAGATACATGGAAAGAGAAGTTGGTAGTAGGCATTTGTTTGCCAAGTATGATAGCTTAGTTTTCCCCTTAAGATTTTTTGATATTATTTTTTTTCTTTTTGGCCTCGTTATAAAGATATTAGTTATTAACATAGAGTGTTTGAAATGTTCTTATTAAACTACCTTTTTTAAAATCATTTCTTTAGCTAAACAAAACCTACACTGACTTTACTGAAAATTTGAATGTTGTGCAATTGCTGTGGCATAGTGTCACTGACATTCGTTCAGAATTTAATTTTTATTATCTCCCAAGCAAGAATATCAGAATTGAATTTTATTTCCAAAAAGCACCTTGAATAAGTTTCTTTCCAAACTTATTTTTGATTTTTGTGTGTGCATGTGTTTAACTGCAGCAAATATCCTTCTACAACTTTGAACACTCCTCAAATACGTAACATAAGCTTCCTGGGAAGAGGCAGGTGATTAATTGATAGCCATGTACTGAGTACTTGCCAAATCTTTCTCATTTAGTTCTTTGACTCTGAGGGACTGAAAATGGAAAGAATGTCAGTAATTTTCCCAATCCAGGTTTCTAACTACTTCCATCATATTCCCAAGCCCTTACTTCTAAATATATATTCTCTCTGCAACAGCAAACAGTTAAGAGCAGACGTTAGAGGCCTATGGTCTTAGTTCAGATCCCATGTCTACCTCTTACTTGCTGTAAGACCTCAAAGCCTTTAACAACCTTCTCTGTGCCTCAGTTTCTTCATTTGGGACAAGAGAAACAATAAAGGCCCATCCTTAATAGTTTGATGCAGGGATTAAATGAAGTAATAAATACACATAAACTCCTGGGGGGGGGGTTGCTGACCTCTGTCTGATCATTAGTTGTTGTTCTCCTTATTAATAGTGTTAGTGTTATCATCACCATCATCACCATCACCATCACCATCACCATCACCATCACCATCATCATCATCATCATCATCATCATCATCATCATCACAAATACCCATTGCTTCCTGTAAAGTGGAATGTGGGTCTAGGTGATTTCTCCCTGCAGTGCCCAGTCCTCATCTTAAGTCTGTCATTTTGTCTGTCTTTTCTCACCTGCATTCTTCTAGATAGAGAGTTGTTTAGGACATCAAACTGATATTTTTTCTTACCCATTTTGAGTAATGACAATCAGGCTTGTGGGTACCCATGCCGCTGACAGACACTGCTGCTTCTCATAAGGTCAGAGCGGGTCGCCTGCTGCTTGGCAATTTAAGTGAACAGCTTAATAAGAGAAAACACACAAAGAAACCAGCCCAGTTACAGCTTTCATCTTATTTTCCACTTCTCAGTTATCTCTTGGTTGCTGAAAATTTTTTGATTCAAAAGGATACAGTTGATCCTTCTGGAAGAACTTTTTGCAACATTGTTAATTGCAGACTCTTTGAATTTGAGTCCAAATTTTAGTTTTCAAGAAAATTGAGGCAGATGAATGTCTTCTTTGTAGAAAAATGAATTTCTTGATGATGTATTTGTGTTTCTTATTAGGCTTCTGTCATTACAATTGATGCTGGAGGGTATATTGTTGGCTACTGTGTGGAACAGAAAGTTATTACTCATGATCTATCAGATTTTAGCATATTCACATCACAACATGGAATATCATTTTACACTTATTGCAGTTCCAGTGATACTATCAGATTGCATTTTCATATTGAATTACAAGCAAAAATTTTATGCTACTAACATTTAATGCAATTTTAATAAGGTTGTGTTTTGATGCTATTATTCAAATAATGTGTTTTGAATTGCTTTCCTTTGAATATGTTTGCATTAAAGAAGAACTCAATTTGATTTTTCTTTGAAGAGTTTATACACTTTCTGGGTAGCTATAAAAAGACAAAGAGGGAAATTCAGTTTCTTCTTTACCAGTCAGTAAACAGAATAGGAACACATTCGCTAAGATCTCTGAAGTCATGGTAGCAGATTGCTGATGGTTTGAGTTAATGAAATGAGTCATTTTGGTTATTAGAGTTGCAAATAATACATACAAAGTGCACACACCACAGATTATAAGGAATGATACCCCTGCCTATCTTTCTTATCTTGTTGAGCCCTGAGACTGATATATTAAGAATTAAGAAACGTTAGAGATTAACATCATTGCAATTCTTGATCAGTGATGCCCAAAATTAAATGGCAATCTCTTGAGAGCACACTTCTGTTTGTAGCATTCTTGTAACCCATTTGTGCTGAGATTGTGGTTGTGGGACCAAGGCAGTTACAGAAGCTGTGCTTTCCAGATCAGCTCTTTTGAACATGCAAAAACACTTAAAAACATGCTTTGTGTGGCTTGGTCCTACTTTGATGGAATTGTAAGGCATAAAATATAAATCCTGACATAGTGGAAGGTAATGCTTGGGAGGAAAGTGTGCCCTTACCAAACATGTTTTTAATAGGCGCTTAGGAGCATTAAACAAGTAATACTAGGTGTGTGGTTAGGAGGGTTTAAACTTGAGTGTGGCGAAATAAAGCAAACTTGGGACTCGTCTGGATTTTTAATTCATGTCCGGTTTTATGCATAAAGAAATGCTTTTGCTTCATTTCCATGCACCCGCCTTCCTCTTCACTTCATTTTCCTCCCACATTCATTAGTTGCCTCTATCTAGAAAAAGTCCCTATTTTAAGTCTCAATATTTCTAGAGCATCGCCTGGGGCTGTGTGGTTCTGAACTGTACAGTACACTTGAATTCCGGCTCTTATTCTCTATGTGTATGTTTTAGTACGGAAGACGCTTTTAACGAATACCCGCAACCGCAGGGCACCGTAAGAAGCTCCTCTTCAGTCCGCAGCTGCGCGACGGCGGAGCACGCGCCCGCACGCATGCGCAGCCCCCGTGACGCCACGCGCAGCCCCCGCCCATGCCGCGCGCAGCCTCTTACGCCACGCGCCCGAGGCCCCGCCCAGAGTCGCCCGGACTGGCCGGCGCCGACCCACAATCCCTGCGGCGCGCCGCTCTCCCGTCGCCCGTTACGGCGAGCGCTTGGTCCGCCTGCCCGCCCGCCGCCCGCCGCCCCCCGCCGCGGGGCTCTCTGCTGGCCCCTGGCTTCCGCCGCTGTCGGTGACATGTTGCAAAAACCGAGGAGTCGGGGCCGCCCTAGCGCCCTGGCCGAGAGGGAGAGGGACTGGAGCCGCGGCGGAGACAGCCGGGCCCCGAGAGGCGGCGTCGCCGAGGAGGCACCGAGCACTTCCCGCGGAGCCGGCGGCTCTCAGGAGGCCCGGAGCTCCTCGTCGCAAGGCGGCCGCCGCGCCGAGGCCGCCCCCGCGGTGGGGCCGCGCACCCCGAAGCAGCTGGAACTGAAGGTGGCCGAGCTGGTACAGTTCTTGCTCATTAAGGACCAGAAGAAGATCCCGATCAAGCGGTCGGACATACTGAAGCACGTCATCGGGGAGTACAAGGACATCTTCGCAGACCTCCTCAAGCTGGCGGCCCAGCGCCTCGAGTACGTCTTCGGGTACAAGCTGGTGGAACTGGAGCCCAAGAGCAACAGCTACATCCTGATCAACACCCTGGACCCGGTGGAGGAGGACGCGGAGGTGAGAGGCGACCAGGGCACGCCCACCACCGGCCTCCTGATGATCGTTTTGGGGCTCATCTTCATGAAGGGCAACACCATCAAAGAGACCGAAGTCTGGGACTTCCTGCGTCGCTTGGGAGTGTACCCCATGAAGAAGCATTTAATTTTCGGGGACCCAAAGAAACTCATTACTGAGGATTTCGTGCGGCAGCGTTACCTGGAGTACCGGCGGATACCCCACACTGATCCCGTGGACTATGAATTCCAGTGGGGCCCGCGAACCAACCTGGAAACCAGCAAGATGAAAGTTCTGAAGTTTGTGGCCAAAGTGCATAACCAGGACCCCAAAGACTGGCCAGCGCAGTACTGTGAGGCTCTGGCAGAGGAAGAAGGCAGGGCCAGACCTGACACCGGTGGTCCAGCTCCCTCCTCCTGAGATCTGAGCCTTCCGGACTCCTGGGGGAGGGCCAGAGGCGAGGTGCTAAGACGGTGGGGGAGTCGGGCAGCCTATTTCTGTGCGTGTTCAGCTTTAGGATGTGTCTGTAAAGTTTTGTGTTTTAAATAACATAAGTTATCTGGTTCCAAAGCTTCATTTATAAAAATACCGGAAGAGGGTTTATTTTGTTTGTTTTACAGTCTATTTTTTGGTATAAAATCTTGCTAACTTTATAAAACTGATAGGAAAACTTTGTACCATGATCTGGAACAGATATTTTAGAAAGAACACATCGGTAAATTCTTTGGTGCCATGAAAACAAAAGGGAAGTGGCTTTTATCTGGCCTCTTAACCACACCAGTTTGTAAAGAAAAATAAAAACCTTTATAAACTAAAACTAAAAATGTAATTGCCTATATTTTTTTACCATAATACATCTACTTTATATTTATGTCTTCTACATATTATGCAACGTTCTAAGCAATGTGCATATTTTTTCTCCAAATAATTTTATATTCATAATTAGCTCTATAGCTGACTCTTCAATTTCACTTAGTTTTCTCCATTTTTGCTACTATTATAATAAATGCTGTGTGTTGGAAGCAGTTAATCTTGTGCAATTTTTAAATTGCAAGTCATGAGAAATTAATTCCATTATTCAAAACCAGCATCTTAAAAAAAGGACAATTTTTACTACATGTTGTTTATGGTACATAACGGGTGTCTGTGTATAATGGAACATGATATAAAGTATATTTCTTGCCGTTGGTCACCAAAACAGTTGATAAACTCTAGTGATTAGCCACACTTTGGTGATTTAACCGCCTACCTGGAAACATCAGACTGCTGGATCAGATCCAGGTTCCACCACTAATTTTAGCTATATGATTTTAAGCAGGTTACTCGTACAGATTATTCTCTTGCCTGTAGAATGGGTTGATGATGCCTGTGTTATGTGTGGTATTGTGCTAATTAGATACGAAGTATGGGTAAAATCTTGGCAGAGTGGTTGGTAGGGAGAATTTTAGTTGTTACTTTCTTAAAAATTTTTGTAAATTTGTTCATTTTATTCTCCTTGAACAGGAACTACTACCTTTTTGTTTTTTTAAGAAAATATCTTGCTTTTAATCATTCCTAAGACTAGAGTTACTGGTTCAAAAATTAAGAGAATATCCTGGCCTGAATATTAGGGTTTTATGGAAAAACCGAACTTACGGTACATGGGAATATAGCACACATGGAATAGTGAGAATTGAAAAGTTATACCTAAGACCGCCCCTGGGCTTTGGGAGGGCATCAGTAGTGAAAAGGTAACAGAATTATGGCTTATTCTGACTTGTCAGCATACTGAAAGGGAGTTTAAGCTAAATCTCAATTTGTCTGTAAAATGGGAAAAATAATAAACTTCATACTATGTTATATGGATTAAATTTGCCTGAAGAGTGCATAGTCTCATTGTCTTCCCCTATAGCCTCTGGCAAAATGCAAGAACACATTTGACAAACATTCCTTGGGTGAATAAGTAAAACTGTGGGAAGGTACTTCAAACTTAGTAACAAGTGGGGTAAACACTTTTATTTGAAAAATGGACTTTCTGGGCCTCCCTGGAAGCTGAAGGGATTGAGTGCTGTGTGGCTTCTGCAACCACAGCAGCTTTGATCCCCAGCCAGGAAGGGACCCACATGGGGCAACAGACCTCTCCTGCCTTGCCCTCTGCTCCCCACAGCAGTATATTTCAGTTGATCTGCCTGTTCTACTCCCCACTCTGTCTTCTCTGGTGAGTCCTCTAACCCCCGGTGTCTCTGGCCTGTATCCCAGCTCTTATATGCATAAATAAATAAAATCTTAAAAAAAAAAGGACTCGCTCAACACTGCATGAGCTGTTGCTTAGAAGCTGGGTAGATATGTGGTGGTGTGGAGAAATGTGGTAGGTTATCAGATTTTACTTCATTCTGTAGAATTGGAATTTGCATTTATTTCATCCGTAGAACATAGTCCTCAAAGGCCTTTCTTCTTGCTCTGCATTTTATTTCATATATAAGTTACCTTCTGGCTGAGCTTACTCATCCCCTTTCTCCTTTCCCCTCCATTGTATTTAATTATTGGCATTTTCGTCTGTGTGATAAAACTCATTATTCAGTGCCCACTGTCAGTTCTGAAACTGATGGTCATGAGGGTCTCTTGCTTCAAGAACAACAGGGCAGGCTTATAATAATGGGACAGAAATACCCTCCACCTGTTTTAAACAAGGACAGATAACCCCAGTCTTCCATAAGTAGACAAGTTGTGATTCAGAGCACAGGCCCTGAAGAGCAGTCTCCTGCAGGTGACATCTCGTTGCTTGGACTGAAAGTAGCCACGGAAGACTGAGTCGAGACGCCTGGCTCGTGGTTACATGGGCGGCATCCAGGAGCAAGGGGCACTCAGCCTGTTGCAGTTCTGGACCCACGTTCTAGGGACACCAGGATTTAGCAGAAAGCAACTCATCGGACTCCAGCGTGCAATTTCTGTGTTTGTTCTTCAACCCCAGAAGTACTGCCCACGCGCCCATCCTTGGGGAGACTGATTTGAGAACCCTGCCTCAGGTCTCCTGTCCTGGGGCTTCACGTTAATGGCTCCTTTTCTCCAAAGCTGGTGGCGTGTGTCTTGGCCCCTGTCGGGAGCCGTAAGAATAAAGTCCGGTCTCACTTCCTGGTCAGCCTTATCTCCTGGTTAAGCAAGGGCTCCAAAAAAGGAGCGTGTCAGAATTATAGTCCTCCCACCCTAGCATCCAGAACCATAGCCCTCCCCACTCTAGAACCTCCAATCAGCAAAGGACAAGTACCTAACACCCAGCCAATCACCCAGAAATAGCCCTTCCTCCTGCTCCTCCCTGTAGCCCACCTGAACACCCATATACCGCTGTTCAAGAATAAAATATCAGAGGCTTGACCAGAATCCTGTCTTGCCTCTCTTCTTTGCGTTCCTTATTTGTCCCATTCCCTTAGGATTCCCGCGCGCCCTCGTTGTTGCCCGGCGGGCCGGGGCAGGCCCCTGCACCATTGGTAGAGGGGCCATGTTTGGCAGTAGTTGTTAGCTGAGGCCACATTTTTCTCAAAGAGGTCTTCATAATTTACCATTTTGTTTCTGAATTTAAAATATAAACAGATGGGGACTACACCTGAGAGGAGAAAGCATACATTGTACAAAAAGGAAGAATGGTGTAAAATATATATTAAATAAATAAGAGTATGGTCCCACATTAAAATACACACACAAACAGTAGATCACACACACACACACAGTAGATCAAACCCTGTATCTCCTCACCCTTTCAGAGGTGACGAAGATGTGTGGCTATGACATTGTAAAAAAAAGATTTAATACTTTCATTATATGTATATATGCACAATATATAGGCTTATTTTTAAAATTATTGTGTAATCTTTTACAGCTTATATAAGTGAGATTATACTGTCCTTGCAACTCGCTGTTTTCACTCACCATTGTTTTTGTAGATCAGATTCATTCATTGTAGTTGTTCCTTCGTGGGCAGGAAGTAGCAGTTTGTTTATCTATTCCCTGATGTTTAGATCGGTTCTTTCCAATGTTTTGCTATTTGCAGGCAGTGTACAGTGCTTCCTTCGGCACACAAGGGAGATTCTCCAGCCAGAAACAAAAAGAGCAATCACGGGGTTTTGCCAAACTGTTCACGAGCTTGTATTAAGTTCCACTCCCACCAACATTTTAGAGTTTCTTTGCCAGTCTGCCTTTGCGCTCCTCGTGAAAATTTGGCCTTTACGGTTTCTTCAGCCATCCTGTGGGTGTGTGGTGACAGTTTATTGTAGTACTGACTTGTTCCTCGCGCTTAGTACTCTCTCTAAGCATCTTCTTGTCGTTTGCTCTTTTTTTGCCACCAGGTTTTACATCTGCTAGATCTTTTCTATTTTAATTGATTTATAATATTTATTCTGAGGGGAATAAATACTTATTAATAAATATATATATTTATTATATATCAAGTGCAGGTAGCAGATACCTTTCCTTACATTTTCTACTTATTTTTTTTGGTCATAAGAGGATCTTATTTTAATGTGTCGAAGTCATCACTTTTATTTTTTAAGAGCTATTTTTTGCGTGTGTAGTGCTTTGAAAGTTTTCCCCCTATTCTGATATTATGGATATTTTCTAATATTCTAATTATTCAATGCTTTGATTCACATTTTTAAACCTTTTTGTGTGTGATGTGAGGTGTTGGTATAATTTTCAGATTTTTTTTTCTATCTCTGTTGCCAAATGTAGGCCTCTACCTAATGTCACAAAAGCCAAGAACCCCGTCACCCACTTTTCAGAAAACAAAAGCTGGTTTAGTGCAAGATGATCTGGCAGGAGACTGCAAAAGACCCAAATCAGACTCTGCAATGGGACTTTGTGGGCACTATTTATGGGCTTGAGGAACAAAGAAAGGATTAAGAAAATGCCAGTTGATAGGCTCTGATTGGTTGCTTTCTACTGAGTGGTGGTCGAAATCGAATTTGGGTCCAAAACTTCATTTCCGAGTATTGTCCATTCAAGCATGAGCTGAGCATCAGATTCAGCTTAGAGCATCATGAACTTAGATTCAGTTGGAATCCACGTATCTGTTTCTTCCCTTTTCTTCTCCTTTTTTTTTTTTTGTCTCTCTTTTTGCATTTTAAGTTCCCACTCTTATTAAAATCATCAATAAAGAGTGAACCCTTGAAATCCTAGACTTTTACTGGAACCCCAGTAAAAGCTGGGCCCCAGGCCAATGCTTGTTGCCTCTCCCCACAGCTTCACTGCGGGGGCATTGGATAACGGTGCAGCGGTTTCTCAATGCGGCCCACCTCCCACGCGATCCGGCATGGGTTGTGCGACCACCCAGTGCAAAGGGGACTATAAAAGTTATCTGCAGTCCACCATCTCCATAAACCTAAAAAATATTACGTGTCAAATATATTTCAACTACATTCCTACATACGTACGCATAATCGAAATGAAAAGAAACAGAGTTTGTAATACGTAAACTCCCTTCACTTGAATTTCTTTAGTCATTTTAACTTGCTGTTTTTTGAGAATATGTAAAGCTTTTCAGACTAGACTATAAAGTATATTCAAGCTTAACATCTAAAATAGTTTACAACAGATTTCAAACAAAATCATGCTGGCTTGCTAAAGCTTTTCAGAACTTTTGCCTTTTCTCTTTGATTTACGGTAATACGAATTTGAAATCTTGAGGAATAACACCTTCCTTTAAAACATAGAAATTTTATTCATGTAATTATTTGATCAACTGGAAGCATTTTCAAAGCCAAATCATTTTTCCCTTCTAGCTTCTCCAAGTGAATAATCAATTTTTTGTTTGGTTTGTTTCCAGATAACCTTTTTCATGCTGCTCTCTGCGGTGTGTGTAATGCTGAATTTGGCTGGTTCAATTCTCTCCTGTCAGAACGCTCAGCTTGTCAAGTCCCTGGAAGGCTGTCAGTTGGTAAGTAATGAAATGCAAACATTTTGATAAAGGTCATATGCTTTGCATTTTCAGGGAAGTAATTCTTAAAATAGTTTCATTATACCTTGGGTTTACCCTGATACTTTATCATTATTGAAGGAATTTAAGTTGTTTCATTTCTAGAAATTCTCCCAAACTGAAATTTGTTCTGCTTGTGAATCGGTGACTAACAGTGTATTTCTCAGTTTCACAGTGTCGTTCTGCTTTAGGATGAACGTCTTTAGTAATGATTATATTTTAGCATTTGTTGCATTGATTTTTCTCGTTGCACTGAATTTTTATAAAACAATTATGTGAGACTGTGTGAAGTGCCAAGATACATATGAACTTGATAATGAGTGCATCCAAACCATTTCGTTCTCATTTTTCAATTTAGAAAGAGGATTATACTTTAGATGGAGGGAAATGGCGGGCAGGATGCTGTGTACGTTGCGTGGGGTCAGTAATGGGTTCTTGGCCAGAGCTTTCATTCCGTATCATGTCTTCGCTCCTGGAGGGTGATGTGTGCCTCTGACTGTTGCAGAAATCAAAGCATGTCCATTCACATCCGTCAAGGGTGTGGACTTGTTACAGAACAGGGAGAGGGCACCCCAGCACCCCCACCCTCCTTTTGGTGAGGCAGGGAACCTGGAGCTTCCCCTTTTCCTAGGGACCATGCTGTTACAGGCTGACTGTGATGTGACCCGAGCTGCTGGCCTTGGGGACATTGGTTCCTTTATCTGGGTGACTTTTAGAACCCTGACCCTCCACAGCCAGCCCTCTGCTTGCCTGACCCTTACTCACTTTCTGAGATGTTGGGAGCAAGACTGATTTGCTGCAGCTCTTCTGTAGTGGGGGCATGGCTTCATTTCCCACAGCCATGCTCTTCTGGGTCAGAATCAGCTCTTGGGAAGCCTGCTGCCCTCTGCAGTCCTTATCTGCAAGGCCGGCAGGACTGGTGCAAGTGGGCGCCTCTGTTTCAGCCAGAAGCCCCTGCAGAATTCCAAAAAACGAACTCTGCAAGGAGAGTGCAACTGACGGACAGCCAAGGGACTAGAGACTAGGCTTGGAAGGTGAATGGGCCCAAAGGGGTTTCTGTGGGTGCAGAAGCCTGTTCCAGAGCTGGGGCCTGCCATGGGAGCCCTGAAATTACTAGGAAACACTTCTGCAGAAGCGAACAATTCCAGTCTTAACATCTTTGTTGCTCTAGAGATAGAGTTCAGGGAGGAAGCATATGATTGGCTGATGGGACTGAAGATGTAATTCCCCAAAATGAAGCTAAGTGCTATGAGGGAGGGATGGGGTGATGGAATGAAAGGAAATGTTTGCTGGATGGTCAGAAACCAGTATCTGCTCTACCAGCAGAATCATGTACATGTACACACGTACACACACACAGATACTTACATCTATTTCTGGGCTTTTCATCCTGTCCCATTCCTCTGTGTGTTTGTTTATATTGCAGGACAAAACTATTTTAATTACATTGACTTTATTTTTATAGTTTTTAGGGCAAGCTCTACTCTTACCTCCACCTCAGACTTGAATCTACTTAAAAATGTTCCTGCCTATTCTCTAAAATTTAATCTTCCAGATGAGTGAAAATACGTTTTTTTTGGCCAAAACTCAAAAGGAATCAATTTCAAAGTCGAACTGGGATCGCGTTAAAATTACAGATTACCTTGGGGGAAAATGGACATCTTAACAATACCATGTTTTCCCTTTGGGCAGGCACACTGAGTGTGCTTTGGTTTATCCCAATTATTTTTATACACCTTTCAGGGTAGTTTCTGTTTTCCTTTGGGATGTTTAACACATTTCCATGTATGTGTAAGTGTGTGCCTTTTTCCTCTGCAGAATTAAGATGAATCTGTATGATTATGATTATGAATGAAATAAAAGAGATAGACATAATTATATATAGCACCTTCTTTCAGAAAGTTTTGGTAACCAGATATTTCTATGAATATATTTGTTTGCACACACATGGGGCATCTGTTCCACACACAGTTATTCACATTGCTTTTGTCAGCCAACTATGTAACTTGGCGACATTTGCACATCAGCATTTGGAGGTGTCCCAGCTGTTAAATAGAGAACAGCAGAGAATCCCGCTGCATGGATGGATGATTATTTATTTTACCACCACTTAATGAAGTACAGGTTAGGGGTGTTTCTAGTCTTTTACTAAAACAAACATGGCAGAGAAGAGGACCCTTTGTGCACATGTATTGCTTAACAAATATTGAATGTCTTTTGCAGCTGCTGTAGGAACTGGCTAAGGTGCAAGCTATGGGGGCAAACAAGACAGGACTGAGCAAATAGATGGAAAGAAATTACTAAGAGCATCCTTTAGTCAAAGCCTAAGAGTGCACTTTAGATTTAGAATGTTGTTCCCAAATTGTCCTCCAGAACTGGGTCACCGGACTTTTGTCAACACCAGGTGACCATGTCACATTGTCCAGACCCACACACATTCCTGAGTGTCACCAGAATCCCTTTGTCTTTGTCAATCTTAGTCTGTAATGTGTATTTCTTTACTTGTAAGTGAGATCGAGCATCTTTTGCATTTGCTTATAAGTTATATTTATTTATCTCCTTACTAACATTTCATGTCTGTTGCCTATTTTTCTCAGGTTTTTATTTTTCACAGTTGATTTATAGCACTCGCTGTATAAGGAAACTGACTATCTTGATGTGGGATGAGATATAATATATTTCATAGCTTTTTATTCACCTTTTCATATTTTTACTGCTTTTCTTTCTGGGTTGGAAATTTTAGGTACCCAAATTGATTTTATTTGTTCAAACATTTTTCCTACTATGGTTTCTGACTTAGTTTTGTCTAAAAAATATTTGTCCACTCCAGGAATATAATTTCCCTACTTCCCTCCAGTAGTTTAAGATCTCATTTTTAGATATTGATTTATATATATTTCACAGTTCTGCAATTTACTTTGCTGTAAATAGCATTATGTTCTTCTACCTTTAAAAAATATACATGTTGATTTTCCATATTGACTTTTATGTTTAATACTAGGTATTTTAAATATCTTGTTGTTCTGGTATGTTTTATAAGTTATTATTTTATATTATGAAAGGCTATGAGTAGTATGCAAGGCTTTCGGGAATTTGTCTGTTTGTTTGTTACTGACATTTAACTGTACAGTTATATCTTTGATCCTGTAGCTTTTCAGGAGAAATAATTATAATGTCTCCTGTCCCCCACAGTTTGTATATCCTGCTCTGTTGTCCTATTTTGCTATTTTGTTTACAACTACCAAAATATCATTAGATATTAATTGTAGCTCTTCATTCAGTTTTTGTTCCTGGATTTAATTAGAAACCCTTAATTATTCTCTGTTAAACATGATGCTGAGAGATGGTTTCAGATAGCTGTTTTTGCAATGTTATGATGCTGAAGTTCTATTCATATTTTATTAAGAGTCTTATAAAAAATTAAATAGAGGTTAAATTTTATCAAAGAGGTTTTTTGACATCTGTTAAGATTATCTATTTTTAATTTGAGTGCATTGGTATAACAATAGTTATATTAATAGAGTCAGGATTATATTACATGGAACATAACTGGAATTAAATCTTCATTGTCTTTTAAAACATTTCTGGGGTCTGTTAGCTATTTTTTTATTTATGACATCGTCTGTATTCATAAATGCAATTAATTTCTAGTTTCTGTTTTTCTCCTACTCCGGTATTTTATTTCATGACTATGGTATCTTATTAAAATTAGTTGAGAATCTTCAATCTCAGGAATTTTCTTTTCCTTGATGAATATTTGCATCCAAATGTATAATTCTCTGAGTCTAACACTATTTTATATAAGAGTTACTTGGCATAATTTTCTACTCTCCCAGCTTTTTGTGTTTCTTTCTTAGCTTTTACTTTAGCTAATGTCTCTATTATTAATACCTTCTTATTTTATTGACCTTTTCACATTTATTAATTTGAATGAATGCATTGAATTGTCTTTAAAAATCCATGGTAATATTGGTTCTTATTCCTTTAATTTATATTCGTGTTGTTTTATATATCATCTTTTTCTTTCTTTCTTGACAAGTTTTGCCAGGAATTTATCTTTTTCATTTATTGGAAATATTCAAGTACCAAGGAGATGTAGCCATTGTAAAATTCCAAAGTAAAGAGTAGAAAGCCTCTGTCAGGACACACATTTATGGAAATTTCTATATGCAGAACAGAGCGATGGCCTCACCCCTGGCATTTTATTCTGCACCTTTTTTTAAAACTCCTTTTAACTCCTGCATTATAGTCTACACATTATTTAAGTCTCCATCTGCAGGACACTTAAGTCGTCTCTGACTTCCCATTTCGCAAGTAATGCTGGAACCGTCTTATAAATAAATCTGTAGACAAGTTTGTGTGCATTTTTTAAAACTTTCAAAACTTTTGGCCATTCCCATCGCGTGCGGAGGTGTCTCCCGGTGCGCTCCGTCGTGGCTGGGGATGCCGGACGTGCCCCCGCACTTCGTGACCAGCTGTGCGTCCTCCTCGGTGGACGTCTGTTCATGTCTTGGCTCTTTCGTCTTGACTTTCTACTGTGAGTTCTTCATATTCTTCACAAGCACTAGGCCTTGTCGAATATGTGGTTTGCAGATTTTACCCGTCTGTTTTTTTGTCTTCTTAATGGGGTCTTTGACAGGGCAGACATTTATTTTGATGAAATCTCATTTATCCATCTTTTTTTTAACGGATGATGCTTTTGGTATCAAGTGTAAGGATCCTGGAGATTTTCTCCTCGGTGGGGTTAGGAGTTCCAGCTCCCCATTTCCAGCTCCCAGCAGGCCCCCACTCATAGCTGCCTGGCTAGGGAGGCTGGCCACGCCTCCCCCTGCTCCCCAAGCTGCTTGGCGGGACATAGGGAGGGGACTGGTCTCAGACTGTGGGATACTGAAGTCCCCACTCTCCATTAGGGTCTTCTCATGCCTTACCTCACCCGGAGGGAGGGAGGAGGGCTTCCTCCTCACAGCTGACTGGCAGCAGAACTCCGAGCTTAACAACTTGGGAGTAGCAGGGTCTCAGTCCTCTCAAAGGCTTCACAGTTTGTCTTTTCCTTTCCTTCCACAGCAGCCAGTGGCTAGGAAAATGAAGCTGTCCCTCCATTACGCACTTTCATAGCACATATATTTTTTTCTTGGTTTTTTACCCTGAGCCATAGGGGTTTAAGAGGACACCGGGTCTCCCACCGTGCAACAGAATTCTCAGGCCATCATCAACTGAGTGTCTCAGAAGGACGCAGGACGGGAGACACAGACACACGGGAGAGCCCTTCATGTATTGGGGGGCTACAGCTTCCTTTGCTGGTCACCGGCGGTGGGGGGTGCTCGCACAGGGGAGGTTCGGTTGCGCATGGACAGTCCCCACCCCAGGAAGCCACAGCTGCTTTCTAACAGCTGTTGTGGGACATTTTCGCAGTCGCACGTTTGGTAGCTGACACTGACCCTTCTGCCTGTAAAAGCCCACCCCACAGCGTCCTCTAGCCCCACCCCCTGTCCATGGACCCTCATGGGACAAAGGAGGCCGAGCAGCATCTCCACGTGGCTCTGCAGTGTCCAAGAAAACAGTGAGGCGAGAAGACTGAACTTGTAGATCATTTTTCCAGGAAAATCCTCCGTTACCCAGGCCCCATGAGCCCCGTTACTCAGGGTGCGGATTTGCGGGGAAAGGTTGGCGAGTAACTGTGGGCTGTTTCATGCCCTGTTTCACTCCTGATTTTCAGGGGATTGACCAGGGCTCGCCATTTAGGTAATGCTTGCTGTCAGCTTCCCAGGAGGTGCCCTTATTAACTTCAGATGTTTTCTTCTCTCCTGCTTTTCTAAAAAAATTTTAAAATCAGAACTGCATGCAAATTGTATCATCGTCATTTCAACATCTATGAAACGATCCTGCAGCTTTTGTTCTTTTGTTTATTAATGTAGTGCTTTGCATTAATAAATTTCCTAATGCTGAACCACCTTTGCATTACAGAAATAGGCCCTCCACTGATTTCAAACACACATATTATGCTGCATTCAAATTGCTAATATTTTATTTAAGAGCTTGTGTCTAAATTCATAAATGAGGTTGACCTACAGTTTACCTTTTGGTGCAGTTCTTACCCAGTTTCCTATCAGAATTGTGCTTACTATACAGAATGAACTTGGAAACATCTGGTTTCATCTGTCCTGTGCAGTAGATTAAATCTGGTAGGAATTATCTGGATTTACTGCATTTGGGGAATTAATTCTACTTAAAATTTTTCCTTATGGTCATCATGTTAGTCCTGCTTTCTTTCGTTTCTGCTGGTGTCCTGTGAGTCCCAGCTCTGATGGGCTCCTGCTTCTCAGCCTTCCCAGTGCCGGACCTCCTCCCTGCTGCCCCTGACTCCCATGGGCCTCCCCCATTCATGCCTTCCTCCTCTCACTCCTTCCTCCCAGTTTCCTTAGTTAGCCCCACTGCTCCCCATGCTGCTCCCCTCCCCCTACTTCTCTTCCACTTCTCTTTGGCTCCACTGGCCAGTCCTCCTTCCTCCCTGCTGCCCTGCAGGTGACTCCAGGTTCCCAGTAGCTGGCGCATCCTCTGAAAGGCCTTGTCTCCTCACCGTGCTGACCCTCCCTGCCTGTGTTGTTCTCGTTCCACATTTTGCCTGTTTTCTTCTGTGCACTGGCATTTGCCGTCACTGCCTACTTGCACAGCAGCACCAGGGAGCAGCCACATCTGTGCTGTGCAGGGCCTGGCACCGTGCCGGAAGGCCAAGCGTGGGAGTGAATCGGTGACTGTGTCCCAGGGGTTCTTTCCTGAGAGCCTTGGGGGGAGATAAAAGTTCATTCTGGAATTTTAAGTAAACATGCTGTTTTACGTTAATTATAAGAAAAGGCATTACTAGCTTTCAAATGCCTTCTAAAATTAAATTAAAATTTAATTTGAGGCTGCTTGTGCAGTGAAATATTATAGCATCAAAAATTTATTCCAACATTTTTTTTCTGACCCAACATTTTCAATCCATGCTGCAGAAGTTTTAGATTTAGTTGCACACTTTTCTTTCTGAGTTTTTATGTGAAAGCCCAATCGAATGCTTCACAAATGCAGATCAATGTGATACAATTCACCATGCGTGGGGATACGTATTTAGACTTAAATGAAAAGAGGCTGTTTTTGTTTTCTTTTAAAAAAAATTAAAGTAGGAATAGGTTTTCATTGTAAAAGAGGCAAGCAATACTACATTGGAAGAAACCTACAGGACTTCGCCTCTCACTCCCTCCCACCCCCACCACACAGGCCATCACTTCATGGCGCTGCAGGCCCCTGCGCACACATATGTTTATGTACATGCATGTGTACGTGTGCATGTACCCGCACAAACACAGTTGTTGTTTTTTTAAAATAAGCTCACACTGTGTACTTTTGTCTGTGGTATTTTTCCTCTCGAGGACACTGTCTCAGACGTGCCTGTATGCATATACACAGGGACGTCATCTCTCCCTTAAAGGCAGTGCGTGCTTCTGGTGGGATCCCGCGTTCCTTGTGCCCAGAGGCCGCTCAGCATCTCCTTTGGTCTGCTGTCACAGGCCTGCCCCAGGAGACATGCGTTCCTGCCCTCCTTTTTGGCACATCTGAACATCACCAGATGCTCATTGTACTGTAAAGGAAACACATAGAACCCCATCACTGTCCTATGGAGTGGATTAAAATATCTGTCTCACTTGGCATTGCCACAGGAGCTGGACACTTTATCAAAGGTGTATATGAACTCATTTAGTATCCATTTAGACATCATTTGAAATGTGTCCTGTCATATTTTTATATAAAACCAGTCGCATCTGCTGTAGGGTGATAACGACAGTGACGATTGCTAAGCTTGTCGAACACCCACCCGGTGTGAGCACATTCACACACACGTTGCATTTGCTCCTGACAGCTCTGAGTGGGAGACAGGTTCTGTTACACCCCCATTTCACAGACAAGGAAACTGAGGCCTTGGGTGCTAGGTGACTTTTCCAAAGTCATGGAGCCAGCTGGTGTTGGCTTCAGATTCAGCCTGTGCTCTCTAGCATCTTTCTGTTCACAAGACCGTTCGCTTTCACTTGTTTTACATAGCACTTTCACTGTTTTACCTATCACCACTTCAGGGTGAAACTAACAATTCAAAGGGGAGGGGAGGATGAACAGCACCAGCCAGTGGAGATAAAAGGTCTATCTTGTTTATTTTGGTTGAAGTAAATCTTTGACTACCTGGGAAAACTCCCCCACATAGCCCTTCAAGGAACTTACAGTGTGTTGTATGTCATAACAAAGCAGTGTGAAAAGTGTGTGCACAGTGAGCTCTTCCTCCCAGGCCTCAGCACTCAGGTTGCTGGGAGAAGCATCTTTCCCTGTAAGTAAACAGTAACCTGATTTATATTGTGCTCACCCTGACCCCGTCAGTATTCTTCCGGGCCCTAAATCCCTTTTAATTGAATTCACTGCGCTGCAGGGAGAGTGCACCACCTCCTTGTCAGCGGAAAAGCACGCCAAGCCCAGGGCCTGCTGGGCCTGTGGTCTGCACGCTGGTTGCACACTGCTCTAGTCTCTGCCAGGCTGTCCGGGGTATACCTGCATGCCCCGAACAACAAAAAAGTGAGATCTGACACTAGGGGTGAGTGTTTTGATGGAAAGCAGATTACCACCTTCTGTTTCATCTGTTTATTTTCTGATTGGTGAGTGTAAGCTCAGCCTCCCCTCTGTGTGTGCCTCCCAAATACAATGTATGGTTTCTGGGGGCAAGGAGAGGGACCCCAAGCACAGCCCCTTTTCCTCCAAGTAATTGGCAAAGGACTTTCCATATATTGCAGAGAAACATATGATGAAAGGAAAGAAAACCATTTATCAGCAAAGGAAAAAGGGTGGTGTGGTTGGGAATTAGAATTTCCAGTTCATCCTCATTTCCAGGCCCACTTAAGAGATGGGAAAGGTGTGACGATTTTGTTGGGAGAGGGTGTCTCTCTTGGGGTGCAGAAGTATCTCCTGAAGCAGGGGTGTGCTGGAGCAGGCTATAATGGTGGGAGAAGGTGTATTAAATGATCAGATTTTGTGATCTGGTTATAGCCATTTTTAAAAATTAAATTATATAAATTACAAAATTGATACATTATGTTAAAAACAAAGGCACTATATATTAAAAACTTAACCATTTCCTTTTAAAAAACAGATTTCATTATTTTCATTTTCTTATACTTATTTACATCCCACCTTTCAGGTAGAAATACTATATAATGAGTTATGTTAGTCAGGGTTCTCTAGAGAAGCAGAACCAGTAGGACACACACACGCACACACACACGAAGACAGATATGATTTGTGTATGTGATTTAGTTATTACATAAAGGAGATTTATTGCAAGGAACTGGGATATGTGATTATGGATGCTGCGAAGTCCCATCACCTGCAGTCTGTGAGCTGGAGACCCAAGAAAGCCTGGGGTGTGAGTCCAAAGGCCTGAGAAACAAGGAAACTTATTTAGGGTGATTATTGATTTGAGCTATTTTCAATTATTTTGGGTAAACCTACGGCATGGGCCCCAGTTTGGGGGCCAAGAAAGTGAAGTGTGATGTCCCAGCCCAGCAGTGAGGCAGGAAAACGGCTGAATTCCTCCTTCCTCTGCCTTTGGTTCTGTTCAGACCTTCAGTGGATTAGGGGAAACCCACACCCTTTGGGGAGCCCAGTCTGCTGAATTCACTGACTCTAATGCCAGTCTCATC
Source organism: Galemys pyrenaicus (assembly GCA_019455555.1). NCBI lineage: Eukaryota > Metazoa > Chordata > Mammalia > Eulipotyphla > Talpidae > Galemys > Galemys pyrenaicus. The sequence goes on along the minus strand of JAGFMF010011680.1, from coordinate 340,422 downwards.
CAGACACGGACGCAGCCAGGTGGGCCATTCAGTCCGTGCACCTCGGGCCGGCCCCTTTGGGCCGGGGTGAGCTGCTGTGTCTTCTTCTACACTCTGCTTTCCAGACGCCATGCTGGGAGCTTGGAACTAGTCATGATGGGAGCAGGTTTTCTTTTAATCATGCTGCGTTTACTAAGATCCCAGTTCTCTTTCTTACAACTCCTCTTTAGAGGGCTAAAGATCCATGTGTTTTAACTTTGCTATTTTTTATTATAGTTTTAAAATTATAATTATGTATGGCATTTACCAGATGCAAAGGAATATCAGTCTGTCTCAGTTTTCACATATTTTATTTTGCACTCCACTATTAATTTAATTTGAGTAGCGTACATATTGGAAATCAGCAAACACTACAAATCAAGGTTTGATTTATTGTCTTACTGATAGCTTCAAGAAAAAATAGCTTTTCTTGTGGAAAAGGCCGAATAGTAAATAATTTAGACTTTGCAGGCCAGATGATGTCTGTTGCAACTACTCAAAAAAATGGCACAAAATCAGTCATTTTTTGACTGTGAGTCAGTGAATGGGCATGGCTTTGTTCTAAGGAAACAGTTCTATTCAAACGGGCCATGGCCTGGATGTAGTTCCTGGACTATCATGTGCCACCTCCAGGTATAGAAAAGAAATAAATGAGAACAAATGTTAATAATGCAGATTAAACATAAAAGTATGCCCTGTATATAGCATGACACACACTATACATAGCACCAAAAATATAAGGACTTTCTTCCACTATCTTCCCACTAGTTGAAAAAAAATCATCCAGGGCCTCCCTGGTGGTTCAGCAGGTTCGGTGCCACACTGTGAAGCATCCACGGCACAGCAGCGCAGGTTCCATCCCTGGCCAGGGAGGGGACCCACATAGCGCAGCAGACCTCTCCTGCCTCGCCCGCTGCTCCCCGCAGCAGTGTATTTCAGCCAATCTGCCTGTTCTGTTCCCCACTCTGTCTCTGGTGAATCCTTTCACGCCCCACACCTCTGGCCTGTACTACAGCTCTTGCATGCCTAAGTAAATCTTAAAAAAAAAAAAAATCATCCAAAGCCTTATTCAAGTGCTTTAGCATCCTTATTTTGACTCTTGGTCATTTGTGGCTGATTGAGAAGCAGTGGTATAGTTAGTTGAAAACAATAGGTTGGTCCCAAATTACCTAGAGTAGTAACTCGTTTTTTGCATTTTATAATTCAGTTGAGCATCCACTGTTTTTATAAGAATTTGTTATTAGGAAAGAGTTATGCCATTATCCATGTTTTCGTTCCATATCTGACCCCCATCACTTCCAAAGTTGTTGCAAAGTAGTTTTTTAGGGGTAGGAAAAGAAATTAAATGTTTTGGTTTAAAGCAGGGTTCAACCTAGTTGTTAAGAGGAAATATAAAAATGCATTCAGATTTAAACTCCAAAACAATACATGGAGTGTGGAAAAAGGAGCAAATTATAAATGAGCATTCATGTATGTCTCCTACATTAATACTTTTATGGTAGATAAAGAATGACTGGGTAGGAGTACAGTGAACACATAGAATTATAGAGTGAGAATGAAATTCAGAAATTGTCTGTGGTTAATCCTCTTTATAAATGGGCAAGGAGTACATAGCTCTCTGTATCAATCAGATAACTTCCATAAGCCAGAATCCTCATAAATCCCTTGATCTTATTCCCTAGATATTGGATCTTTTTTTTTTTTTAAGATTTATTTATTTATGCATACAAGCACTGGGGCACAGGCCAGAGGTGTGGGGGGTGAGAGGATTCACCACAGAGAGCAGGGAGCAGAACAGGCAGATCAACAGAAGTACACTGCTGAGGGGAGCAGCGGGCACAGCAGGAGAGGTCTGCTGCGCCATGTGGGTCCCCCCCTGGCCGGCAGCAGGGATCAAACTCGTGCTGCAGTGACTGCGATTTGCTTCGTAGTGCGTTGCTTAACCCACTGCGCCACCAGGGGAGGCCCAGATATTGGATCTTAAATCCTCTTCTGAAGACCCTGTGAAATGGATCCAAAGACTTGTTTTGGATTTAATGCTACTCCATGATGAGCTTCTATTAAAATGCTACCCACAAACGCTTTATTTCTGGACTAGAAATGGTGGAAGTTAGGATTGTCAGTATGGCTTTTTTCCCCCAATTTTGATAAATATCCAGTTTTATGTATTTTTAAATTTCCTTTGACTCTTCCTCTTTCATCCATGAATTATTCAGAAATGTGTTGTTTAATTCCACATGTTAAGATTTTGGTAATTATAGTTAAGAAAAGTTAAGATGTGAGCAGAATTTCCATGCAAAGGATCAGCAAGATAAAAAGATACGGCAGCGATGCAAGTATCCTATGAAAGAAAAGGGAAAGGAAGAGGAAACTTTAAAAAATCATAGTCTGTAAACAGGATCAATCATTATAGAGATTTTAGAAGATTGAGAAGCTTCCTTTCTTCATGTTCTGCAAGGAATAACAGCTATGAAACTGTTTGTCCCATGAGCCTTTGAAAATATTCACCAGCTAAACTGTCGGAGAATGGTATGTTTGGAGAATATATAATTATTTGACAATTTCTGCATTTTTCCATATCTGTAATCTATTTAAGCTTTGGCTCACTTTTAAGTCATGAGTATAAATAATTTATAGTATTCTTTAATAAATATTTTACATTACTTTAATACACTTTTTATATCTTATGTTCCTGTGTATGCAGGAACTTATCAATTATGTTATTGATAATTTATACATTTTGACTGTTATTTTTTTCTTGATTTTGTTTATGAGTTAATAATTAAAAGGTATGTCAGCTGTTTATAAAGGTTAGAGTCTTTGTCCTTTTTTCTGTTGTGCTAAAATTCACATTACATAAAAATTTATCAATTTAGCCATTTTTAATTGCGTAATTTAGTGGTGTTCAGTACAGTCACGTGATGGTGCCACCATCATCTCTATCCAGCTCCAGAATTTTTCCACCTTCTGAGCAGAATTCGTGTTCCACTGAAACACTAACTCCCCCTCCCCAGTGCCCTCGGTCCTTGGCAACCACCATGTACTTTCCATCTATGATTCTCACAACTCTCAGAAGTGGAATCGTGCAATATTTGTGCTTTTGTGTCTGGCTTATTTCACCTACATATTTTCTAGGTTTCCCTTTTCTTTTAATTGGTAAGTTTCATTTATTTGCATTTGTGTTTATGAGCGGTGATTGGTCTCAGTCTCTTGACTTTATCTTCAGTGTGTTTACATTTTCATATATGCTGCAGAAACGTGTTCATCATTTTCTTTTTTTTTTTAAAGATTTACTTATTTATGCATACAAATATTGGGGTACAGGCCAGAGGTGCGGGGGGTGGTGAGAGGATTCACCACAGAGAGCGGGGAGCAGAACAGGTAGATCAACGGAAGTACACTGCTGAGGGGAGCAGCGGGCACAGCAGGAGGGGTCTGCTGCACCATGTGGGTCCCCTCCCTGGCCGGCAGCAGGGATTGAACTCGTGCTGCAGTGGCTGCGGTTCGCTTCATAGTGCATCACTTAACCCACTGCGCCACCAGGGAAGCCCTGTGTTCATCATTTTCTATAAGTCTCCTCTACTTGACATGTGTTAACTGATTTAGAAAAAATAAGTTTGACTCAATCTCTATCAGTTTAAAGCAGTCTCTCCCAGGTTATCTCTCTTTCCAGAAGGTATGCAATCCTTTCCTGTCTGTATTCTCTTTTTCTGTCCTTGGTGGTTTCTCCCGTTCGAGGGGGCAAATGTAGCATCCCAGCAGCAGGGCGGCAGAGCAGTTCCTGTTCTGGGTACTGTCCTCCTAGCCCTTTCTGTCTTGCTCTGATGTGACCTGCTTCCATTGGTGCTACCACCAGCTCCTGGTGTCTCTGGGATTCTCCATGTCTTCTCTGGGGCACAAAGGAGTCCTGGGACCCCCTTATGAGTGTGAGAAGAGCAACATTCTGACATCACACCCTAAATTTAGGTGCTTACAGCCACCCCGTTAGCTCCAGGCACTTTATACCCCATCTCCAGCCACAGAGCTGGGTCCCCCGCATGCTTACAAACAGGTTGACTGGTAACCTTGACCGTTCTTCTTAACCCATTGTCAGAAGGATGAGGCTGCTGGCCTTTGACTAGGGTTCTAGACCGAGTTCTCACCGCCCAGTCTTCCTGCCTGCCAAGGTCTTGTCTTCACTTTATTTTTTGGAAACGGTTTTAGGCCATATCGCAAGTCTTCCTCCCTGCAGCTAGTCCCCCTAGGCTGCTGCTCCCAGAGCTCTTCCTCCTCTCGGGACCCCGCAAGAGGCCAGGCCAGAACTCGGGGAGCATCTGGTGAATGCAGGCTAGGGCAGGATCTTTCCGGCAAACTTCACGTTCTGCGCGTGACAACCTGCTGCACTTGGCCGAAATCATCTGACTCAGTCGTCTCCTGATTCAGTTTGTTACCGTCTTTAAAAGTCATCTGTTATTTTTACGAGCCACTTATTTTCTTTATTATTGCTGGGTTTGTTCGGACCGCTGGTTGAGATCCTTGATGGCTCATTTTAGAAGAGGGCCTTAATTTTGTGACGATGTCATTTCTCCAAAGCCTGTTCGGATTTCTTCCTTGAGGCTTGTGGCTGCATTTATTACCAGCACTCTAATCTCAAAATTGAAAGCATCCAGTAACCAAGCCAACACCAATTAGGTCTCCACAGCCCTCCAAAGAGTCCCGCAGTAACCAGGGCAACCCTGATTTGGTTTCATCATGATGAATAATAAGTTATGAAAGGACACAGCCATAGCCTGGGTTATTGGAAATCCCTGGCTTGAAAGATGAAGGAAAACTTGGCTGAAAGTACACAGCCCTGATCAAGACCTTGGCTGTTGTCTTCACATTTTCCATTGTTGCCAAAAGCTGTAACTTTTATTCTGCTCACCACGGGTCAAGAAACTTGGCCTCTCCTGGCTTCACAAGAAATTTAGCATTTAACTGCTCTTGTGGTTTTTCATGATTACACAGATTTCCCCGGTGACACAGTGTTTTAATTCATCTCCACATGACTTTGCCATTATCATCAGTAAACAGGTTTCATGGCTAAAACAGAAATTTGAAACTTAATTCCAAACCTCTAAGATTTCTAATAAAAAAAAAATCCCAATAGGTTGATTATTGTTCAGATCAGCCAACAGTGGCTCCATGCGAATAGCTAGCTGTCCTCCATACACTCCTTCCTTCCTTCCTTCACTCACGGGATCGCGCATTTCATTTCATGGGGCAGAGCCACGTGTCCGTCATGTCCTGACAAGTCCGGTCAGTCCCAGCTGGCTGCCTCCTCGTGTGCGGCTCCCCTCCTCTGGGAGAGGCGTGACGCACGCACACGAGCAGAGGTGACGGTGTGGACAGCCGGCTCTGCTCCCCTGGAGCCGCCTGCATGCCGGTGAAGGGCACCGAGGGCACAACTCCAGGGACACGGTGCAGGCGGAATGACCTCGGGGGAGAAGGACACGCCTTCGCTCCAGCCGGACAGCGAAGCCTCGTCCTGGAGCAGCTCCCGCGTAGACCTAGGGCTCCTGCAGCTGAAGACTTGTCAAGAAAAGCTAGACATTGAGAATCTGTTTTCATGTGCAGTCCCTCAGTTTATCTTCCAGCACCCTATGACTCTCCTGTGAAGCAGACCGCAGCCACTGCAGCGCGAGCTCGATCCCTGCCGCCGGCCAGGGAGGAGACCCACAGGGCGCGGCAGACCTCTCCTGCTGCAGACCTCTCCTGCCTCGCCCGCTGCTCCCCTCAGCAGTGTGTGTCAGTCAGTCTGCCTGTGCTGCTCCCGGCTCTGTCTCTGGTGGATCATCTCACCCCCACACCTCTGGCCTGTACCCCAGCTCTTGTGTGCATAAATAAATAAATCTTTAAAAAACAAAAACAAAAGTCACTGTCAGCTGGCCCTGAGGGGGCGGAGGTCAGCCCTGCCCCATCCTTCCTCCCTCAGTTCTCCTCCTGCGGAGCCCCTTATGAAGCTGTTCTCGCTGAAAGGTCATCATTTGTTAGGGGGTGACTGGGGGCTCCTTCTGTGCAGCGTTTTCAGTTTCACCTCGAAGCTCAGGTGGTGCTTCTGTCAGTGGGATACGCATACGTCTTACCTTAGTGACCAGGAGAAAGAGTAAACTAGTAGAAATGTTTGCCGTTATGGGTTGGTATGTATGTTATGGTCTAGAAATGAGCATATGCTGTTAACAGGCATTTGTGACTAGGTCTAGTGTTCTCTGAAGTAAAACATGAGGGGGCCTGCACCTGCCCCCCCATGGAGGGCCCCTGCCAGGCCTGGACCCCTCCTTCCACACCTTTCCCAACCCGCTGGGAAAGAAGTGGGCGGGGGAGTGGGGAGTGTGTCCATTCATAGTGCTGGACTCTCTTCTCAGACCCTGAGGAGGCCAGAGAAGCTGTTCTGGACAGGGCCCCGTTTAGTAGTCTAAACGCTATTTCCCAAGTACATTTGCCCACAGGACCTAAATTTAGGGCCTTTCCAATTTTTCTATTATCCCACGCCCTGCTGCTACAGAAATTCTTGCTTAGGTCTTTCTGGAAGAAAAACGCTAACTGCCTCGTGTTCCTATTAACCAGCAAGATTGTTATCAGCCCTCTCTCCACGGCTGCCAGCAGCCCAGTGGAGCTATGCTTTGATTACAGTGCTAGCTAATGAAATTTCAGTCTGGCCTAAAAATGCAAGTTTGCATAATTAACCAAAAGAGTCCTGGGAGGAGGTGAAGGCCATGCCCATCCCCCTTGGGCCAGAAGAGGAATCCAACTAGTTCAGTGCCTCCCATGTGATAGAACATTCCAGAACAGAAATTTCATTTTCCTGTTCCACAGGGAAGTTGGTGTGCACCTTCCTAACTTCCCACCTAGGCTGTTCTTGAGAGTATCACCTCAACAACAATAAAAAATCTTGTGCAGCTTCAAAGGAGTACTTTTTCATGTCATCCCTGTGATGCATGTTCCACGGTGCAATTAAAAACATGAGGTTACAGCTCCACCTTCAGCAATACGAACACCTTTCCTGTGCCCCAGGCCTGTCTTCTAATGCGCTTTAATTACATGACAAATGGAATTTGGAAACGTTGATCAATCATAACTGCAGAGCTACTATGATGGCATTCAATATAATGAAAGCAGTGTAGGGACAAAACAATTGTCAGCTTAAAAGGTGGAAATTTAAATTCTGATGAGCTTGGGAAGACTCAGCAGAACAAACCTAATGGGAACTGTCATGCCCCGGCTTCTCTAAATCCCCATGTGTTAGACGAAGACTGGTAACACCCCAGCCTAGGGACCCCCCCAAGCCTCTGAATTGTGGGGGGAGCACATGCAGATCCTGGGGCCACCCCAGCGCCCCAGCCCACAGTGTCAATAAGTGCCTGAAGTTGGGGCTGACGTCCAGGCCGCTGAGCACCGTTCAGAGGTAGCAGCCCCTGGTGTATGGGTCCCAGTCTCCACTTACCTCTCCTCAGAGCAGATTTATAATGAAGAATCCAAGGTGCGGTATGACAGATTTAAAGCCACGAGACCAAGGGCTGGGGCCCATGTTGCTGAGGGGCTTCGGGAGCGGCCCTGTCCGCCCACACCCATGGGGAACATAGCGTCGCCATTTCCCCACAGAATGAACTCCAGGGCGATAACATCAAAGTGCAGAAGTCACCTGGGAGAAAGATTGGACAGTATTTGGGTTCTCCTCCTTCCATTATTATTTAGTCATTTGAATGCTGTATATTTTGCCCAAGAGTGTTGTCTATTACTTCATGTGATCTTAGGTCAGGGAGAACACGCTACTTAGATATTTAGTGCCTGTGAGTTTTACCCTCGAACATGCATTAGCACCTTGGAAGCACTGGCATTTATTAAAAACATACTTAGGGATGTGGTGAATTTGTTAGAGAAGCTTTGGCCATGTTTTAAGTCTTAAAGATACCTGCAGGGTTTGTTTTCACCAGGTGTGGCAAGATGATAGACACAGTCACACCTGCTTGGGAAGAAGAGTTTATTATTCAAAATTCCTGCAGGGTCCTGCAGGGGAGCACCAGGGTGGGTCAGGAGCAGAAGCAGCAGAGGAAAGAGGAACACAGACCTGCATGACTGGCTTTGTGGGAGGGAGTGGGTGAGGCAGGCTGGGCAGCAGCACGCTCGTGACGCCTCCTTTGAAATGATACCAGAGGGCTCTGGGTACTGTGGGCCCAGGTTGACCAGCCCCTGGCCCTGGGTGATTTAAGGCAGTGGGGATATTCACTTGGTGCATGAAGGTTAAGTAAGGAAGTGGTGGGGGGAAGAGGTGGTTTGCCAGTGAAAGGCAGGTTCAGGTCCAGGGGTGAGCACTTACAACTAGGAATCAGCAGCAGCAGCAGGGGCATCTGCTCCAGGCTCAGCAAAGCATCATCAAGTACAGAAAATAAAAATATACAAATAATAATAAAACCCCCTTGATTCTTAAAATCCAATTGAATGAACCAGATGACCTTTCAGCACCCGTCTCTTTTAATACCTGAACTCTTCATTTGTCCATTCATTTCAGAGTCTGCTGTGAGCACCCCTCAAGCCAGGCCTTGCTCGCCCTGGGGGTGCAGAGCTGAAAAGGGCAGCCCCTGTCCTGAGGCCATCAACATCCGCAGGCTACCAGCTGGACACAGTGCCCTGCAGGAGGGCAGTGCTCTGAGGGAGACACGCATGGGGAACAGAAAACATGCAAGAGGGAGCATGCTTGGGGGCTCTCAGCCCCACTTGGGAGAACAGGGGAGCCTCCTCAGTAGAGGGGTTGCAGAGCTGCATCCTGCCCACCACCCCGTGCTCCCTCCCTTGTCCTGCAAAGCTCACCTCCCCCTGCTCCCTCCCTTGTCCTGCAAAGCCTGCCCTCCCCTGCTCCCTCCCTTGGGTCTCGCAGCACTGTGAGGCCTGCTTGTTCTGGGTGGAGCGGACAGCTTGTATGGGTCAGAATCAATACCCAGCTTTCCTGCTGCTTCCCCTCTATCCCTTGGTGGTCTCTCCTGTCACGTGGCAACTGTCCAGCTCATTGACTTTTTGCTAAATGAACAAACCTGCGGAGCTGCAGCAGATCCAGAAACAACATTGTCCTCAACCCCAGGACCTCATCCCCCGTCCTCCCATGCACTCACCCTCCCCAAGGGGACCCATTCTCCTGACAGTCAGACACATGTCCCCTTCCGCTTCCTGCTCTTCCATCCCCGCGTCTGTTAGACCCAGGCGTGGAGCCTTGAACTAGCCTAGTTGCTCACTGTGGAAACACACCGTTTACTTCCCCTTTTCTCCTGGTAGATGTTGGGTTATTTCCAGCATGAGGTGATTGAGGGTGACCCGGGAAGTAGATTCTAGTGCACATCTTGGGTGGACGTCTCTGTGCCTTTCTCTGGGTTGTCTGGTGAAGTTTCTGGGCTGTACGATACACACATGTTTTGCGTTTGTTGCTGCTGACAGATCATTTTTCAAAGTGGTTCGTGCGTGTCTTCACCGCTGCTGGAAGTGTCTGGGCGCCTATTGCTGAGGATCTGCCATCTGCCCGGTGCTGCACGCTCACACCCCATGTCTGGGCTGCAACTTAGTGCAGAAGCACCACTGGAGATCGCTTCTCCCAGATGCTAAGCAGAGGCGTGGAGAGCACCCAGAGGCCTTGTGACCTGGCAGCATCTCCTAGCCTTCTCGAAGTAGACGGTGCACATCTACCAGATAAACTAACTGCCTCTGCAGGGTCAGCATTTCACAGTGTCCTGTGAGCTTTGGCCAGAAGCAGGTGCCTGAGCAGGCGCCCCCTCCCTTGCCAGCTCCACTACCTGTAAGTTCCAAGGACAGCTGAGGCCAGGTGCGGACTCAGAGAAGAGTATGAAAACTCGCGTCTTTGGCACGAGCGGGACAGGGGGAAAGGCTGGGCTGTGTGTCCTGCATTCGCCAGCCCCTGGGGGAAGGCACAAAAGTGAGCTGTTCTCTAGGATTCTGCAGCAACTTCTAGGAGAAAAAAAATCAGAGTCAGAATACCCTCGTAAAGCAAAGATGGAGTGCCATCACCAGGACGTGAGCACCTGCCCTGAGCCACCCCTCCTGGGACTCTCCCCTGAGGACAAGGGCCAGTGGGGCTGGTGAGGAAGCTGGGGTGACCCCTAGGGACTGGCCAATCCGTGCTGAGCCTGCTGTGTGGGCCAGGGTGGCTGGCCCGCCGCACCCCCAGGCCTGAGGGGCCCACAGTCTCTCTGGGCACAGACAGGCATCTCCAGTCCCTGGGCCTCAGACCTGCTGGGGCTGATGGATTTGGATGCCTGGGAAGGGAGGGGGTATCTGGCTGCCGTCCCACCCACAGACAGCCTCCCGCCCACCGTGGGGGGGTGCGAAGGGAGAATCACCACTCGGAGGCTTTTGTGTTCATGCCCACTTGGAACGAGTGCCCTGTAAAAAAAAATATATATATATATGTATATTTCTGCATTCAAGAACTGGGGTGCAGGCCAGAGGTGCAGGGAGTGAGAGGATTCACCAAAGACAGAGCGGGAGCAAAACAGGCAGGTGGACTGAAACACACTCTGAGGGGAGTAGTGGGAAGACAGGAGAGGTCTGCTGTGCCATGGGGGTCCCCTCTCTGGCCTGGCCAGGGATCGAACTCGTGCTGCAGTGGCTCTGGGTAGCTTCATAGAGCTGAGTCTTAACCCCTTGCGCCACCAGGGAGGGCCCATGGACTAGTACACTTTCTGATTGAACATTGAAGGGGTTAAAGCTAAGTCGTTAGTCATCCATCCCGGTGTTGTGGCCATTGTTTCTTTTAAAAATACACCTCGATTAGATGACTGGGTGCCTCGCCCGTCACTGGTCTCACTCTTATCTGCGGTGTGCGCAGCCTTCACTGCAGCCAGCCCCAGAGCATCGCCATCCTCCAAAAGGACACGCGCACCCTTTAACTGTCACCCCTACGCCCTTCTTTCCCCCTCTGCCCACAGCCCAGGCCACCACTAGTCTCCTTTCTGCCTCTGAATTTCCCCACTGGGACGTGTCCTGTGACTGGAGTCACACACTGCGTGGCCGCCTGTCCCGCGTCTTCCGCCCAGCTTGGCTTCAGGCTCACAGTGTGACCCCTGGAGCCGCTGGGTCCTGGAGGTTCTGGAGCACCTCGCGTTGGAGGGCCCCCCCGCCGAGGGCAGGGGCTGCAGGGCTGAGCAGCCCTGAGAACAGGCAGGCTGGGACGGTGGCCCAGGAGACACTCATCCCTGGAGCCACGTTTAGGGTGGAAAAGGCGACAAGGCTTACTGGATGAAGCAGGTGTCCGGGGATTAATGAGAATGTCTGTGGAAGTGACAGACTCCTAGCAGCATTCAAAAGAAGCTTGTGTTTTGACAAAACTGTTCTCCAATTAGAATAGACGCAGCGACACCAGCAACTAACAACATCTGCACTTCTCCTTCCGTCACCGCATCTGATGCTCACGATGACCCGGGGAACCCCAGGCCCAGAGAGGCCCACGGCTTGTCCTGGGTCACCTTGTGGTGGGTGGGACCCGGCGTGGGCCTGTCGCCCAGGCACGTCACACTCAAGGGGCATGGGCCCCTGAGCGCCCCAGGGGTGCCCTGCTGCTCTCCTGAGCTCCTGCCACCCCACTTGGCCACGCTGTGGCCTCTCACCTCTTAGCCTCCAGCTTCTGCCTTCGCTCTGCTCCTCTTGGGAGTAATGGAAGGTCATGTGTCTCTCACTGGTGCTTCTGCAGGAGAATCACAGGGGCACCCCTCTCTTTTTGTTGCATAAGCCCTTTCTACTCCCAGACAGACTGATGAACCATAAATAAGAAGGCCAGGCTGGCTTTTAAATGCTCTGAAGAGATTCATGAAAAATTACTGCGGCTTCATTTGCAAAGCTCCGCTGTGCTGTTGCCAGTGACCCAAGCACGGAGGGGGTACGCCTGAAATAAATCTGTCAGATTCCTGCACACCAAGAAGTCGAGGTCAGAGAACTAATCAGAAGGTTTCCAGAATTTTTCTTAGAATTAATTACAAACTCAGTGAAATGACTGATGGAAAAATGCCTATTCCCTGGGGTCACTGCAGGGTTATTTGACGTGATAAATATGCTTTCCAGCCAAACCTAGCCTCTCCCTGCCTCCTCCCCGAGGAAGCTGTCTTGCCATTTACATTAGCTCCTTCTGTCGCTGCTGCCAAGGTAGTGGCGGTGTTCGTGGGAACTACTGGACCAGGGAGAACAGACTGGACCAGGCTGCTGGGCTTTGTCCCGTTGGTATCAGCACAGGGACCCCCTTGTGCCAGATGCAGGCCTCCTAGGTCCCCCCCTGTGACCCCCTGCTCTTGAAGGTCATGGTGTGCTGCCGAAGTGCCAGAGTGGAGCTCCAAGCCACAGCGCTGCTATAATAATGGAAGAAGGAAGAAAAAACAGCCAATGGTGCAGTTTCATGGATTTTTGAAAAGATTTATTTATTTATACAAGAGCATAAAATTATGGGGTCTAGGCCAGAGTCACGGGAGGTGAGAGGATTCACCAGAGACAGAGCAGGGAGCACAACAGGCAGATCGATCGGCTGAAACTCACTGCTGAGGGGAGCAGCGGGCAGGCAGGAGAGGTCTGCTGCGCCATGTGGGTCAGGTCTCTGGGTGGGGACTGAACTCACGCTGCTGTGCCACGGCCACTTCATAGTGCAGCACTCAACCCGCTGCGCCACCAGGGAGCCCCGCCCCCCTTTTTTGTAGTGAGCTGAGTGAACTGTAAGCCAGAGGAACCTACTTGGAGGACCGTTTTGTCCATGTTCTCTGGACCCCTCTCCCCACTGTGCTTCTGGGTGCCCAGCGCTCACTCAGCAAGAAGCAGGCCTGGGAAGCCAGCTCCAGTGGCACGTCTCCCCAGGCAGAGTCTCCCTTGGCGTCCTGGGCAGAGTCCCTGGGTGGGGGGGGGGGGAGGAGAGATTTCATCCCTGCTGTGCAGCAGAAAGAGTTGACCCTTTCAGGGCTCCCCGGGCGAGCCCCGGGCAGCCGGCTTCCTTGCACGCCCATCTTTGGGTCCTCAGTTCATGCTTTTGTAGACCTTTGGTCTTCTCGAATGTGCCAACTCTAGTCATCAGTACTTTGATACATCACCTGTTCTTTCTAGATTGCAAATTTATTGACTCAAAATGATTTCTAGCGTTTTCTTCTCATTTTTAATCCCCTCTGCACCCGTGTTTGTGTTCCTGCCTCATTCCTGCTGCTGCTCAGGAAGTTAGCTCTTTTCCCATCTCTCGAAGACCCGGGAGAGTGCCTGTATCTACGAGCCAGAGCTCAGCAGCCTCCTTGGCGTGGACATATTCTGCTTTCTCTTCTCCAGTGCTGTTTTTTTGTTGTTTTGATTTAGGTTCTTGATCAACTGTATTTTTTATGTTTGAAGGTAATTTTAAATGAATGACCTATTATGCCCATGCCTTGTATCAAGCAAACTATCTTTTCCCTACTAAATTAAAATGCTATTTTTATATACTAAAGTTCCTATAGATCATTGGTTCAATTTCTGAAACTATTCTACCCCACTGATCTCTTAATTTATTTTTAAGGCATTACCTTAGTAATGCAATTATCACATCTTGATAGTAAATTTAATATCGCTAAGCAGCCACTCCTCCTAATATTACCCTATTTCAATTTTTGGGTGTAATTCTTATACATATATGACTCCATCAGGACCATTAATTTTATCCAGTTGCATCTACTCTGCTGGGGTTCTGACGGGGAATACCGGTGAGTGGTTGCATGCCTGGGAAGACTGGTGTTTTTCAGAATGGTGAAGCCTCCCGTTTGAGCGGGCCATCTGCCACCACTGATTTCAGCTGGACGTATCTGTCAGTGTTCTGAGTGGTGGAGAAACCACTGCAAGTAGTTTTCACCTACAAGAGAGCATTATAGGACCCCAGAAAAAAAGTGCAGAGACTCCAGCATGTCAGAAACCAAGGTAAGAAATTACAAAGCCAGGAAAGCAATGAGGGTCCAAACTGCTTAGAGGAATGAGGAAGAACTGCTTGGAAGACCCTGGCAGTGCGCCCGGAGCCGTGACCCAGCCTCGACTTGTCGCTGGCCCCACTGGCCCCTGAGCTCAGGCACTGCCTGCACAACCTCGGCTCCTGCCCCCTTAGGAAGTTGCAGGTGTCTGCTGCACCCACTGCCAGAATGGTGTCTGTCTGTACTAGCCTCCATGTGTCCCCGTTCTCCCCGAAGATCTTTGCCTGCCTGCTCCCTTGGGCAAGGCAGACTGGGGAAGCCTTTCTGGCAAAGGTGGAAGGTACATAAGGTGGAGAGTCCCCAAACCCAGGAGGGCTCAATGGTCGCATTGCCCAGCTAACCATGACCCCACACCTTTCATACTGGAATTTAGGCCATTTAGTAACATTTTACACATAGCTTCTCATAGATCATTTAATATTCATGTTTAACTTGTCTCTAAGTATTTTCTGTTTGTCATTGCCAGTTTGAGTGTATTTTTTGCCATTTTTTGTTTTTAACTGGTTATTGCATTATATTTATATAATAAGTGTAACAAAAGCTCTTAATTCCAGTAATTTTTAGTATCATTTACTAGGGTTTTTTTTTTAATGATATGTAATCATGTCATTTTAAAGAAGAGACGTTTCTGCCCTTTTCTGATATTTACACAGCTTACAGTATTTTCTAATCTTAGTACATTAAAGTCGCTAAAACAGTGTGGAATTGTGTCGATGGCCATGGAAGGCTCTTTCATTTCAGAAACAGTGGAATTGCTTTCAGTATGAACCCATTTAAGATGATGCTTGCTTTTGATCTGAGATAAAAATCTTATTGGGCTTAAATCATTTTATCTTATTCTTAATTAACTTAAAAATTTTTATTATGAATTCCTGCTAAATTTTATGTCAGTGCTTCATGATATCTATTTATAGGATCATGTGATTTTTCTTTTTCAGTTTGTTGATGAAGAAAATTATTTCCGTAAATCTACCTGTTCTGCTCCCCACTCTGTCTCTGGTGGATCCTCTCACACACACACCCGTTTCTGGCCTATACCCCGGTTCTTCTACATTAAAATAAATTAATTAATTAAAAATCTTTAAAAAGTTTTCTGCTTCTAAACTCTAGAATTCTATGTCATCTCTGAAATGGACTTGGGGACCGGATTACCCCTGGAGCCAGGATAGCTTCCAGGTGGAAGCTTTCATCCCTGACACCCATGTTAGACTGCTGACCCCAGAACTGAAGGACAATGAGTTTGTACACACATTGTGTGCGCGCGCGCACGCACACACACACACACGCGCGCCCTCCCTCCCGTAGGTGTTTGACAGGGTAAGGTAGGAAGTCCAAAAACTCAACCCATAACACTTCACAAAGTTTTATTCCTCCCTGTGCTTCATGTCCTTCAAAAATGCCTTGGGGGGACCCTCGCGAGCCAGGCCCAGGGCTGGCGCGCTCGCGCACACGACTTCACCACCGAGGCTGCTGAGCTTCCAGTTGAGCGTCCAGGTCCTGGACGTGCCTTCTGGAGAGGTCTCTGAGCTCGCAGCCAGCTCTGAGGAAAGGGTAGCAGAGATGAGGCAGCAGCGGTGACATTTGAGCACCTGGCTCTACGCACAGGGACTGCAAGCCCGGACCCCTCGGCACTGAACAGTCAGCCCCTCACTGGCTTGCACTTCAGAGCACTTTTTAATAGAGTCAAATGTAAGATAGTGTTGGATTCCGTTATCTACTAATCTTATTTCAATTTTTTTTATTATTAAAAGGAGAAATAAGCCTTTTGGTTTTGGGGTGGGGAGGGTTGTATGTTCTTCAGATTTGCTAAATTATGTTTGATTTATAAAGATAGTTAATTGGTTACGGCACCTTTGTCTCCACTCTGATATTGTTTAAGAAAACAGCAATTCATTCAAGGCCAAGCAAAGTTAGCTTGAAGAACCATTTTGAACTTTCTAATCTCCTTTATGGTTATTGATCTTTAAAATTTATTGCATTTTTTGAATTCAGTTTAATAGTTTATATTTTGCTAGAAAATTATCCATGTCCTCTGCATTTTTAAATTTATGACTGGAGAGCTGCATGTGCTTTCTTAATCTTGACTATATTTAGAGTTAGGTCTCCTTTTTTATTCTAACGTCATTTGCTTTGACTGTCTAAAAAAAAAAAATCAGCCCCAGCAGGTGTTCATCTAGTTTATTGCTCTATTCCAAAGTCATCTCTTGCCTTCTTCCTTTTTGTCTTTGCTTTCACTTTTTTGTTTGTTCAGTTTCTATTAACTTGCTTTGTTCTTTTCTGAATTTGTCCTATATTTCATTCATTTTCAAGCAAGGCTGTCCCTTTTTAACCTGTTCTGTTGAGAGAACATACCAAGTGCCCAAGATTAAAATGTAGAGTTTGGCAATTTCTTACCTGCCAATACCCATGTAATCTGTACCCAAGCCTCTCAGCTCACTGCCTCTCCATCCCCACTGCAGAGTATCATCAGCCTACTTTTTACAATATTCACGTCTTTCATTTTTAAATAGTTGTGCCTATTATGCACGCATCTCTGAACACTTCCTTTAATTTTGCCAGTTTTTTATTTGAACTTCATTTAAATAGAAACATCCCACATTTCTTCTTTTGTGTCTGGTGTATGTCCAATACCACGACGTAGAATTTATTCACACTGTGTTTAGCAGTAGCTCATTCATGTTCATAGTTTATAATGGCTCATGAATGTAATGCTGTTCTTCCACTGTTGGATGGATGTCAACCTGTGAGGGGCTATTTTTGAACAGCATTGCTATGAATGTTCTAGCAATGTTTTTTGTTGCCATTGCATGTGTTTCTATTGGATATATTTGTAGAATTGGAGTATCTTCCCATGGTTTTATTTTTTCAAGTTCTTTTAATCTATCAGCACATACTGATGCCTACAACTCTTGGATCTTATGAACATCGTGGTGCTCAGTGTGACTGTAATTGGGGAGCCCACAGGACACAAGCTCTGCCCAGTGGAAAAACAGAAAACTCTAAAGGGGGACATAAAGGCCTCAAGGATGGACCTGGAGTTGGGTCTTGAAGGAGGCATGGAAGTTTGCTGAGCCCTAAAGTGAGACAGGAGATTGCTGATCTTGGGGACAGCGTGCCACAGCACAGAGCTATGAGAACATGCCACCACCGTCCCTGAACGTGTCCCATTTTCCACTGACTTTCATCTCTTCCCATAACTTTCCTGCAATGTCTAGCTTAGATTTCTCCAGGTTATTCTTTTTATTAGTAATTGTTGTAAAGGGGGGATTTGAAGTAATCGCAAGTGATGTTTTGCATGGCTTTTGTCAATAAAAATCTCGTTGCTTTATCACTTAAAGAAAACCAAAGCAGGAGGCTTTGAACCGAGCCATGTCCATGCCGTGTGGACCGCGGACCGTGTAGCTCAAGCACACCTGCCCGGGAAGAATGCCGTGTTAATGGTGAGATCTGTCTGTGTTCCTCTGTCTAGATTAAGTTTGACAGTGTCGAGGTGTGTGTCTGCTGTGAAATGCAGCACCAGTCGTCCGGCTGCAGCAACCTGGGGGAGACACTGAAGCTGAACCCGCTGCAGGAGGATTGCAACGCCGTGAGGCTGACCTTGAAGGTGACGGCACGCACTGCTCGTTCGTGATTTCATCCCATGCGTGACAGACATTTAAGGAGATTTTATTCATGCATATATTCCTTTCGGTTCCTAATCCATCTTGGTGGGTTCAATGCAAGGGGAATGTTTTTCTCGAGAACATTTGAAAGGATTGTAGACACTCAATGAGCAGGTTTTACCTTCCGGTTGCCTGTTCCATTTTACCATTTTACTCTCCTGCCTCTGACATGGGGAGTGGGGTCTGAATGGTTGAAAAGGGGCTTCACAGATGTAGATGTGATGCATTCTATTGCTTCCCTGACATTTATTTTTTACTTCTTGCTGTTACACCATCAGGGAACAGGATGAGTATTTATTTTAAAGGTATTTGGAGAAAGACATTTTTTGTGTCCCATGCAATCTATTTTGTGTACAGACTCTGAGTTTTTAAGAGGTGACGTGGAAAAATTGTTTATATTAGTCCTTTCCTTTACTCCATACAAGGTTTTATTCCTCCCCAAAACCAAAATTGGCTACTTAAAAATGCCTATAACAGTGAACTCAATTCTCCTTTCCCTGACTCTAAGTGTGCTAAGACTTATTCTGAGTAACGTGGCCGCAGGAATCCTTGGTTGGCGTTAACACTACCTTTACAGCCCGTAGGTGCTGTACCAGCTCACACACAACTAGCGGAACTGGAGATTCCCGTGAGAGCCCTCCCGGAATCTGGGGAGGAGGAGGACCTCTTGCCCTCTGGACTAGGGTGTTTATGACTGGTCCTCCATGGACTCATTTTGCATGGAGGCAGGTGTGACCCCACAGGGCCGGCTTCCCATTAACTCCTGGGCCATGGAAATGGCAGACAGACTCGCAGGGAGGAAGGGGCCGAGGTCGGTGCTCAGGTGCCGGAGTGACAGATCCAGTGGAGGAAGCAAGATGGCGGCCCCTGGGGCCCAGCCTCTTCTGTGCATGGCGTTTCTCACTGGCCCTCACTGCAGATGACCAGATTTCCATCTCTGCTCCTGGGGTCAGCTCAGCCCAGTGGCCCTTCACAGCCCCTCTGGGATGGGGGTGTGGGCTGCTGGTGCTCATGCTGAGTTCTCATTTTGACAGCCCCACATCACCTCCTCTACCAGGGTATCTTTTCTTTCCAGATTTAAAGAGCACAGCAGAGCAATAGTTGAAGAGAACAACAATGCAGCCACTAGCCACGACAAGAGCTGGTGGGCCAGGCAGTCTCACGATGTGCTGGCTGCCGGAGTGCGTGGATGCCCCAAGCGGCCAGGTAGCCTCTCCACTTGGTGGAGGGGTTGGGCAATTTGACCTGCTTTCCCTGAGCGCTGGAGTTCTTGACCTCTGCCCTCAGTGGGACCCTTCCAGGATCCATTTTCTGGAGACTCTGGCTCCTGAAAAGTGGCCGTGGCTGGAAAGGTGATGATGGTGTTGGAACAGTGGTGTTCTCTCCTCCAGCCTGGCAGGCACAGGGGAGATGCTGGGCTCGCCTGTGCTAACCACTGGTTAGTGCCCCAGGAGAAGACCCCCGGGATGGGGTAGTTCAGATGGAATGTGAGGGACACTGAGGAGAGGCTTGGCACATGCATACTATAACGTTGCGTTTCTTTAGATCTTCTTTGGTCTTGGTAGTGTTTCTATTTTTTTAATCAGTTCTATAATGTAGCATATAAATCTTAGCATTTGATAATATTTATGTTTAGAGTATTCATGTTTATTGATGCGATATTAGTGGCACTTACCAAGCATTTTTAGTTGTCTCCTGTTTATTGCTAGTCCATAGACACTTGATTTTTGTTACTGATCTTGTATGTTGGGATCTTCCTAAACCTGCTTCTTAGTTCCAATATTTTGTATCTTCTACATAGAGGTTGTGTGATAGGCAGGGAGAAACAATTTTACATCTTCCTGTGCAATCTGGATGCTGCTTCTTTCTTCCCTGGCTTATTGCATTACAAGAACCTGCAGGACACGGCTGAATAGAAGTGGCGACAGCACAGGTCTTTGCCTCCTTCCTAGTTTTAGGGATTAAATAAGTTTTTTACTCTAATTTTTTGTAGATGTCATTACCGAGCATGGTGTAAATTCGCTCCTATTCATAGTTTTCCAGGAGTTTTTATCCTGCCTGGGTGTCATTCATTGTCTGCCTCTACTTAGATGTCCTATTGTTCTTTGTTCTTTAGTCTTCCCATATGGTGAGCATCACGGGCGGACTCCGGAATGGTGGCCAGGCTGTGTTCCCAAGACATATGCCACTGGGCCATTTTTTTCATTAGCTCTCGAGAGCGAGGCCGCCGATGACCTTGTCGGCGACATTTCTGTGACTGTGCTTTTTATTTCTGACATTCCTTATCACCCCCGTCCCTTTGCTAAATTGCTTTTAGGGTCTTGCATGTTGTCCTTCCCACTTGAGCTGCTGTCTCACAACATCTGCTCCAAGGCAGCCGGTGCGCATCTCTCACGGAGGGTCTCTCCCCTTCGAATTTGGGTTAGTTGGCTCCTCTGCCAACTCGGCTGCCTCGCAGGTTCAGTTTAAGTCGTGAGTCTGCAGCGCCTGATGACTTGTAGTAGTGTGGGAGCAGTGCTCTTTTTAGCTTTCTGCATCCCAAGCAGAACCTGGAATCATTATCCATAATGACAATTTCCGCCCCGGGTATAGAAGAAGGCTCGAAGAACACATTCTTTTCCCCTTAGAGGGCTGTAGATGGCATCAAGTATTGTTATAGAAAAAGATCACAGTCTAATGCTCTCTCCCTTTTTGGTATGTGGTGGTCATTAGTGCTATTTAAAAATATTTCTAGTGAGATAACCCTCAGCTGACTCTTTTAAAAAAGAAAGTCATCTTGCCATTCACAACAGTGTGCATGGGCCGGGGGGTTGTGCGTAGGTATATGTCAGACAGAAAGACAGACACAATATGACTTCACTTGTATATGGTACATAAAGAAACAAAATGGATGAATGAACTAAACGAAACAAAATCAAACTTTCAGACTCTAGAGCTAATTCAGTGGTTACCGGAAAGCAGGAGGGGCGGGGTGACTAGATCAGGTAAAAGGGGTCAATTGAATCAAATGTATCCATAGAAGACACAGACGCAGGTGCAGATCTATATATAATGATACGGGTGTGGCATCTATAGACTGTTACAAACCAACGCTACCTAATAAAAATAAGTTGAAATTATTTCCAGCTCTCCAAATTCTCCTTACCTGGTAGTTGTTCTTCCTAGTCCCCTTGAAGTTACTTCAGACCTTGTCAGCAAAACTTACACGTGTCACCTCCAAGTCAGAGTGTTTTTCCTTTGACAAGGTATAGATGGTGGTTGTACGTCAGGCTGGGTGACTGCAGTGGGGACGTTTCCCGCAACCTACTCACATTCACCCACAACAGTGGATATGCAGCACGAGTGGGAAATAAGTTTTTGTTGTTTTAACCCACTGAGATTTGGGGAATGCTTGTTACCTCAGCATAACCTGTCCCATCCTGTCTCCTGTAAGATATTTCTGGGGTTCAGACAGCCACAGAGTTTTAACTGTCGAGTCCGTGAACTTCACTGTGATGTGTCTTGATTCCGGTCAGTTTTCTCAGTCTTGTTGGGACACAGTGTACCCCTTCAGCTCATGAGTTTGCATTTTGCTTTATTTCTTAAACTATAAATTGGAAATTTTTCCCTTTTCTTAGTCATGTTTCAACTGCATTCCTCCTAAACTCCTACCCCACTTTCAAACTATCCTTTTTTCTCTAAATTTTCAGATTCCGTCTCCATCTTGTTTTGCTCCGTGACTCTATAGTCTCTCACTTCTGAACTCCGTTTCATTTTTGTGTATCCCTGAATCCTCCCAGCTCTGCTTTTACCTCTGGGCTCCGGCAGCCCTCTGCTCTGTTCGGCCCCAGTATTCGTCCTCAGATGTCTCTAGCTATTAATTACAGTGGAGTTTTCACTGTATCTTATACCTTTTTTAGATCTTTGCAGGTTCCTGTCTGATTTCCAACTCTCATCAACTTTATACTCTATTAAAGTGCAATTTTAGCATAATTAAGAATTTTGCACTCCTCTGTCATAAATGTAGTTTCTTCTTCTTCCCGTGAGGTTCACAGAGCTCTAAGTGTCACCTGCTCCACTGTTCTCTTAATTAGTGGTGTGGCCACTTGTGATATGATCATCGCTCTTAGTCAGTTAGCCCAGCTGTGCTGATGACTGCCCGTAGTCGAGGGGTCTGAGCGGGATCCTGCTGCTGCTTCATGGCATTAAACTCCCCTGTTCACTCCAGAAAGGCTGTTCCGCTCCTCCCCAGAGCAGGTTTCCATGGGCTCCTCTCCCTTTAGCTACCAAGTGTTCTTTGAACTGAGCAAAAGAAGAAGCACAAGGAAATGTTGCTTTGGTTGGTTTTCCTTGCTTGTTCCTTCTTGGTCATTAATTAGAGTGAGTTCATTGGTCTCTTAATAGTGTAATTTGAGCCTCTGGTTATCTGATTAGTAATACTCCATGCTTAAATTTTCATATTACACTATGGATTATCCATACTTTATTCTAATGAACTCAGTTTATGCCGGGGAAATCCTATATAATTGGTTTGGGAATCAAAGTGCCTTTGATTTTAGTTCAGCTTGAATGAACTGACACTGACTTCATGAGCTTGTTCAGGCTACTTATCATTAGGCCACCCTCCATCGCTGCTTCCCCGCTCTCACCCACCACTGACCTGGAAGGTGATACACACCCCCCATCGCTGCAAATAGTGAGGAGTCTGCGGAATTCGAAGATGGGGCCACTGCTACTGCTTCAGATTGTTTTAGCCCCTTGCTTTTGTCTCATTTCCACCCTCCCTAACCGCCCCCACTGCTGGATTCTCTATCCCCTGGGGGCAGACAGGCCTCTCCTTTCAGGTGTCTATAGCACAGAGCCTCATTTGCTGCTCCTCCGGAACAGGGATGAGAGCCCAGTAAAGGGTAAAGACACAGTGGGACCTGGAACTCCATCTTGCCAAGACGGGATTCCCAGAATAATAGAGTGAGAAGGATGGAGGGGCCTGTGCCCCATCCGATCGTGCGGGTGAGAGGGCAGTAGCCCCGAGGGAGCCCAGGTGGCTCCCACAGGGCCCCTAATGTCCATGTGGTCAGCGGGGCTCTCCGAGGGCCCCAGCCCCCAAGAATCGTCCACATTTCCTGGTGGTGGGGCCTGGCTCTGAGTACTCGGTAATAAGTAGACATAAAGAGGGGCATCTAAAAAGTAGCATTTAGGCATCTGCTTTCCCCAAGCACTGGCCAGTGTGGACCAGCGGCCAGCAGAAGAGCCCAAATAATGTCTGGGCTTTTGCAAAACAAAATGATGGATTGAGCTTTAAAAAGACATTTTGGTAGTTTAATGGCTATCTTTGCCAAGTTCTATCCAGCACAAGATTGTGACATATTTTCTGATCAGTATTAACAGAATTTTTAAAACGTTACAAAACTCAGAATTGCTAGCTGGTGGAATCTGCTTCCTCAGATGCTGCTACTACAGCCCTCCCAGCTTTCAATTCCTTGGGCTTCCCAGAATGTCATTCAGCCTTTACTATAATGGCATTCATTCTAATTCAAAAGGATGTTAAAGATCTTTTCTTTGTTTCTTGTATTTGGTATAATTTATTAAGCCACTGTAAGCCAAATTACCCAAAGAAACCTTATCAATGTACAAGGAGATCAAAGTTTGCCAAGAAATCAATCAGCTACTGAGCTTGTGTGCTTTCTTATCTTATCTAAAAGATGCTTTATCTTTGTCTCTAAAGAAAGTAAACACAACGGGAGGCAAAAACCCAAGAGACATGAAAAATAAACTCATCATTTGATCTTGAGTAGATCCTTAACCTTGCTAAAAAATATGAACGAAAAAATAATTCCTAGGATAAGGGGATGGTCAATATTTCTTCACAAAATTTGTAGCATTGACTGGCAGCATGAAACCACACACACACCACTCAACATCACCTTTCTGCTTTCAGATGTAGGAGGCTACAAAGAAAACACAGCTGTGTCCTAGCTCTATATAGATATGTATAGAAATATGCATAGATCTGGGATCTATAGGGGAGGGATCTTAGGGGAGGTGCAAATGGACCCCTCTGGCCAGATGGGATCTGCTCAGAGTGAGAAAGATAATCAAATTCCTGCTGTCACACTTCAGCTAGTAACTGTGGGCCCCATGCAAAGGATTTTCTGGAAATGTCCATCTCTCCCAGCCATTGAACACAACCTATGTCTGGCAAGGCTGCATCCTCATGATGGGGGGAGGGGCCAACATGTGCATGAACAGCTTCCCCATCCTTGCTTTCTAGTGTCACTGAAAGCCTTTCCATCCTCTGATTAGAGTGCTGTTGGTTTTTCTCCTGCATGGTGTGGTACTGAGTGTTGCGGGATGGCCAATTACAAGTCCATTTGGTATCAATGCAACATTGCATGCCCTTGCAAATAATCCCGTGGGGGGCAGAGGTGCCGCCCAAGAGGGCTGTTGCTTGTCTGCCCCCACTGAGTTAGAATACCAGACGCACACGGGACTCCAGATACAGGGACAATGTAGCCACATGCATACCCCACCCCCAGCCCTTACTGGACCTAGACAGACAGACTAGTCAGGGCTCTTTAAAGAAAAGGCACACACACATACACACATAGACACACACACACATTATATGAGGAGATTTAGCACAGAAATTGGTTCACATGGTTAAGGAGGCTGGACTCTGTCCTTTGCTAGCTGCAGAACCAGGAAAACAAGAGTGTAATTCAGTCCAAGTTTGAGGGTCTGAGAATCAAGGTGCCACGTCCCAGGCTGAGTCTGGAAGCCCATGAGCCAGGAGCACCCTGTGTCCCAGGGCAGGAGAACATGGACAGCCCAGTAGAAGCAGAGGGCATGAACCCGCCCCTCCTTGGCCTTCCCATTCTGTTCAGCAGAGTGGATGGTGCCACCCACGCTGGGGAGGGTCGTCGTCTTTGCTAAGTCTCCCAGTTCAAACACTAGGTGTTCCTTCACAGACACGCCAGAAGGAAGGTTCTAGTTCTCTGGGCGCCACTTCACCTTGTCAAGGTAACATGTAAAATTAACCAGCACAGTAGAGAAAAGCCTGCATCATATTGCACAGTAAGAAAAATCCATTTCTAGAAATGCCCACATTTCTAGAAATGGACACTTTTAAAGTCTAATGCAGTGTGCTCCACAAACTCAGCCTTGTGATACCCCCCAACTTCTACCCAGCTTGTGCTAGTACACACTCTGCAGCCACCAGAATGGAGTTCTTTGGCTGCTGTGATACGGCGGCATGAAGTGCAGCTTCTTGGGGAGACAATAGGACCTGATGCTTTGCCACATAGGTTGACACCGCACTCATGATGTGGAAATCCTGTCTTTGGCACATGTAGTGCAGGAACCACAAAGAGAGTCCGTGGCCCCATCCCCTCCTTCCTGCAGCTGCAGGATCCCGCACTCCATAACACAACACTCCACCACACAACACTCCATCATAGTGTCAGTGTCACGCTCTAGGGGGAGGACAATGACAGAGGCTACCAGCGCCCTGGTGTGATGCATTGACATGAGGGTTAAGTCATAATAGACTCTGCTTTCCTTCTCAAAGTGCCCCAATCATGCTGGTCTCCAAACAAAGTCAGGGGCTCCCTGAGGAGCTCCATTGCCTTGTTTGGGTGGCAAATCCCAGGAGGTGAAGTTGCCTGTTAGACACAGAAAGGAGAGGGCGGCCATGGAGCCCACTGCTGGAGATGAGAGGTTATTTCTAAAGCATTTAGTTATTCTCAGCATGCTAAACTAATTGAGGCGTGCTGAGAGGAGGGGATGATTGGGAGGTAAAAAGAGGCATTATGGGAACTTTTTCAATAACAATTGAATGATGAGGCCATTTGAACAAGTGCAGAGAAACAGCAGAAGGGAAAGTGAAAGTAACATTCATTACTTGTAACAAAGGAGCAAGATGCAATTTTGGGGGTCAGTGGTTATATTCACCACCTTGATTGTGGCTGTTGTCCACACAGTGCATACACGTGTCAGAACCCATCAGACAACACTTAGAATACATGCACTTTGTTCAAAGTCAGTCACACCTCTTTGAAGCTGCTAAAGGTCTTTGTGCGGGATGAGCGCGTGAGGAAGAAGGCCAAAGCCACAATGAGCAAGGTAGAAGAGGATAACGCGGGCCTGCAAAGATGAGGGCATTTGATTGGACTCAGAGATCAGTGGACAATGGGCTGTGGAACCTGAGGAAGGAATGCTGTGTGACAGGATCATGTACTGTGATGAGAGGAGCTGAACAGACCTGTTCTGAGCGGCTTAATAGCCCCAGGCCACGGCGCTGAACGAGAGGGCTCCAGGACAGAGAATGTTTTTAGGGGAGAGAGAACGCCTAACACTGTTCTTTCTTACTTGGCCCAGGCTTGGCCTTTCTGGGTGCCCAGCCTTCATTTATGCATACAAGATCTGGGGTGTAGACCAGAAGTGCAGGGCGTGAGAGGAGTCACCAGAGACAGAGTGGGGAGCAGAACAGGCAGATGGACTGAAACACATTGCTAAGGGGAGCAGCAGGGAGACAGGAGAGGTCTGCTGCGCCATGTGGGTCAGCTCCCTGGCCGGGAATTGAACTCATGCTGCAGGGCTGGTGATAGCTTCATAATTCTGACTTTAACACCTGCACCACCCGGGAGGCCGTGCTTGGCGTTTTTAGATCATACACTCTTTTTCCTGCCATGCCAGCCCCTGTGCAGTCCTTGAGCCAGACTTAAAATTTATATTTTAGGGAGAAGGAAGTGGTTCCAGAATCTGCAGGGGTTGAGCTGTGGTCTCCTAACTGGGGGTAGGTCCAGATTTCTGTCTTTGATCCCAGGTCCGGCATAGGTGCAAGTGGGGGGCGAGAGGTGCAGGTCTGTTCTCCCAGAGTCAAGTAAAGGAGCAACATCCCCGCCCCCACCCCCAACTCTCCCGATCTCCCTTGGATTGTTAATAATCCAAGAAGCCATTAGGATGAAGTGGCCGCAAGGCCCTGGTGGCCCATGAAAGCAAACCAGAGCTGAAGTCAGTCCGTGCCTGCGAATCTGAGCGAGCAAGACTCCCGGCTGCCAGTCGGACGCCAAGAGGCAGGCCGACCAGAGCATCCCACGCTTCACGCCGTCTTCGCGCTGTCTTCTCTACAGAGCCTCTCCCCTTCCTCAAGAGTCCCGCCAGGCCCTGATGTCCAGCTTTGGTGCGGGGCTGCAGAGTGGGGCTTGGCCCAGATATGCTCTTGAAAATTTTAACCTGCTTCAGCTGATCTTTTATCAGGCCTGTGAGGGCATTTGAGGGAAATTGTCTGGTCCGGACAGACAGCAGAAGGAATGTGCCTGTGCCTTTAGGGGAGCGCGAGGCTCAGTTCAGAACAGACTGGAAGTGTTGCTGCTAGGCATGAACGGTGTCCAGGTACACAGAGGCAGAAGCTACTCTGAGCCCTGAAATGGCTTCTGCATATCATTTGGTGTTTCCTACAAGTGTCCCTTCATTCTTTCTAACGTAATTCCTAATCTGCCTGTGTTTTCAACCAGCTACTTTCACTCACTCTTAACCTCAAAGTTGAGGGTGAGAGGGGGGTGGAATAAAATGGATATCTTCCTCCCTTATGTTCCCAAACCTTCCAAAAATGCTATCACTTGCAGTTTTGCACACCCCCGGTGGAAGTTCTTCCAGGGAGGAGTTCCTTTTGCTAACCCTCCAGAGGTTCTCTTACTGTGTTCTTCAATCTAGGCCACTTCTGGCCTCAAAGGTAAGAAAATCAAGTCTCAGAGGGATAAGGAGACATCCAAAGGCGTGCACCCAGGAGCAGAGGAGGGCTTGGTGGGGGCTTCCCCACCAGGACCGTTCCTGCGGGTAAGCAGGAAGTGGCCTTGATCGGGAGGCTCTAGGGGACTGGCTTCAGTGCCATTTTCTCCCGTCATCCCCCGAGGCAGAGACGGGGCTGATGGGAGCCCAGCTCACCCAGGCTCAGTTAGAAAGCAGCCCCGCCGCCACATGGCCCTGACCCTTCTGCTCGGCCCGTCACGCCACCTTCTTGGCTACAGATGGCTCCCCTCCCTGGCCTGGGGACCGGGATAGAGAGAGGTAGGCCAGTGTCTCCAGCACTACAGCTGGACAGTGTCCACCTGGGGGCTGAGGAGAGCACAGCCTGATGGCCAGGCAGAAACGAGGCTGCAGAGAGAGGTAGGCCAGCGGAGGAGAGGTTTCATCCAGTGGCCCTGAGCATCCCTCTGCATGTGTCAGCTGGGAGGGACAGGAAACAGGCACCCTGACAGCTCTTGGAGCGCGCAGCACAGATGCAGAAGTGGATCTGGGGAGTGGGGGGCCGCTGGCCAGTCCAGGGAGGGTGGAGGTGCATCTCAGGGGCAGATGCACGGAAGCAGAGGCCAGATCTGCTAGGCAGCTTGGTGGCTGTGTTGACAGCACCGTGGGGGGCTGGATGTGGGGGGCGGGGCGATGCTAGGGTTTGGCTCCAGGAGTCACAGCTGTGGCATCGCTGTTATGCGAGGACAAAGGGCACTGCAGAAAACCTGTGTTCCTTGAATCCTCTCTACTCTTCCTCTCCTCTCCCCACCCTCCATCACCCCGGGCTCTGCTCCCAATAATGGGGCTCAATAATGGGGGCTCCTGCTGGTTTTCTCCCACTGGTCCCCACTGACCTGTGCCAGTTGAGACCTGCCTGTCTGCAGAGCTGGACCCCTGCACAATCGCTGTGCAGTGAGGGGCTCCATTTCAGAGCTCCCCACTGGCTGACCTTCCTCTGCTCCCATGGACGCCATCCAGATGACCGGGCAGTAGTCCCTCCCCGGAATGAAACGAGAGAGGTGCCAGATGGATACTGGATTAGTGTGGCCTTCACCCAGATGAAGGATTCAGTCAATTACTGTCCTTCATAATCAAAGCTAAGTCAATAAATAACGACAGGACATTAATGTGCTGTTTTGATCTAATTCCTGAAGTCCAGATTCAGGTGCCCGGTCGGTCAGGCTGCGACAGTGTGGATTTATGGGGTCAACAAATGGATTCCTTCTGCGCTGAGATTCTCCTCTAAGCAGGCTCAGATCTAATTGGTCTTCAGTTCCTAAGCCAAGGGGGATATTAGGGTTGTTTCATGAGTGGAGACGCTCCACTGCTCTCTGCCCCCTTGGAGAATGATTTCGCAAGTGGGCGCTGAAGTCCAGTAATTGATGTCAGGCAAGGTCAGAGGAAGTAACCCCCCAGCCCCACATGAGCGGCATTTTTCCCCTTGGTCAGCGTTGGTTTCTGGACTTCAGCATTCATGACTGTAGATGACAGGAGCATTTTTAACACACGCGCGCACAAAGATTCTAAATTATTTTCTCCTAAGTGCACGATGTGGTGTGCAAAGCTGCCAAGTTGGTCTTCTAATTTTTCTTTTCATTAAAAAAAAAAACATTTTTGGTAAATCATTTCACACAAAAATAGAGAAAACGTAGCTCACAGAGCTGTGCTGTGTTAACCAGAGACTGGTGAGTTGTGCTCACCTGATCGCACCTCCCTGCTGCACCTCCCTCTGCCGTGCCCTGCAGAATCTTACCGCTGTGACTCACCCCTGCCTCCAGCTGCCTGGAGGGGTCTCCTTCCCTGGCCGATGCTGCTCCAGCACTTTCTATCAGCTCTGGTCACTTCCGTTCTTTACACTGAACTTTATTCCATCCACTTCATGTGCAGTTCTTTCTGAAGCCCCCTCCACCTGTAGCCCCCTCATTATTACTCTTTCCGACCCCGCCACTGTAGGGTGCGGCCCAGGTTGCTTCCAGCCTGTCCCTCTTGGATCTGATCCCTCTGGAGCATGGACAGGTGGGTGGCGGAGGGAAGAAGCTTTCTTCTTCTCTCTGGGTGGCACCTAAGCCCCTGCACTTGCTCAGATTATTTCTTGCCTCTGGTGGTGGTCTCTGTGCAGGTGTGGGCCTGGCCTCCCATGTGGTATCAGCTTCACTCTGTTTTCTGCCTTACTCAGGGAGTCATTTGTTCCCCCTTTCTGGATGGCCTCTGGATGGCAGTCCAGAACCCTAATGCACCCTGCCCCCACCACTGTTCCTTGCCAGGAACCATGGGTTTGCTGAATTCCACACTCCTGGCAGTCTCCCAGCTCTGATGGGCATCTGGTCCTCTGTGTGACTGCTGGTGGGTGGTGCCCCAACCAGCCGCTCCGGCAGGACTGGTCCTGGGGGGCTCTGTGCTGAGTGCTGTGTGACCCTGGTGCCACACTCCTGCCGTGTATTGCAGAGCTGTGTGCCTCTAGGTGCTGGCTTTGCACACCGATGCTGATGATTAGAGTCGTTTCAGGGCTGAGTATGATGTCAGGAACAGGCTAGATTTCCACACGACTGGATGATTTAACAGATGCTCCTTTTATAAACTTTGGCTTGGTCTCAAGCACCATGTCTCCCGAAGGCTGTTTTGTACGGTGATGGTGTCCTTGTCTCAACTTCAGCCCCAGAACACTGCCAGTGACAAGCCTTTAGTCTCTGTGTTGCCAGTTGTTTTTTTTTTTCCCTCCCAGGCATTTGTTTTAAAGCTTTTATATTGGTGAATAAAACACTGAAAAGTGATCAGTACCAATAAAACATTCCTTGCCTGGCATTTGGTTTAAAAATTTGTCATCTGATAACATAATTTTTATGTTATTTTGGCATTTATTCAAGAAAACTTGTGGCAGTAAGACTGATTGACTGTAGACTTCTGGATGTAGAGTTATGACAGATGCCCACAATTACTCCAGAAAGAATTTCATACAGTAACTTTAATGCTTTTCCTCAAGACTCTGTCCATTTAAAAAAGATCTGTCCATTTAAAAAAGATCCTTGCTATTTTCTATTGTAAAAATAATACATGAATATGGTAAAAGTCTTAAAAACTAGGTAGATAACTGATAGGTGAAAATACATACATACATATGCAGGTAATTTGCATACCGAACACACATCGATAATACATATGTGGATAGGTAGATGCATACATACTTAGGTGCATACATACATACAGTCCAACAACGGATACATTCTTTTGTAAACCTTTTTCTAAACAACGTGCACAACATGCATTTCTGTATGTAAAAATTTTAACATTATGCGGGTCTATATTAATACGCATCAGCAACTTTGCTTTATTCAGGGAATACATCATAGAAGTATAGATAGATAGGTCAGTTTTTGGTTTCTATGTCATAGATAGAGTAGTAGATCAGTGGATCTGATAAAGAAAATATGAAAGCAAACATGGAGCCATCCTGTTTGGGAGTCTGGGAGTCTGTTGAAGGTTGGATCCCAGCATACCTAGAAGTCCTTGGTGTGCGTGGGGCTGTGAGACACAAGCTGTAACCTGGTTGCTGTAACTCAACTAGTTTCAATTCAGTAAAATGGCAATAGTAAATCTTTCCCTATTAATAGTTACTTTACATGTAAAGGAGTAACCTCCCCAATAAAAAGATACAGAGTGGCTGAATAGATAAAGCAGCGATCCAACTGTATGCTATTTATGACTCCAAAGAATCACTCTAGATTCAAGGACACACATGGGCTGAAAGTGAAGGGTTATCATGCAAGTGGTAGCTAAGAAAAAACTAGAGAAGCTATATTAACTTCAGACAAAGTAGACATTAAATCAGAAACTATGCAGAGACAAAGAAAGATCACTCATTACATAATGATTGCATATGTATTTGCACTCAACATCTGAGCACCTAGACATAAAACAAATATCGATAGATTTTAAAGGAGAAATCAGCAATACAATAATAGTAAGAGACTTCAATACACTACTTTCAATAATGGATAGACCATGTAGACAGAAAATCAATAAACAGTGGGCTTGAACAAAATAGAACTAATAGACATACATTGAACCTCTCACCCAACAGTAGCATAATACACACTGTTCTCAAGTGCACATGGAACATTCTCCAGAATAGACCATGGTTTAGGTCACAAAACAAGCCTTAGCAAATTTCAGATTGAAATCATACAAAGTATTTTTCCTTTCATTTATGCAATGGAATGAAACTAAAAATAATAGCAAGAAAATATACATATATTAAGAAACTAACGTACTCTTGAATAACCGCTGGGTCAAAGAGAAAAATAAAAGGGAATATTTTTAATATTTAAAAATATATATATACATACATACAGAGGAATGTATTTTTGTCTGATTATCCTTCCTTGAATATAAAAAAGTGATAGTTTTCTTGTTCTTGAAACTTGATAAAATTGTAAGAAAACACAATTTACAAATTATAGTCATTTATAAAGATTATAGTTTCGGCAATTTACATCCATCAACTAGAGGCTAAAAGCTGTTGCTACAGAGTACAAAGGACAGGTTTCAAATCACCAAATAAAG
This sequence comes from Galemys pyrenaicus, assembly GCA_019455555.1. NCBI lineage: Eukaryota > Metazoa > Chordata > Mammalia > Eulipotyphla > Talpidae > Galemys > Galemys pyrenaicus. The sequence continues at coordinate 308,438 of JAGFMF010011680.1, read as the reverse complement.
TGTATTTCTGCACTATTGTGAGACTGAGTAAATTTCCTGGTCCTTGATCAAAGCTAAAAGTGCCATGGGCCAAACAGCTCAGATTGTGTAAGGAGCAAACCTTCCTTCGGGCAGCTACATCTGTGTTATTGGTAGTGCCTGAGAGGCCACAGCAAGGCCAAAGTGCACTGAAATTGTAAAGACCCCAACAGACGGTTTACATCATGAAATTGTAACTGTCACAGATTCCTCCATGAATCACTTACCTTTTCCATGGGGCAGCCTAATTTTAGTGCCTTCTGTAGGCTCAGTCACAGACTTCTCATGCAAGAAGTGCTTCTACAGAGCATTTTCTATTTTTCACACACACACACACGGAGTTCATACTACTGACAAAAGCTGTGTGTATGTGTGTTTACAGAGTCTTGCTTATGCAGTACTTTATTTAAAGGTAGTAGCAAGTTTTTCTGTGTGTTTGGTTGGAAATTAATTATATCATTTCCTTCTAGTCTGAAGTTAAAATTCAGAAGGATAAATGAAATATCCTATGGTTTTTAAAATGTTTTCCAGCCACCTATTTTGGATAGAATGTTCTATACAGAATATCTATCCAGTCAACATGGATATACTGAGATTCACAGCGACAACGAAGCATAAGAAGCATAAGCAAAGTGCTTAGAGATGATTTGTAAATACTCCTCCCGGGTAAGGGAATTAGAAGAGGGAGAGAAAGTGGTAAGGAAGCTGCCAGGTTTTTCCAGGTGCATATGGGTTAATGGACACCCGAGCTGACTCTCACTGGCTATGGAAAGGGAGGGACAGATGGAAAGACCTGCAGAGGATTCATCAGTTTGAGATCATGATATAAGAACCCGGTATCCAGAAGCTTGTGATATTCTTGTATTTACTCCATGAGCAAAGTGGAGCTGTCTGGTCTGGAGAGAACGCTGTTTTTTTGACTCTAGAAGTCACCGAGCTTGGGTTTTTCCTGCTGAAACATAGGGGCGGGGATGAAAGGCATACTTTTGTTTGTCATACTCCCCATCACTTCTACCCTAAAATCCTGTTTTTCCACATTTGAGTTCTGAGGCTGCTATGGAAGACCCACTATAATAGTGATTAGTGTGTGGAATAATTAGAAAACTTCAATAGGATAATTTTTCAATTTGACCACACACACCCGTGCCATTGGCCACTGGGCTCCTCACTTATTTTTCATGCTCTGAGTGTGACCTCATCACCCATCATTGTACACTGGCTGATAACGGTCTCCTATGAGATGTCTTTTTTATCAAAGGAAACAAAACATGGCAGAAAAAACAACAAGTGGTGAATGAGCTAGTAAAATAGACTGTTTGACCTCTGGACAACCTTATTTCCAGCAATCAAAAGAATTGAAGTCCTGAATTTCTAATGTTTCTTTATGTGCAATTTCTTCTGGCTAGCACCATTTTCTGCTAGTTGTGTTATTACTATTTAGAATTTACTTGGCCTGGAGAGGATTCTAAAAGAATTCATCATTTGCTGGCTTACCTAAGTATGTAAAACTTTTTCCCTTTATTTTTGTTTAGTACATAATCTGTTATATTTATGATTTTCTTAATTTTACTAGAATAACAATGCAAAATGTAAGCAGCAAAACTCAGTATCTACTGCTAAAGACTATCTTTGCTTTCACCCTTGCCATTCTGGATGACCTGTAAAGAGACTTTCTAGAATGTGGGTTTTAGTGCTTGGACAGGACTCTCTGATAAAGCTAACCAGGCCAGAGGTGAAGTAGTATTTAAGGCAGAAGGAGAATTTCAAAGAAACACATAAACATAATTCCACTTACCCGGAAAAGAGCCAAGCATTTAAACAGCTGGAAGAAGAAAGACAACAGCAACAAAAACCAATCTTTTTGGAATGTGTTTCAAATAGGCTCTATGAGACATAAAACAGTGTCTGTCTCATCAAGTGTATTCAAACAAAAGATGATGATTTATGTTTATTTTTTTTCTGTGACTAGTTTTGTTTGGTTGCAAGTGAGAGTATATACAAAATTAACATTTTCAGAGGGGTATTCATTACAGCATCATTGACATATGTCGTCAATAGAATTGAAATTTCTAGATCAAAGACAAAGTAAAGGTATTGCTTATATCTGGTGGTGCATTGAAAGACACCTCTATTCTGTGGTATTGAATTGCCTTTGAGGGATAAAAGATAGATAGTTAATATTTCTGCATGCTATCTCAGAAAACTCTTGGGAGAGTTTCCTAATCTCCATGCTTCCTCTGTGTGCTCTTTTAACCCTTCTGGGGCAATGAGTCTGGAGGCTCCTAATTCCCGGCAGTCTGGGTGTCTGGAGGTAGGCATGAGTGACTCCAGGGCCTGCGGAGATGTCAGCAGCACCCACAAGGTGAAGGCTCTTCCCGCCTCTCTGGAGACAGCTTCTAGCCACACTGCAGGCCTGGCCGTCGTTCGCGCTGGACCGCCATTTCCAGCTGTTCACTAGCGTCTTCACGGGCGGGCGTGGTAACTCAGCTCCCACATGTCCCCCGCCACGTGGGCTATTCTCCTTTAAAGACTCCTCCTCTTCCATGGTCCCCTAGCACAGCCGCTGGCATCTCATGCCTTAGCATCGTCTACCAGTTCTTCTCCATTTCAGTCTTCCCCTAATAAATGGCCCCGCCCTCTTGCCTTCACCTTCAAAGTCACTTTCAGAATCCCAATCTCCATGCTTCCCCTGTGTGCTCTTTTAACCCCTCTGGGGCAGTGTCTCACTGGTCACCTCCACGTTTCTAGTCTCTCTTTATACAGAGGTTTGCTGAGCACTGACTGTATCCCAGGGTCTGTGCTGGGTCCTGCAAAAGGCACCCATCCCAATCCTTTGTGGGTGCAAAGGCTGCATTCTTTCCTTTCCAACATCACACCTCCTCAGAGGTTTGCCCTCCCATCTTCTACAAAATAAAGTTCAAAATGTAATGCCTTTCCAACCCCATCTGCACCTGCTGTTTTATACACTTGAGTTTCCATCCTGTTCTATCTTTAGTGACTGTGGGGGCAAGGGAGGGCACTTGAAGAGGCCACAGTAACTTTGCACAGGATTCTGAAGGCCATTGTGTAAGCCCTGTTACAACCAATTGGGAAATTGAGACCAAAAAACACAAGAATTTCTGGCCAAGATAGAGTTAAGGAATTGGATTTAACCTCCTGCCTGAAACAAACGGAAAAGCAGGCAAAATATGAAAACACTGAACATAGGCAGTGAAAGAGAATGATCCCTGTGGTATGGTTCAACAGCTAGGGTTCAACAGACGGAAGCCCTATAATTGTCCCCCACTTACTACCTTAAATGTTGACCTTTGCAAGAATCTCCAGATCACAAGGCAGGAAGAAGAACTAAGGAAGATCCATCCCTCCAGTCTTTCTGAGCTGGGGAGACAGAGCTGACAGTCCAGGGACGCTAAGGTTTGAGGTTAAAGTTTGTAGGACCAGAGTAATGGAAAGGAGAGAATTCTGGGCTCATTAGAGAGTCCCTCTGGAGTATTCAACTGAATACTGAAAATATTACGCAACAAAGATAAACTATTTGAGTCTGGGGAAGAACCACTCCAAAGGATTAAAGAAAATGATGTCGGATTCTGTTTGGGTCTGGAATAGTGCCTGCTCCTACATTGTTCAGAGTACTCAGAAAACTCTTACCTGAGGAGTGGGAAATAATTAACCCTAGATTGAGCCCTGCTTCACTTCCAGCAGATCTTACAGTAAGATGCAGTTCTTTGTCTTCACTTTACACTGAGCAATGTACCCTTGTAACACAGCTTAAGTTTGGAATGTTAGCTTTGATCTCTGTAACAGTACTGTAAGCAAACTCCCTTTGGCTATTTACAAGGCTGTCTTGAATTAATAAGCAGGTTCTGAGGAGGGGGGTGGTCAATGATTTCTTTAGTCATAAGCAACTTACAGGAGATCGGGGGACTTTCTTAAAACATCCTGTAAGTTAGAATGCATGGGCTCATGAATACATACACGAGGCATGCTCCCATAATAGCCATTTGGACACATCCCAAAGGCATGTATAATGCATGTCAATTAGGAAATAAAATGAGCATTTCCTGTCTCCTCTGGAGGATTCCTCAATCCCTTGATTAGATCATTGAAACTAACCTCATACCCCATGCTCTTCCTAGTAAAGGGTCCATTTATCCTGCTAGCTTTTGAGTATGTATAGTACTTTTGTAAATTATGTACAAGTCCATATGAATTGACGGATATTATTGTAAACCCTTAGTCATTCTTGTGAATCACATTTTTTTCCCGATTGCTGTCATAAGTCTGAAAGGTTAATTTCCTAAAGAAGAATGAATTGCATTTGAACAATTAGAATTCTATGAAGTGTCCCTCTAAGAACACAAAACAAAAATAAATGCTCTCATCAGCTTATTAATTTTATTCTTAACCATAATATTTAAAGTTCTAGGTAGTGCTATAAGACAAGAAAAAGATTAAAAGGTATACAAATTGAAAAGGAAGAACTAAAACACTTGCAAATGGTCTAATTTTCTACATAGAAGATCCCAATCATTGTAAAAAGAATTACTTCTACTATTAAATTCAACAAGTTCATGGGATACCAGGTAAATATATAAATAAGAGTCACATTTCTACATGACAATGAACATGTAAAGATTGAAATCAAAAACATCAAAATGAGCTTCAACCTAAACCTCATGCTTTATTCAAATCTTAGCTCAGAATGAATCACCAACTTAAATCTAAAATCTAACACTAATAAGATCTTTAAAAAAATAGAAAATCTTAATGATCCAGGGCTAGACAGAGTTCTTAGACTTGATCGAAGGCATAGTAACAAAAATTGTAAGTTGGACTTTGTGAATATTAGAAATTTTTGTTCTGTGTAAACCTATGTGAGAAGGATAAAAAGACAAGTTACAGACAAGGAAAAAATATTTGCAAACAGGATATCTAATAAAAAAAACTAGTATCTAGAATGCACAAAGAGCTCTCAAAACTTAGTTAAAAAGGCAAACAACCCATATGCACAGGCGTTTCACCAAATGAAATAAGCACATAGAGTGTTCAACATCCTTAGGAATCCAGAAATGCAACTGATGTATCATTACACACCTACCAGAATGGCTAAAATAAAAACAATGAGAGCAAATTTTAATTAGGATGCCAAGAAACTGGATAGCTTCTGCGTTACTATGGAATGTAATGACTCAGTTACTCTGGAAAATAATTTGACAATTTATTATGAAGCTTAACATTCATTATCACATGACCCAGAAAATGTCCAGTACTCTTGGACGTCTATCCCAGAGAAATAAAAACTTATGTTCATACAGGAACCACACAGACAGTCAGAACAGCTTTGTAATAGCCAAAAATTAGACACAGCTCAGATATTCCTCAGCTGGTGGGTAATTAAGTGAACTCTAGTACATCCATGCCATGGAATACTACTCAGCAATAGGAAGAAATGAACTGTTAACATCTGTAACAATCTGGATGAATCTTGAAGGAATTATGTTGAGTGGGGGTGGGAGAGCCAATTCAGAACGGTTGCCTGCTATATGACTCCGCTTGTGTACCGTTGTTGAAATGACAAAATTATAAAAAGCAGACTAATGGTTGACAGGTATTGGGAAAGAGAAATTGAGCAAGGAACTCAGAGAGAAGTGATAGGTTTATAAAAGGTCGACATGGGAGGAATCCTCGTGGTGATGGAAACATTGTCTTGACTGTTGTCAATATTCAGGTCTTGATATTGTGCTATAGTTTTGTGAGACACTCTCCTGGGGAAACTGAGTAAAGGTGAAAGGATTCCGAGACTCAGTGCCTCTGGGACTGACTGTGTGTGGAGACTTCCCACATCAACCAGTTTACGACACCAGCAAGATATCTGCGAATTCAACTGAGTTTGACTCAATTCTGACACTACTTACCCAAAGATACCAGTGCAAGATGATCTTAGACAGTGACTTCCTGACCATCATCACAATTAGAAGATACATCACTGAGTGTCTAAGAACTGTTTGCTCATCTTTATAGACGTAGACAAATGTGTCTGTATTAAAATCTATTCTGTTTTGATTATGGAAAGAGGAAGCATACAAAGCAAAACCTCTGTGAAGTGGATGGCAGTTGAGTGACCTTGATGGACTCTGCCATCTGGGTTGCCAAGACGAGGCTGACATTCTCCTGCCTCTCTCCTCACAGGATCTCCTCTTCAGCGTGTGTGCCCTCAACGTCCTGTCCACCATCGTGTGTGCGTTGGCCACGGCCATGTGCTGCATGCAGATGGTCTCCTCTGATGTCCTGCAGATGGTGAGCACCCCCCTTCCTCCCCTGCACACTCAGAATAGCGGGCCTGACTCCCCCGCCACAACGCACGGAGTGGACACTTGTGGCTTCCCTCCAGAACAGAGGAGCGCTCCCCGCGCAGCCCTCCGAAAGACCAAGGACAGCGAGCATTTAGGTTAGGCGTTGCTGGGGCTCCGTGAGTAGTTCTGGTGACAGCCCTGAAGTCTTAAGCAGCCCCTGCCACCTCCAGAACAGAGTGCCTTCCACGGGCTTCAGAATCCTCTTTTAATAAAGGAAGGTCCTTTAGAGATGAGTTCTTCTCAAATTGAAAAACAGCTACGGTGCACCTTTTAGATCTGGTGATTAACTCTGAACTCATAATCCAGGGGCAGGTCTCTGGCTGGTCATCATTTGACTTATCTGGCCAGGTTCTGAGAGAGGAAGAACAGCTGCGCCCAAGGGGGACCCTGAGGCCAGGATCAGGGGTTACAAACTTATTAATGCTCAGTAAATAATAGTGGCTCTTCATCCTTCGGTGCGATTGGAGCACAGCCCGCCACTGTGTGTTACCACTGAAGTCAGCACAACATGGAGACATTGGTGGGGAGACGTCCTTTGATGCTAAGCGTAGGGATTCTGTGTGTGTGTCCTCTCAGCTGCTCTCCCTCCCTCCCTCCTCTCTTCTCTCGCTTCCTCTTCCTCTCTTCTCCCTCCCTCCCTCCTCTCTTCTCTCACCTCCTCTTCCTCTCTTCTCTCTCCACTCCTCCTCTCTTCTCTCTCCACTCCTTCCTCTCTTCTCTCTCCCCTCTCCTCTCTCCCTTCTCCTTTCTATTTTTCTCTTTCCTCTCTCTCTCCTCCCCTCTCTCCTCAGTCTCTCTCTCCTTGCCTCTTAGAGATCCACCCTACTGCCCCCCTCCCCATCTCTCCAATGTTTTATGCATGTTCTGAAAGAAAAGGCAGGTTATTCCTGTAGCAAGCGGCTTTATTTGTTCTTCCTCATCCACCCCGTGGCAGGGAGCAGCATCACCAAGACGTTAAAAATTCATTGGCTCTAATCGTATGCAATGCAGTGTGTATCCATGCAGCTGCCACAGCCGAGACTGACCTTCCTGAGAGGGCACTGTTTTCTGAAAGGTATCTAATTAAGCAGTTATTCAGCAGCGATGAACTCCCGCCCTTGCTCACGGAGGCCTCGTGTTGGTGATTTTCTCCAGTGTGTGTGTAAAGGCAAGGTTAAGTAGCATGGGGTTCTACTCCCCTCAGCAGATTTCACTACTGATCTGTAAATATCACACCAATTTGACCAAACCAACAGACCCAAAGGACTCTAAATGCTAAAAGTTTGCATTCCCTGCTTTTAGACACTTACATGAAAATCACCCACTAAATAAGAGTATAGTCACTGCGATGGTGTGAACGATTACAACGTGACGTGCACATCGGTGCTACTGTTCTACTGGTACCGGGTCTGAACTAAGCCAGACCTGGGTCCAAACCCCACCTCTTCTGGATATATCAGGGATGCTCCCTGAGACTAAGTTTCCTCATCTGTGAAATGGGCCAAATGAGATAACCTGGTGAGTGTAGACAATAATCCAGCATGAGGCAGAGCTGGGTCTGCAAGTAAAAGCAAAGCTGTATTTGGAATCTCTACGAGAGTTGCAATTCGGGAGTCACAGACGCAGGCAAATCACGTAAGCGCCCCAATGTGGGGGGGAATATAGGCCCTATGTAGACAGAGTTGCCTCCTGCAGATAAAATATTTAAAGGGAGAAAGACAAATGCAAAAGGAAGGGACGCCGGCTTGTCGGTGCAGCAACAGACTGTCCTCTGGCTGACAGCATTTGCCAATTTCTGTGTTGTTCTTGCCAAGCTCCTTGAATTCTAGGTGTCAGGAAGCTGGTTTAATGGGGCTGCATACTCACTAGGTGTCAGGCATGACATACACGTGCCAGCTCTGTTCCCTAATGGCCTCCCAATTCCATTTTGGATGTTTCCTTTATCAATTTTGATTTCATGATTTTTTTAGTCATCTGCGTGTCACAGTCTAAGTGTGACCTATTTTGATTCTTCACAGTAGTGGGAGTGCCCATTCATTACTGGGACACTACAGCAGTGACCGTGAACGTGGTCACTTTATCAGCTGTAAAGCACTACGTGGAAGTAAAGTATGGTTGCAATTACAGCAGCTGTCATCACAGCCCCTGGCTGTTCCATCGCTAAGTAATTTGTGGCTTGGAAGAGATAGATGAGGCTCCTGCTGGTGCATCCGCCTCCCTTTGTAACCGGGGTGGGGGGATAGACAAGGCTGTGCCCTCCCTGCAGGAGCCAGCCGTGCAGTGAGCTGCCAAACCACAGTGACGACGACAGGGGACGGGCGGTGCATGACCACAGTGCCTTTGGGAGCAGCACGTGACCTTGGGGCGCTGCCTATTTGTCCCAGTTTCCTCTGCTCTAAATAAGACGAAGTGCTTGTGCCCTGCTTTCTCACGGGGCTGCTGAGAGGGTGCGTCAAATAATACATGTGAGTGGACTTTGAAAGGCTTGGTCGTCACGTGGAGGTCAGCCCTCCCACGTGCGGGTCAGAGGCCAGGCCAGGCTCTGCTGTGTTTTCAGAGGAGGAGAAGCAACAGCCCAAGGAGTTCAGAGTCACTCTGAGGGATGGAACCAGAACAGGATTTCCAAAAGACGCCTCAGAAACTCTTTTTAATTTTTTGAAAAATTTATTTTCCCCAGCTTTATTGAGAAAGAGTTGACTTCAGTTTTCTTCATTTTGTTAAACTCATCAATCTAATAATCATCATCACTGACAAGTAAAATACAGATATTGATAATGGAAGAATTGATTTCCCTTCTCCCACCTCATTCTCCTAAGGAAACTGCAGTGAATCCTTAACATTTCTTTCTTGATTTCATAGTGTGTGTATTAACAAATAGAGAATCTATCTTTCTTTTTTCCTTCTCCTTTCCTCTCCCTTCCTTTTCCTTCTTCCTTCCTTTAGTCCTTCCATTTAGCCAAAATGGGGTCACACTGTTTATATCACTCTGCAACTTGATTTTGTAGCCTGAAACTCTCACTGGCAGTGGGTATTCGTCTCGGTTTATGCGTAGCAAGAGATTTTAATGGCTGCGTGGGTCCGTTTGGGATGGCATGCCAATTCTCTGTTGTGGATGCCTGAATTGCTTCCTGCTTTTGCTTTTGATTATGCCGGGGTCTATGGAGTGGCTGCCAGCTCCTCCTGGTGCATGGTGCACGCAGTGTAATTGTGCTCTGTGGAACCTACTAGCCTGATAACTGTGGTTCTCCATCCTTCCTGTAGGAGGCGCTGTCTGTTGCCCACAGCACAACCCCCCCACCCTCCACCCCCAGCAGCTGCCTCTGCAGTTCACTCAAGCACCATTTCTGTACCCAGTCATAGGTTTTCCGATGGTTGGTTGTATTTATTCCCAAATCAGTTTATGCCAGTGGTATTGGGCGGTAACTGCACACTCATGCACTACGTAGACCAAGATATATGAGTGCAAAAAGATTATTATTTTAAATATCACAACAAAATTGAGTGCTTTGGAAAGATTTAGTGCAGGAGGGTCACCGAGCATATTGCTATCAATTTAGGAGTAGATGAGACAACTCTAAGGGCTGAGATAAAAACGGGGAAAAAGTGGTATTTGCATACACATTGCTTCACAAACATCTTTAAGTTTAGCTCTGCTTTAAAAACAGAAGTGGGAGGTGAGCTAATGTCTCACAGGTGTACTTTACACAAGAAGGACCCCAACTTCTCCAGGCAGCAGACCGTGATGCACAGCAAAGGCATGGAAAGAACCCCAAATTCCTTTCTTATGTCTGGACCAGTGTTTGGGGATAATCGAAATGTTTGGGACTTATATAACGAATGCATGTATACATGAGATGCAAAGTGTTACGCCTACTATCAGAATTTATAAAGCTGAACTACTCTAACATATTTGGAAACAACGGCAAGAGGCAATCTGATTATAAAATTACAAAATTCACTTTATCGATAGAATTTACTGTTGAAAGCTTTTACCTCCAAAAGGTCTGTCATCTCAGATTTTCAGTTTTGTTTTTTAATTGCAATTTTAGTTTCCCATTACACTCTTTTCCTCCCCACTTGCTTTTACTGCCAGCTCCCGTCGCCTGAGGGACTTCATCTGCTATTATACGCGTCTCCACTAGGCACTTGCTTATTAACTTCCTCCTGCGACCCAAAGCTTTAGGACGCCTGTAGAAAGTGAAAGTAGTGGGCTGTGCCTGTCACAGACCAGCACTTTGCCTGTGGAGCCAGCAAGGGTGCACGTCAGTCAGGGAGGGAGATGACACCACCCCCTGGAAGCCCCAGAACCATCGGAGTCACTCGGATCTCCCCCTCCCCACATTACCCCAGGGCGGTGCCGGCCCAGCTCCTGGAGAGACCAGCTCTCCTTGGCCTTCCGGTGACCTTCCTTGCGTTCTGGGTTTGACAGCAACGGTCTGGGTTGGGGCGCTCCTTGTCTGCTGGACCAGGACTGATGGGGTCCGGATTCTCCAGAAAGCTGGTCCGGCAGACAGCAGGAGGTGATGCCTGCACACCACAGCACCAATGTTATTTTGGCTGTCAGTGTGCAAGTGGACATTGGCTCACCCGTCACTGCGCTGCGGCCTTGGTCTTTCCTTCGATCGGGGGTCTGTTTGGTGTAGCGGGTGTATCTGTTCTATGAACTTCTGGAAATGGCACCACAGTGATTTCCGGATCTAGTTCCTTTAAAGTGGAGGGAGACATGTGAATCTGTGGGCAGAACTCCCCTGGAAGTTTTATGACCCTTCTCTCTCCGACAGCCAGCTGGCCAGGACCTAACTTGGCCGCAGTCTCCACGTCGCCACTCCTTGCCCAGTCTTTCCAAAACAACCCACCAGGTTTAATTGCAGGAGCAGGCTCTTCTGCCTACGTTCGTATTCATCATGCATTACAGTAGCAGCTACAACTGGCCTTAACCTGTTGGGGAACACGGTCCCGTGAACACTCACCTGGAGATAGTGGGGAGACCTGAGAAGCAGGGGCTGCAGGTGGGCAACATCCCCCTAGGTTCTGGCGTGCAGAGGGAGCCTCGGCTCACCCAGGAGAGGTGGATTCAGAGCACTTGTCTCCAGGGCCCTGCCGGCCTGTCCTGCCCGCTGCCCTTCCCCCCACGGCCTAGGCGGGAGGTGTGGGGGTGGAAGAGCTAACAGTCATGATCCGGGTCTTCGTCGGAGCCACACAACCCTGCCACCTGGGTCTGTGACTGAGAGATGATCGTGTCTGATCCAGGTGGGCCGGTGGGGAAGAAGACTTGCAGTCCTGGGGGCCCTCAGTGGTCTGCCAGGGCCTTGGGGACCAGACCCCAGACCCACTGACCTCTTCACAGTCCCCCTCGAGCCCCAGACTCTGGGCTGTCGTGATGGACACAAATTTTAGGGACTCTATTCTAAGCGGGCCTTGGGAAGCTGCCCCAGGTCAAGAAGCCCCAGTGCTGGAAGCCCTCACCCCACTCCCAGAAGCTCTTAGAAGGGCGGCACACACCTACTTTGGGGTTTCCTCTCCCCAGAGCAGACACAAAGTGGGGGCGTCTCCTGTTTGGACACCTGCAGGCTCCAATATGCGCACTTGGCTGTGGATGAGGTCAGGCTGGTGATGTCACACTGGCGTGCCCCGCCACGGTTCACTAGCCGGGACCAGGCGCATCCCAGGGATGGAGCACGGCCCATACAGATGGCCAGGGCGGCAGAGAAGGGCAGGAAGGGAGGGTTCTGAGCCTGCCTCCCACCCACCACGCCCTGACCTCACACCTGGAGACAGGTATGCGAATGGGAAGCGGTGAGGCTGCAGCCTGGCTGGGTGGCGGTGGGGCTGGACTGGCCAGCAGCCTTTTCTGCCGTGTTCTGAAGAATGACGGGAGCTTCCAGGTGAGAAGAAAAGGGGGTGTGCCTGGGGAGAGGGAAAAAACCATGTTTGGTATTTGGGGTGGGTTCCAAAGGTCGGGGAAGAGTTTGGGACACTGGTTGATTAGGGGAGAATAAACTGGAAACTGGATAGAATTTGGGAAGCAGAGGCCTCAGCATGAAGTTTTCAACGGGAGTGACTTCGTGGGTTAGGCTTAGAGAGAGCTCTGCGGTAAACGCAGGTGGAATTCAAGAGGAAGAACAGGACTGATACACATTAGATGCTCCAGGTACCGGCAGGGCCTGAATGTAGGAGGCCGGTATCTACCTTGAGGGGTTCTGGAACCCCCGCTGTGCCTCACCACCAGAAGAAATGGAGTCGATGAAACACAGCCGGTCCCATGGTCAGGACCCAGCCAGGGAGAAGAACACGCCTTGGAATTTCAGTGCTTAATACGGGAGCTGGTTCCCAGGTGTGGAAAAGTCAAGGACAAAGGGAGTGCAGAGGTTGCACAGAGACAACCTCAGAAGCAGCCACACCCCTTCCAGTTGGGAGAACTTACAGGGAGGAGTGGGGAAGGAGCAAGACAAAGGGAGCTCCCTCCTCGCTGGGGGGCCAAGTTGCAGAATCCCTCTCCCAGCACCCACTGTCGGCTGACCCAAGCAGGAAGCCGCCTGGCCTGGGCCACTGGGAAGTAGGACCCATCCTATGAGCATCGCAGAGCCCCGGCCTGGCGACCATGGGCTTCGAGACTTTCTGCCCAGCCCTCGAGGGTGGGAAGGGAGGTGCCACTTGCAGGCTTCCCACTGCGGAGGCTCGAGACCCAGGAGAGCCCTGTGACAGCAGCTGAGTCTAGATGCCGCTGCAGGGAAGGGGCCAGCTCACCGGCCACTGGAAAAGCGATCTGGACTGCAGAGAAGCGGAGCCTGTCGTTCAGCCTTTTAAAGGCCGCCAGTGTCTGGCAGCATCTCCTCATTTAATCCTGCTAATAGGGTCATCCAGAGCGCCTTGCTGCTGTCGTGAAAATACTTGTTCTCATTCCTGCTGGCAATGTCCCTTTAATAGCAGAGCCTCTGGGCTTCTGCATTTCATGCTTGAGTATGTTACTGATTTTTTCTAATTTCTGATAGAGACGAATTCAAAATAGTTCCCTGTTAGGCCTCAAGGACAGCTGGCCTTGCCCTTGCTGCCCAGCCTGGTGCGGTAAACATCAGGGCTGACAGCCTCCCAAGGTGGGGACGACAGCCCCGCTCACCCGCTCAAGTCCACCGATTCACCTCCATTTCAGACAGTTAAACAACAAAGCCAGGGTTAGCCCAGCTGGCAAGCCAGGGAGTGTGTTCTGTGCGCTAACAGGCCCCCAGGAGCCATTTTTAGCCCAATGTGTTAGGTTCTTAGACGTGGTCACCACTGCGTCCCCCTTGCTATGGGGGACACTAACTTCAGAGCACTGGGCCCTTCATGAGCTCACTGTACTTCTACCAAAAATACTCTACGGTGCTGAATCTGTCAACTGCAGATGGCCCTGCCCACTGGCTCCGGAAGGCACATCCTGCGATGCAGCTCAGGAGTGCCAGTCCCCAGCTCCAGCACCCTCGCTGGCTCCCCAGTGCCCCAGGATTCAGCATGAACTTCTAGACGCACACATAGATCTGCTCTTCTTGAACACACCTTTCACTAGCTTACCTGTTCTTGAGCCTGGAGCACCTCCCTGCAAGCCCACACCATAAAGTCCTACCAGTCTTTCATGCCCATTCCAATGCCATCTTCAGTAACCTTTGTAGCGCCCAGTGCTCGGAGAATTCATTATTTCCTAGTGACTGCAGCCAGTCAGCTCCGGATCCTGGTCTCACCCTCTCCCTATCCTGCTCCACTCTTTCCTTCGCCCCCTGTAGCTGGAAGGTCCAGAACATCAGTTCGTGTAGGCCAGGGCCCTTGGGCACTCACCGTGAGGTGTTGCTTGGAGCTGGAGCAATATCTGAAATCAGGTAGCCACCACACCACAGGTATCTCTGGGGAGCAGAGGGCGGGGAGGGAACCATTCATGGGGCTCCCCACGGGCAGAGAGGGCCAGCTCGGCAGACACAGCGTGCCAGCGTGCGTTATAAGTGACTTTTCCTGGATTTACTTGAGCTCAGTGTTCCGGTCGCCCCACAGGGTATTCTGGTGTTCCTGAAGGATCCTCCTTTCTCTCAGAGCCGTGTTGTACAAAATGTGTGATTCCTGGAGCTGCAAAATATTAAGGGGTGCTCTGTGTCCAGAAGACACCGCCATGAAATCAATTCGAGAAATGGTCCATGAATGGGTTGAGCGGGGTGGACAGGAGGGGAGCCTTGGAGGCCCCGTGTCTTCTCATGAGCAGCTTTGGGAAGGGACCCAAAGGTGACCTTTGACTCCTGGCTTTTGAGCGCTGTCATCAGAAGAGACAGGCATGATGGGGAGGGGTAGAATCAAGGACTCCCAGGTGGCGTGACCTTGGAAAGCGGGGTTCGGCGTCACGGTGTGGGAAACGAAGTGTGATGAGGCCTCAGAGGCTCCCCCACAACCCCCCGTGTTCATCCCTCCCCGTGGCTTTTAAAGAGTTCCTTTAGCCATCAAGGCTTGACAGCTGAAATTACATACGTTGCAAACGGATCATTAACACTTACCTATAATTAGCTTAATTAGACACAAGCCGCACACGATGTCCCAAATAACTGATTCTCTCTGGTTTTCCAGTTTTTCCCACAAAGGGCGCACTCCACCAGCCCCGCCTGCCTGACCCCCCACGGCACCGTTCTCCACCAGACCCTGGATTTCGATGAGTTCGTGCCCCCGCTGCCACCTCCTCCCTACTACCCTCCAGAGTACACCTGTACGCCCACAGCCGAGACCCACAGGTGGGTCATTTCAGCAAAGCTGGGGACTGCCCAAGCTGGAGCCCGGGGGAGGGGCCCTTGGCAAGGTCAGGTCCATTCTCAGTGGAGTCTGGAGCAGAGAGACAAGCGGGGACCCACGTCGGACCAGAGAGCAGGGGGAGCGCCGAGGAGCAGCGGCAGAGGTGGAGCACTTCTGCTGGAGCACTGCCGAGCCACGGGAAACTGGCCAGGCCGCGGCAGCTCTCAGGTTCTCCAGAAGCACAAACCTGCTGTGGAACTTGAGTCATTCCTGGGCCTTGTAAGATGTAGCTAAAGATGTGAACCAGTTGTGTGATTACTTTGATGTGAATGGGCAGGGGCATAGAGGTGAATGAAATGTGCGCTTTCCAGGGAAAAGCAAGGGTAGAGAAGTAGCGGGCCAGGCTTCGCTTTCACAGACGCCCCAAGTGTCCGCTGTGGGGAAACCCTGACCGGCCATGTTCGGACACTGTGGGTGTTGTCCCCAGAGGTGACCCCCCGCCCAGGGGTGACGGTTCTGTGCTTCTGCCTTTTCAGGGGCCTCCACCTGGACTTCGCTGCCTCGCCGTTCAGCACCTTGTACGACGTTGCCATCAACAGCCCCGGCCTGCTGTACCCCGCCGAGCTACCCCCGCCCTACGAAGCCGTGGTGGGCCCCTCCCCGGCCAGCCAGGTGAGACCCGGCCCGGGAATGCCGGTGCCAGGTACTGAGGCCCTCTGCGGCATGCCCCTCTGAGCCTTCAGCAGCCCTGTGGGATGCTGGTCCCGGTCCTGGAGGGGAGGCCATGGGCTCTGAGAGCAGGACCAGGCAGGGGGTCCGGCCCCCCACTGTGCTTTTCCCCTTGGCTCCCCTCAGAAGGGGCTGAGCTTATTGCCAGGCCGTGTGTGGCGGACAGTGGGGAAGAGCTGTCACAGGTTCTAGTTGGGGGACAGAGGCCCCAGTGGTGGCGCCCAGGCCAGGGCCAGGAGACTTGTGTGCTGGATTTCGGGCCACTGTCGTCATCTTCTGGGGTGGTGAGAACATGCACCTGCACTCCCGGTCCTGTCCAGGCGTGTGCCCGCAGGAGGGAGGAGCCCTCGCAGATTGGGGTCTGTAGCCAACTCTGGGCCCTGGGCACTGAGGTGAGAGCGTGGGCAAGCCATGGCCGGCAGGGGTGGCCAGTCCACACTTGAGGCATCTAGGCCAAGCTGAGTGGGCGCAAGTAAGGCGGGGGGAGGGGGCTGGAAGTGCCCCTGAAGTGTGACCTTTCTCTGCCCGCCACCCAGGAGGAGGGAGGAGGCGCATCTGGTGGCAAGAGGTCCTCTGCAGGGAAGCCTGGGCCTCGCTGGCCTGAGCCTCTCTGACTGGAGTCTGGGAGCGCCTTCCGGTCCCACAGACGCCTCTGGGGTCCAAAAGTCGATGAAACCCATTCGCTCCACAGAGGGACGGCCTTGCCCACCAGCTGCCCCCGCTTCAGGGCAGGCAGGCCCTCCCCCTGGACTGGAGAGTAAGGGGTGACTGGAGAATGAGTGACCCGGTTGCAGCAAAGGCCCTGCCCCGCGGGGCTCGGAGGAGGTTAATTACTTCCCCTTGCTAGGACAAATGGCGTATAAATTGCCTATCAGCACTTGTTTGGATAAAGAGGAGAAGACGCAGATAGAAAAGCTGCACCCTGCGGGTCTGTAGGGGCAGGAGCTGCCTGCTGGCTTGCTTGGAAGAGACTTCTAACGCAGGAAGAGAAAGCGCTCCCGCCTGGGCAGAGGCTGTGACCGCTCACCTGCCTGGGCCCCGCCTGCCTCCCTCTGGGCTTGTGCGAAATGTCCGCCTCTTTCCCAGGGTGTGAGGCTGCGCTTTCCAGCAAGATCGAAATCAGTGAGTTACTTTCTGGAGCGGGAAGGCTTTTGAGAATTTGCCAGCTGGATATTCCCGTGGGGATGGCAAGCTTAGGTTGCAGGGACCACGGGAGCCTGTGGGTTCCCCTGGGGTATGGAGCCACAGACTGGACAGGCCCCTCCTGCGGAACTAACGGTCCACTGTGGAGACAGGGCAGAAACAGGAAAAAAAAATCTCTTTGGGGCTTCGGAGGACAGATGAGACTCGCGCTAGGTAGGCTTGGGCTTGTGAACAGAACCAGTAACTAGACAGAAAGAGGCTCGACATCATTAGCCATCAGAGAAACGAGTTATTAGTCATGTTAAGTCACCACCTCACTACAACCACGTGGGAAGCACGGCCTCAGGCTTCCTTGACTTCCCTGCTTCTGCAGTCAGCCTGGCCAGCCATTCCAGAGCCTCTTCCAGCCCCGCCAGGGAGACGCAGACAGCTGTGGGTTTTGTCTGTTCTGCTGTGTGTTGGGGAAGGGGGGAGGGGTGCTGCGGCTAAGTTATTATTTACTTTTTCAAACAAAATGATCTTTGCATTCTATCTTTTTTTATTTCTATTTTCTTACACTGTCGTTCATTTCTGTACGATATTTGATTTCTCCCCTCAGGTTTAATCCCCATAAGTCTCGCATCACCAGATCTTTACATTTTGAAAGCTAAGTGAAGCATCTGCAAAGATCGCCTGGGGGTGGTCATCTAAAATCTTAATTCACATTTTCCACGACAGCTGATCATCTCCTCCCCTCCTTGTCCCCCCGCCCGCCGCCCTACCCCGAGAACAGCTCTTTATAAATCTGGTTCTGCCTGATTCCAGAAGGGTCCACTGATTCCAGACACGACAGAATTTCTATGTGGGGAGTCTCAGCTGCACAGTCACCCAAAAGAAAGGGACATGAGGGAGACAGGCTGAATGCCAGTTGACTTTTCAATTGCAATAACTGCTCAAAATAGCGTATCTGAGAATAAGTCAATGCAGACCTTTGAGTGTTCCAAATTAAGTAATGCATTCGGCGCCTCCTTTCAACAGCCCTCTGACCCCGTCACCTGCAAGGACTCTGGGATGCACCTTTTTTGCTAACCTCAAATTCCACCTTAAATTCTGCACCGCAGATATATTTCTTCTCCATCCTTTTCTGCTGCCTTTATATTTAATCGAAACACGTTGTGTGAACTGAACAGCTGTTTCCCCGCCACTTCCATGTGGCCCGGTGGCCTTTGACATCAGGGAAGGCCAAATTCAGATTACACTCTTGACACCCTGCTTCAGAGAGGTGATAGATGTGCCCCCAAGAGGTGTCTCTTCTGGAAACCAAATTTTTTGGTTTTTACTTTTTTTCTCTTTCTTTATATATATCTGACATCAATTGTGGCCCCCATGGAAACCAAATGTGTCCGGGAACCAGAGGGAAGCCAGGGCCACTCCCGCACAATATAAACGAATCCAATTTCCTCCTGACCTTCTCCCACTCTGTATTTTCCTTCTCTTATTTTATTTATATTTCTTTATTACCAGAAGAGTTTTTTCAAGCAGTGGGTTTCCAAATTGCCATCCACCCCTGTGAAGAAAAAAAATCAAACAGGAGGCTCACTGCAGGAAGAGAGTTCTGGAAGGAAACACACCTTAAGGGCATTGTTCTTTCTTTGTGGCTTAGCAGTAGATTCTTGCCGGAGATTTCCGGAGTCAGTTATTGGCACATCGTGATTACGGTGAAATGGAAAGTGTGTGCTGCTGGTGTGTGAATCCTCCAGCCTGTTCCCTCTCCAGCAGAATAGGAGCACAGAGGAGGCAAAACACAGGATGCGGTACTCTATAGAAGTGGCATCACAGGAAGCATTTAGGCCATTCTGGGTTTCTCTGCTGGGGGACTTTGCCCTCCAAACCGCCCTGCAGGCCCGTGCAGAGGGCACAGCTCACCCCCTTTCAGCGGGTGGGAGGGCTGCAGCCTGCCACCTGCTGCAGCGCCAGGCTGGTTGAAAGAGGAGACATGAAGAATATCAGCTGTCTGATTGAAGTGGCAGGGAGACCAGGGAGGCAGAAATGTAATTACCTGAGCTGGAATCGGACCAAGCCGCAGGGGCCCGCCTCTCTTTCCCCGGCCTCCCCCAGAGCTCATTATTTGCAAGCGTGTGCCCAAAGCAATTCTGAAATAACAGGAAGATTCAGACATCATTTTTTTGAGATTGCACAGGGGCACATGTGTCCAGCGCTCATCACAGCCCAGGCGGGGCCCTCGCATCCTAAAGTAAAGCTGGACTAGATGAGCTTGCCCAGGGCAGGACCCGGGCTGAGCAGAGGACAGGAGGGTCAAGATAGGCTGGGAGGACAGATGTGCCCCATCCCTGCCCAGCACAGAGGCCTGGTCTTTCCCCTGCCTGCGCCTGCAGCATCTCTGGCAGAATGACCCAGAAGAAAACTGCAGTAAAATGCCGTCTACCCTGGGAGCACTGGGCACCCGCTGGCCTAGGACAGCGGACATCTGAGTGCTCTGGGGCCAGGGGGCCCTGTTACATGGTCCCCGGGACCTGGTCTCCGAGCTGCGGTCAAGCAGGAATCAGCCTGGGTGAGGGGTGGGGGTGACCCCTTGATCGCATCTGCAGAAACCAAAAGGGAGAAAGGAGCAAATGGAGGCCAAGGCTATTCAGTGCCCAGCCTCGTCCAGCCTGGCCCAAAGCACTGGCCTGGAATGGAGGCCTGTGGGAGAGAGGTGGCGGGAAGGGGCGAGGAAGCGAGGGCGGAGCTGTCCTATCACCTGGGATGACTTCCCGATGATGCGAATGTAACAGGGTGGTTCCAGGAAAAGGAGAAGTTCCAAAATCCTGGTTCTACTCTAAGTGGGTAGAGCTGAGGAGGATAAGGAGATTTCTGCAGAGAAGAGAAGAAGGAATAACACGAACAGTCGAGGAACACGTGTCTTGTCCGTCCGTGTCCTACATAGTAGCAAGCCAGAGACAGGGACGTGTCGGCATGGGCGTCAGGAAGGAAATGCGTTTGCTGTATTTTAGACCGCGGGCGGGGTTCGGGGTCAGTTGTCTGTTTACTGAAAAACTGCTGAAGCTGAGCGGACCCATGCATTTCAAGCCTGTGCTGTCCAGGGGTTCACGGTGCGTGACCCTCAGGAGTGAGATGAGGCCTGTCCCCCTAAAACAGACTCAGCGTTGTCATCATCTCACCTTTTCAACACAATAAAAACATAACTAGACCTGGTCATTGGTCAGACAGAAGCCTAACAGGGTCGGTGATTTCATTTAGTTTCTCTCATTTTAATTTTTAATTGCAGTAACCCAAAATAAAGTCAAATCAGCTCTTTTTCTCGAAGCTGCTGTGCTTTGTTCCCTGGAGGCCCTGGCCCAGCCCCTCTGACGTTTTCTGTCTCTTGCTGTAGCTGGCGAGCGCAGAGCAGCCCAGGACCGAGTCCAGCTCTGGGGACCCAGGCTCCACTGCTGGCCTCAGCGCACCAGGTAACTCACCCCAGTACCGGCTCGCCCCTCTCGTTCCCGGGGGCCCCTCCCGGCTTCTCTTCCTGCTGTGCCCCTCCCACCACTTCTTACCCTGTAAGATGGGATTTGCCACCACCTCTCCTGCTAAGTCCACCTGAGTTTCCCACCTTTTCTCCCTTGCCTGCCTCCAGGTCGTCAATACCTCGGGGCCTCAGACTTTCTTGGGGTGCGGGTAGGGAGTTGCTCCCTCTCTCCTTCGGTGCCCTTTCTCTCTTACTTGACGAGTGTGGATGTGGAGGACTTGGGGACCCGCCAGAACAAAATCACGCTGGGCTGATGTCCACTGGGCCCTTCCCCAGGAGGGGGCTGGGCTGCGCAAGGCTGGGTGCTGTGTCCTGGGGCACTGAGGGGTGAGCCCCAGATGCCAGCTCCCAGCTGTGGGGTGGGAGCCGGGGAGCACACCAGGGGAGGGAGGAGGCCAAGACGTCGGGAAAGCGCCACAGCAGAGGCGCTAGAGGGCCAGCTGGGCATTTCCAGGGGTGGGAGGGGACTTCTTCTTAAGACCCCCGGGCCAGGGCCAGGCTCACGTGAGCAGACCAGAGACCTCGGGGTCAGATGGCGTGTGCGGTAACGAGGTCTCCCAGAAATGACCCTCCCAGCTGAAGGGCCTGTGTGTCTGAGGCCACCTCTGGGCCACAGGAGCCCCAGGTTCTGCAGTGGTGGGAGCTGGAAGTGACCTCGTCCTTCCGGGGTGCTTTGGGGCGGCTTGTCTGGGCGCCGTCACTGATGACCGGGAAGGCCCGGGCATCCTGGTGTTGGGGCGGAGGGGCCTCGCACCAGAGGGTCCTTGGGGGCTGAGGTTGAGGCCAGGGTCCTGCTGTCCTCGCGTGTCCAGTGGCCCTGGCACGTGTTGCCTGGTGGTGTCACCGCACTCAGCTGGGCCTGGTCGCGCCGGGCTGGGGCACGACCTCCCTTCTCTGCCATCGGCCGTGTGTCCTCCAGCCCCCGGGTTCCTGACCGTCTCTCTGCAATACCGAGAAGCAAGCCCGCGGCTTTCTTCTTCGTCAAGATGATCCCAGGTGCTCCGGGGCCTGGGCTTTTCCTCTAGATGCCTCTTGTCTGTTGCCACGAACCTCGCTGAGGTTCCACAGGAACTGCGGTAAACCAGTGAACCCGTGCAGCGGCTGGGTGGGGCCGCCACTTTCTGAAGCCGAGCGTGCCGTGTGCGAGCAGGCGTGTCCCCACCAGCGGAGCCTCCTGGGTCCCCTCACCCCTGTGCCCTCAGCTCGCACATCCTGGACAGCTTTGTGCGTGTGGCCCTGGCCGGCGCCTCTGGGCGGCTGCAAATCGTTGTGTTCGCTTGGGTTCCGGTTGCGTGACGAACTGTGACTCAGAAGTGGACACAGAGTCATTCCCGCGTGTGGGTGTCCTGCCACTTGGCTGCTCTCTTACCGGCTCTAACGCTTATTTTTTGGAAGGTTGTGCCACTGTTTTTTACCTGCTAAAAGGGCAGGCGAGTGCTGCGGACGTGATGCTGATGGGCCTGAGGGCAGGAGCGTGCCAGGTCCGGGGGCGCCTGGCCTTCTGGCAGAGCACTGCCACAGGAGCCACAAGATGTGCCCTTCATGTGGGCATGGCCCTTCTGGGACCAGCTCAGGGAACAATGCAAACAAAAAAAGCAACAAAAAAAGAAAACAGAATTCTAGCCTTGAAGATAAGTTGTGCTTTTCCTAACACTTAAAACCTACGGGGACATGAAGTTCATTAACAAGAGTCCGAGAAAGTACGTTACACCTGCTGAAGACATCACCTTACACGAACTGGGAAAACACGTGTCACCTCATCGCTGATTGCAAGCCCAGTGAGGGGATGACCGTTGTAACACAGGCACGACACAGGCTTGAGGACGGACGAAACAAGACCTGCCAGCCTGGCCCGGCCTCTTCCTGCGACGTCACCGTAACTTTGTAAATGTCTGTTAACTAGACATACGTTCAGGACTAGGTCATATTTGTCCCTGTGACTGTGTTACCCTGAGCACCCCAGGCGCTGGGCGAGCAGGGACAGTAAGGAAGCTGGGATCAAGGGTGTTTGCCCGAGTCCAGATGTGGCAGGTCGCGTGGAATAGGGACAAGGGTTTCCAGTATCACGGTCCCCTAACCAAGCTGCGGTGCATGCCTGGGGGAGTGTGTGGGAGAGAGGACTGGATCGAGAGGGGTCACCAGGAATGCCTGTTCCTCCAGGGATTGCACTCACGGCTGTGCGATTCTGTAAGATTTTGATAGAGTTAACGATGATAATATCTGGGTTTGAGGGTTTCTTTTTTTTTTTTTTAAAGATTTATTTATTTATGCATACAAGCACTGGGGTACAGACGGGAGGTGTGGGGGGGTGAGAGGATTCACCACAGAAAGCGGGGAGCA
>JAGFMF010011680.1:176744-285347 GCA_019455555.1 Galemys pyrenaicus | reverse complement strand
CCCCGCCTGGCCGGCAGCAGGGATTGAACTCGTGCTGCAGTGGCTGCGATTTGCTTCATAGTGCGTTGCTTAACCCACTGCGCCACCAGGGAGGCCCTGGGTTTGAGGGTTTCTAATGACACAGGAGAGTGCTGTGTCTTTTCTACATTTATGTATTCAGTTTGAGCGCTTGCCCAATTATTTTCTTAGAATAAATTCTTCCAAGTGAAACTGCTGATTCCACGGAAGGTGTGTTTTAGATTTTGATGTATTGGCCACTTGGCATTCTGGAAAGGCCTTTGCATGGGCTTCTTTAGCACCAGCAGGGCTGCTGAGGCCCCCAAGGTGTTACCACCCTGTGGGCAGACGTGATGCACGCATGTGACACTCTCACACTCGTACACTCGTGCGACACGCTCAGACACGCACGTCTCATATATGCTCACTTCTGTGCACACACTTGTTCATATACACACACAACATGCATGCATATAACTCACAGCACAATCATATGCACTCATGCATCTCACACACACACACACACACACACACTCCAGTATTGAGTTTGAGAAACTTCTCACATACCCATTTATAAGTGGTTCGGGGCCCCTTTTTTCTCTTGCAGCAGCTTGTCTTTTGGTGGGTTTCTAGGAGAAAGCGTGTCCGGGGTGGAGCGAGCACGCAGGTGACTCCACTGGGTGCAGGTGCGCTGCCCACCTTGTGCCTCCTCCTCCCATCCTTGGTGCCTTTTGCCCCATGCAGGTTTACCCTTTTGTTATCAGGTTGACTCAGCTTTTCCTTCACAGCTCCCATCGTGTTGGAAATTTTGTCCACCCCCAAGAGAATATTTTCTTCTATTCTTTTGCCATCTTAGAAAAGAAAAAGCTTAATCATCCTGAATAATTTTTTTTTTTTTGCACACGATGCGTGAGGTCAGGATCATTGCTCCGATTTCCCAAATGGTCTATTAATGACCCCAAAGCATTTACGGAGCGGGAGGGCAGCGGGAGGCGGTGGCGCGCGGTTAAGCAAGAGTGCTCCGGAATCTTCTCCTTAGCTCCACCACTGGTGGCTTGGGGACTGTCTCCCCTGCCCTCTCTCTGCTGCATTTCCTCAGCTGTGGAATGGGGGTGCTCTAGGTGCATGGGGGAGATCTGGGGGTGGGGAGCATCCCTGAAACAGTCTTTGCACAGGGCAGGCCTTCCGAGGTCAGGCACATGGAGCTGAAACAGTCAGGCCTCCCTCAGTCTCCCCTGGGACCCACAGACTGGGCGCAGGGACACACCTCAAAACCTCCCACCCCGGAGGAGTTCAGGCTGCTGGGATTCCTACCAGGTCCCGGGCAGGTCACTCACCTGAAGGCTACTCCTGCAGGGTGAGGCGCCTCAGGGGAGTAAACGCTGATGTTGTCTGGGGAAAGGAGCGATTCTCAGGCCGTAGTGTGCACAGAGGTGCTGGGGGAACTTGTTAAGTTATGCTCTGGCCCGGCCCCTTGGGGGAGTGGGGGTCCAGTAGGGGTACAGGGGGTGTCACCCTCAAAGTGGGAAGGGCTGGAGCCCGGCCTGCAGGCACCACAGGCACCTGGAGCAGCGGTTGTTACACTTAAAGGCTTTTGGTTCAAACCCAGACGTCAGGCCCAGCCCCGCGCAGTTTCTGACTCGGCGGGTCCTGCAGGGCTGCAATGTCCATCTCTCACACATTCCCCGGCCCATGCTTTGGCGGGGCCACCTCACTACCAGGCCCCAAGGCACTCCAGGCCCTTGGGGGGGCGGGGATACCCTGATTGGTGGGGCACGTTTCTCAACACACCAGAGCCTAGCAGGGATGCCCTGGGGAGCCCCAGAATCCCCATTTCCATGCCTGGACCCTGCTCATCGAGTACCCTGGACCCCCACTCCCCCTCCTCCTGCGCTTTAGACCCCTCTGGCGGCTGCCCTTGATGGGAACCAGGCTGGTTTCACCTCTTAGTGTTTGGGGGACGTCTAAGTGCCCCCACCCTTCCGCCACCTCAGGGACGATTCTAGAGCGGGCATCTGGCATCTCCAGCCTTTCCAAACCAGAGCATTTACCGACCTGTTCAGTGTTTCCACACCCCCAAGATTTCAGGTTTGGGGTTTGATGGGAATGCTGCCACATACCCCTGGGAGAATTCGGGAGGCGTGCTCTGAGCCCCTCCGACAGGCAGGTACAGTCACCCTCCAGAAGGTCCCAGGCTCCCCTGCCCGGCCTCACGCTGTGTCCCTTGCCTTGCAGCGCCAGCCGACAGCACCAGCCTTCCCATACCCGAGGGTGCCTCTGCACCTGGTCCAAGCCACCCAACGCCCGAAGGCCCAGCAGGCGCCCCCGCGCCCACCCCACGCCCAGGCTGCACGTCTCCAGAGGACCTGGCCCAGGGCAAGAGGGTGCGGCAGGGGCATGGCCGCGTTGCGCGCTCCGCCAGCGACCCCACCTCCTGCGCATCCAGTGCCACCGGTACGGCTCGTCCAGCCCTCCGTGTCCCCGGTGTGTGCCCAGCTCTGTCCTGGACACTGCAGCCTCACTGGCCCCTGAGAGTCAGGGCTAGGCCCTGGGAGGCCTGCCCAAGACTCCACTGGGAATACGGTCCTGATGTCTCAGGCCCCTAAGGGGGCTTGAGATAGGCTTAGGCCTCTACTGTCCCACCAGCCTTGCCAGCCCCCTGCAACATAAGTCCGCAGGCTGCATGCCCACTCTGGCCCCACAAAGAGCCTGGAGTCAGACCAATGACCACAGAAACCTGTGGGGTATCCCTGCAGGGAACCAGAAACCCCAAGAGTCAGTTGCCCATAGGTGCCCTCCTGGTAGAAATGGCATCCCATTTTGCATCTGCAGGCTCCAGGGCCAGCATGCGTCTGTCTCTGCCCACCTCTCCTGCATTCAGTGCGAGGTTTTGTCCAGAAGGCTCCTCCCAAGTCTTCCCCTAAGATGGGCCCTTCTGCTGATGTTTTCCAGGATCAGACCCACCCTCTGCCCTGTTAGGCTCAGTGCATGCTCACATTCAGCTCCTAAGGCTGCTGTGCACTCGGAGGTCCCGCTCTGCCATGCCCCAATGGCTTTCTTGCAGACCTGCCCCCTGCAATTTGTGCTCTGCAACCTGTGACGCTTTAGGGACGAAGACAAAGGGGATAGGCAGTCAGGTTATGCAGGGCATACCCACACTTGCCATCACCCTGCCTGTTCCTCTGAGGTAGAGGAGCCCAGTTTCTGTTCCGCACCTGGAAGGCACGTTCCTGCCCAGGTCCCTGGAGACGTTTCACTGAGGGCCCGAGGCTCCTGTCCGGCATAGCCCACCAGCTGTGCGGGGGCGGGCTGGGACCCTGCTCCCCCAGGGGACTCCGCCTTCTCCCCAGTGGGTGCAGTGGCAGGGCCATTCCTGTTTTCTCTGAACATGGCCTTAGTCAAGTTCAGGAGGCTCCCTCTGCTGATCTGGCCCCTAAGTATATGTCTTGGCTGGGGAAGGTTATTGTAGTGTTGCCACCAAAAATTCCTTTCTCCCTTCACGTGTTAACCAAATTCTCTTTCTGGTTAAGGTGATTCCTCGTCGAACACCCCCTCCTGCAGCCAGGACCTTGAGGCAGGACTGTCCCGGGCTCTGGGGACTGGTGAGATGCTCCCTTTCTAAGCCATGTTGACACCTGCTGTAAATGCAGGGGCTGGTATGAGGGGTGGCATGCTGGAGTGCCCGTGGTCCTTGCTGCCTCGTGCCGGAATCCAGCCTCTCACGGCGTCTGCTGGGAACGTGAGTTCTTGAGAGAACAGCCCTCCTTCCCTTCTCTCTTGGTGTGTTATCACAGAGTAGATGCGCAGATACAGATATTCTAAGGGCTGTAACATCCAGACGGCTGCTCGTCTCACTCTATTATGAGAGTCTATTTTGGGCAGACTGGCGCCGCGTGTGAGTTGTTTACTCTCTCACGGTTAGTTGTCTGGTGAGTTCACTGCCACCTCTCACACCCGGCCACCAGCAGGTGTCTACTCCGTGTGTCTGGGGACTTGGCTGAGGCCACTTGGGCCTTTGCTCTTCCCAGGGCGAGCTGGTCACAGCTGACTGTCCCGACGTCTCCTCCAGCAGCACTGTCAGAACAGCGTCCACTCTGCGGGTCACCCAGAGCGGCCACGGCCCTCCTGGGCCTGGTGCCCTTCCCCAGTCCTCGGCCTTGCTGGGGGCACAGGGCCTGAGCTCTCCGAACTCTGCAGCTCCCTGAGAGGCAGCTGCTGTCGGCCCGGGGTGTGGAGGAGGGGTCTGTCCATGCCCCTCTGAAAGCCCCGCTCTGGTCTGTAGGCAGATGGGTTTCTAGATGCCAGGGCAGGTCACTGATCCGCGGAAACTGAGAACAGTCAACCGTAGCCCCCTTCAGCCCCCTCTGAGCTCAGGAATTCCAGCAGAGAGGAATTCCTGCCCGGCCCTCTGCCCGGCCCCTGCCCTTCTTCTCATTTTCCCCTCTTCTGCAGTGCCCCGTCGGGGGCCGCAGTCCCACTCGGTTAACACCAGCTTAACTCTGGGGGGAGCAGGGAGCACGTGGAACAGAGTCTGGGAACCCAGGAGCCCCAGCAGAGAGCGTGTCCCCAACAAGCTGTGCGTGCTCTGGGAAGAACATACACAACAGCAGCCGTTTGTCGCGTGCTTTTCAAACCGCATCTCTCCCCTCACCCACAGTCCCGCTGTCTCGCTCCGTCACGGCTGCCTGTGCGCGTCGGCACCCGCTTTCGCCGCCCGGGGAGCCAGACACCTGGAAAACCGACCCACGGCTAAAGCCAGAGGCCTTACAGACGGTCTCCAAAGAGCGGCCACACGCGCTAGTGGCCAGCAAGGCCTATGCAGACACCAGGGTGCTGGTGGCCAAGTTTTTGGAACATTCCAACTGCGCGCTCCCGCCCGAGGTGCGGCACGTGGTGGGCGCCATCCGCTCGGCGGTCACCTCGGAGGAGCGCCACCTGGAGGAGGCCGTCCTCAGCGCCGCGGTCCTCGACCAGGTGTGAGCGGTCACAGGTGGCTCGGCGTGGACCTGGACGGGCCTGGCGCCAGGCCGGAGGCACCAGGCCTGCAAGGACAGACCTACGGCCCAGGAGGACCTTGGGGGGCCCCGGGGCGGGTGGGAACTGCCTCCCTGTTGGGAGGTGCATCTGGTCACTTGTTTCCTGGGGACGACTTATCCCAGGGGCGACTTCCTCCCTATCCCAGTAATACAGAAAATGACTCTCTCGTGTCCGTCGTGAACTCTGTGGTCTTGTCAGGCACGTGCACCTCACCAGCCTTGCAGGGGGCAGTGCCAGGTGCCACCGTGCCTGCGCCTGCGGCCTCCCTCCCCCAGTTTAGTTTAGTGCGAAGAGGCCAGAGGATGAACATAACCAGGGCACTTTCTCATGTGACTTGTACCACTCAGCCATCAACCCTGTCCCACATGTGGAACTTGAAGAAGATGGGTCATTCCAGCAGAGGGCAGCTGTGGGACGGACAGTGAGGGGCTCCACAGTGGCCACCCACCTTGGGAGGCAGATGGACGTGGCACGGGGCTTCCAGCAGGGACCCTCCATCCCCGTATCTGCCAGGCCTCCTCTCGGCCTCCCCCTAGCAGGTGCCTTCCCCACTTCCTCTGGCTCCAGTAAGGAGCAGCTTCCAGTGATTAGTTGCCCCATAAGGTGAGCGCCATATACAGCCGCTTTTGGGGGTCCCTGTGTCTGACTTCCCCGGGTTGGCCTCAGTGGGTGGTCTGGCACATGATGTGTGCACCTCCCAAGAAGTGTTCCCAGGTACATGTTGACTCCCTTAGGGCCCAGCCCCTTCTGTTTGGGCAACATCAGGGGCAGCACTTCCCTCAGACACCCTATGGCAACACTGGCCTTCTAGAACTTTCCTCAGTGATGAGGTTTGCAAGAAACCTGCACCATCCAAAAGGCAGCCACTGATGAGGGCCCCTGTGTGGAATGGGGCAGCTCACAGGCCACAGGTCCAAGAGCCGACAGCCGGCACGGACAGTGCCGCTATTGCAGGCGGCAGTCCAAGGGACATGGCTGCCATGCCGTCTGCCTGCACCACCTGTAGCCAATGTGCTGGGACAGGTCTGTGGAAGCCGATGGGGGCCGCCCAGAAGCTGGAGCCTGGGAGCTGAGGTGCAGGAGCTGCAGTGCCAGCAGCTGGGGACACGCGTCACCTCCTGATGTTGCCACCGCTGCCTCCCGGGTGAGCTGGCTGGGGGAATACAGATTATCCTTTCGATGGCAACCAGTTTTCCACTAGAGACAGACCAGAGGTGGATTGATGAGCACTTTATTCAGACTATAAAATGGGAAATCTATCCTTTAATTTTTCTCACCTGAGGGCTTGGGAATTTCCGCAGAACGAAACCCCTTGCAGGGTGAAGTTAATTGGTGGTTTTTCCAAGTGGCCTCTCCTGAGCTGACCTGTAAAATGTTAGTGGCCCCACCGCCCGGAAGCCGGTCAGGATCAGGGCATTTTCTGTGTCTCTGGCGTGGGAGCCAGAGCTTAGCAGGCTGCAGGGGTTCACTGCTGTGGGGAGTCTGAGTTCTAGTCTGGGAGCTCAAGGAGTGTCCCGGGGCTAAGCCTTGGGGTGAGCTGAGCCTGTGCTTGTCGGGCCTGGGTGCAATTCTAGAAGGATCAGCCCCTCAGCCTCCAGCCCCTGCAGAGCCCAGACGCAGCATCTTACTGAGCCGCCCAGGTGAGGTGAGTGACCATGGACCACCCAGCCTGGCGTCCTGGGGCCTCCCCTTCTCCTTGCAGCTGGAGGGCTGTTTCTCCTGCCATCCCAGCCCCAGCCCCAGGCTGTCCCATCTGCGGAACTCACCTGTGAGTGCTTGGCCCAGAGCCAGTCCACGCTCCCTCAAGTCTTCTGACCTTCACACCGCCTCAAAGGTCACTCTCCTATCTGCTCTCAGGCAGCCCTCTCCTTTGGACGAGGCGGCTGTCCCCAGTTTTGTATCGATGGGCCATTCCTGCCTCACTGCTCAGGGCCCAGGGTGGCCCATGTCGACGGTGAAGGCCAGTTAGAACCATCCAGAATGGACTGGGACCCGACTCCCCAGCTCCTGGAGCCCCAGCTTCTAGCCCCTCCATTCCCAGATGTGTGTGGGTGTGCAACCGGGGGGAGCTGTCCCATCTGGAAGCCTCTCCTCGGCTTGCTCTTACAGTGTCTCAGCTGGGACCTTCTTCCCTCTAGCCGGACCTGTTCTCTCCATTCTTGGTAACACATGAGCAGGCCTGCACGGGGCCCACCTGCAGAAACTCGCCTACAGAGGACTCCCCCAGCTGCCGGCACTGGGCTCTCGTGACCAAAAGGGAGCTGGCTGGTGTTGGGGGGCAAAGCCTGACTGGACCTGCCACTGAAGCCGGCTTGGGCCCTGCAAGGGTGCTGAGTCGGGAGAGCCCTGGACCCAGCTCTGTGGCAACAAAGAACTCATCCTTCACAAGGACTTAAACGTCTCCTTCGGCGGGCGACAATAATTCGAATTAAACGCTGTAACAGACCATGTAACAGAAAACCCATTCCAGCGCGTTCCCCTCGGCTGTATTGATTCCTGGACGCTGCTGTTAAGGCAGAATTTATAGGAAATTGTTTCCCAGCCACAGGAGACCTGTTTGTACAACTTGAAGGTTGTATTTATTTAATGTACCTCAAGGTGTTTTCATAATGATCAGTGTTTTAATAAAAACTATTTCTGGCCTCTGTGTCTCTAAGATCTAACTGGGACAGAGACAGAGGCCGAGCCCGTGGCGGTGGCAGCGGTGACCAGGGCCCGGGGTGGCGTGGTGGTTAAGGCTGGACTCTCGAGCTGTGTCTCCCAGTGTGTTTCTGGAGCAGCTCAGCCCCACGGTTCCTGCAGGAGCGCAGGCGGCTTAAGCCTTTTAAGCTTGGTTCCCCTCCCCTCCTCCGCTGTATCACCTGGTGTGACCCGCCCCACCTCCTTCCCTAGGTGTGGTTTTCCTCTCAGCCACTCACCTGCCTAGCCTGGGGCACCACCCTCTGCTCTCCTGCGCCTCAGCCCCTCCCCACTTTGCTCTGACTTTATCACCTGAGAGGGAGAGAGCTTGGGCCAGCCCTGGCTACTGGCTGGCATGCAGGGCCTGGTCAGTGGCTCACAGCAAGTGCCCCCTTCATCCCTGTCCCCCCCCTCCTCCCCTGCCAGATGACTCCAGGACAGACGGGATGGGATGTTGTCACTCCCTGTGACTACCCGCACAACTGCAGAGGGCCCTGCAGGTAAGACGCTCCAGCGGGGCCACCTGTAGGCCATTCACATTCAAGTCAGGAGAAGCCCAGGCCTCCCTCTCCCGGACTCAGCTGGAGTGGAGAAGGCAGGCAGGCCCCGGGCCTTTACCAGCACTGACCTTCTAGCGCTGGGTAAGTACAGCGCCCCCTCTGGCCTCCCTGGGGAGAGCACCAGAGGTTCCAGCCGCAGAAGCTGCAGCCACTGCACAGAGTCCAGGCGGAGCTGGGGTGCCCGCGGGATGGGTGCAGAGTGGGGCTTTCTCCTCTCGTTAACAAACCAGCCACACGCACAGCTTTTCATCATGACTTCAGGTTTATTAGTGATATTAGCGAGTCTTCCTAAGGTCGGCTGCATGCAACACACAGGTCACTCCTTGAATACAGTAATCCTAAAGCTTTAGTTACTGCTTGTAAGGCTTCTTAAGTCACAGTGTATTCTTCAAGGCCTGGGCCAAAAAAAGAGACTTCCAGACAAAATGACGTCAGTTAACATTGATCTCTAATGAACTGAACTAGACTATGTTTTACTTCATCTACACACACTCTAATACTGCTCATGTGAGGGCGCCTGGCTGGCCAGGTGACCGGGGCTCACCGCAGGCGCCCGGGAATGGCCGAGGTCCAGTTCACTGGGTGGGTGCTGTTCGTCGGGGGAGGGGAGTGTGTGGATGCATGTGTGTGGAGCTATCAGCCAGCCGCCGCCCCTGCGCTGCTCTCCCTGCCCCTGGGGAAGGCGCGGGCCGGCCCGCAGGTGGGGAGGCCCGTGGGGGTGCGCCCGCGTAAGTCCACAGAGACTCCAGGACTGGAGCAGCAGGTGAGGTCCCAGGTCACCTGAAAACCCTAAAGTCTGAAGACCGGCTTTGTCAAAATAAAAGTCAGAACCGTGATACCCTCTAAAGAAATAGGGAGTTTTGATGTTGTGGCCATCATCCTTTATTTAACTCAGGAACGTCTTCTCCCTCATGAAATACAATCACATGTTCCCAAAGTTTAATTACAAGTCACATCCTGAGAGCTGGGCTGGCGAGGAAGCAGCAGGAGCAGCCCTCGGGGCGCCGGGGCGCCCTCCCCCGCGGGCCCCCAGGCCCCGGGACCCCCTCACAGCCGCCTCCGGAAGCCCACGTCGCTCTCTGCGGCTCCGGAGGAATGACACATCCACACCACACAGAAGGACAAAGAAACACCCTCGTCGTCGCAAAGAGAAGAGCTCGAAACGCGGCAAAATACTTGACTGTCTACAAAGACTGGTTCCTGTGACTCTTGATCAAGACATACCCCTTGTGGTCCAAAAACAAAGAAGTGGGTGATGAGGGCACGCCCTTCAGGGAGGCCAGTGTCCTTGGGTGGGCGTCGGGGTCGGGGTCAGCCTGGGCCCCGCCTCTGCTCTTCCAAGCCCAGGTGGCTGGGCCGTGCGGGCGGCGGCCTAGATGTACAGCGGGGTCTCCTGGCCCGTGAGGAGCCTGAACATGGCGGCCGGCATGGTCTTCATGTGAATCTGCCGATGAGAGAGGGGCTGAGCCAGCTCCCCGCCCGCGCTCTCCCAGGACACAGGGAACACAGCCCCGAGCCGTGGGGAGCCATGGTATGCCCCAACCCACTGCCCCCCGAGGCTTTACTTGTCCACTACCAGCTTTCAAAGAAGGACGAAGATTTAGAAGGTGCCTCTGGCGCAGACTACTGCCTGCCCCCCCCCCCCCCCCCNGGGCCTCTGGCGCAGACTACTGCCTGCCCCCCCCCCCCCCCGGGCTGTCAGAGGTCCCACACAGGTCAGGTGCCGGTTTCCCTTCCTTGAGCTCACACCAGGGGAGGGTTTTAATTGGCTGCTGTTTGTCCACTGAGTGGGGGCAGGGGAAGGGGTACACACAGCCCCTGATCCGGAAACTCACCGGCTGAGGGCCAGGGCGTCTCAAGCCCCCCATCCTTCAGGGGCCAGTGAGCCAAGGAGCCTTTGGGGCCTGGCCTCACGCCCTGGCTCCAAGGGTACTGGGTGCACGAGGAAGGCACAGAAGGCCGGCCGTGAAGGCATGCGCCCCCACACCCCGCAAGGGTACTACGAAGCACAGAGTGACCCGGCATCCAGGACGGGGCGGGCTCTGCATCTGTCCCTCGTCCGGCATTCTGCTCGGGCCGTGCACCGTGGCCCTGGGGGATCCGACCAGCGTGGGCACTGCTGGCCGCACCCTCCCCATGCCCAGGGAGAGGGGGCCAGAGGTGAGCTCCCCGGGTCCACCCTCCCTCGGACCAGCCGCTCTCAGCGCTGCATCTGACCGACCCTGGCGGGGTTCTGCAGGTGCATCTGGCTTCGTCACTCATGCTCCTGCCCACCCCACCGGCGGCCGCTGGATCACCTAAGATCTCAGCTCCTCCATCCTGGCGCTTGTTCCAAAGACGCGGTCTGTGTAATTCCTCAATCTGAACCTGCCCCAGGCTCATCAGCACCTCAGGTCTTGCCTGTCCGTGACGGCTGGGCGACGGAAAGGCAGGCAGACATCTTCATCTCCAGGCCCAGGCCCGGCGGGCGGGCACCCGCGGCAGCCTCCCCCTGCCTGCGAGTCTGTATCAGTCCATCTCGGGTCTGAGAGGCGGAAACGTTTCTTCCAGCTCCCAGCCCGAACCCCCGACACACAGATTGATTTCCTTCCAGGTGTGACAGTGATCGTTCCCCTGGGACAGCGTTTCTAAGAATCTACTTAGAAAAACTGGCTTTTCCTTTCTTCGAAGCCATTTGTAAAAGCCCAATGGTGCCTCCCGGGCCCCGCCCTCCAGAGAGCAAGCCATCTGCAGCCACCCCAGCCCCGCCATCTTCTCCACGTGCTGACTGCTCACGTGCCCCAGGAAGATGTGATCTGAAGCCCCCTCCGGAAATAAGCCTCCACCCAGGTGTCTCTTCCAGGCCCCAGAGGCTGCGAAGAAGGAACTGGGGCCGAGCCCCACTCTGCCACAGAGCCTGCACCTGCAGCTCCCCACAGCCCTCGGAATCAAACCCGAACTCCCCAGCACCAAACCTTCACAACCTGCCGCACCAACACACCTCTTCGGCCATCTCAGTTGCCTTCCTGCGCTGTCCCCCACATGTCTCCACAGAGACCTCACCCCACTTGCTCTGGGTACCCCGTTCACACACTGCCCACGCACTGTGCACTATCACCGCCCGAGCATCTTGTTCTTGTCCTGAGTCACCCGTTGACGTGTGAGCACGAGGAAGATGTGCCCCCTCCCCATTCTCATGGAGCATCAGATGCCAGAAAGAACCAGAAAAGGGGGACGCTCAGGCCAGAGCGCAGGAGAGACTGGCCGGCAGGGAGGGGGCGAGGGGCTGGCAGGATGCGCCCTGCAGGGCCAGGGCTCTCAGGCCGAGCACCGTCCGGTTCCAGTTCCAAGAGGCCCGTGCCCACCTCTGGACTGCTGGGCTCATTTCAACAGTTGGAAGAGACAGCCAGTCCCACCCCTGTTCTCACCCTCGGCACAGGCCCTCGCTGGCCGGAAGACACAGCTGCCCGGAGGGCCCTGCTGGTCCCAGGGCCCCTCCAGCGGGGGCGGCTCCCAGGGCCCCAGGGAGCACACCTACCTGCAGACACGTTCCCAGCAGGGCCCCACGCTCTAAGAAGGCATGTTTCTCCGGGTGGGACCACTGGCTCCTGGGCACCCAGGGGACCCAGAGGCCCCCACTCTAGCTTTGGCTCCAGGGGAATGACGGGGCAGGGGCTGGGCACGGCCGTACCTCTCCAACCGAGTTGGACAGCGCCTGGACGATCTTCTCGTGGGCGGTGGCCACCACGCTCTGCCCGTTGATCTCGATGATGCGGTGGCCCACACGGACCCCGCCGCGCTCCGCGATGCCCCCGCGCATGAGGCTGCAGATCTAAGCAGACACGCGCGTCAGGTCAGCGCGCAAGTTCCCGCCACACCCGCCAGGCGCTCACTGTCCCCGGGGATGGGAGAGGAGAAATTAATCGTGCGGAGAAGCCCCGCATGACAGCAGCTTCCGAGTATCACGAGACAGTGACAAGCGCAACCTGTGACTCGTGAGCAGGGAGGGTTATGGTTTGGGGTTATCCCACAGCAAGTGGGAGAATCACGGGAACCTCAGACACCCCACGGTGGAGATCTTTCCTCACTGCCCCCACCCCTGCCGGTCTTCGGGGGCCTCGGGCTCCAGGCGTGCAGGGCGTGTGGAGGGCTGGTGGCGTACAGAGCTAGAGCACATTCTGGAAGCTTCTCTGACAGCCTCCTGTGCTCCTCTCTCGAGCAAAGTCACAGACTCTCCCTCGGGTGGACGGGATGATCTCCTCCTGACAAATGGAGAGTCTGGGGAAATAATGCAGCCCCAGCACGACGAAATCCCTCTGCTTGTGAAGTTCCCTAAAGATGGCGGCCCAGAGACTGGACATCCACGCGGCCCCAGAGACTGGACGTCCACGCGGCCCCAGAGACTGGACATCCAGGCGGCCCCAGAGCGCCAGAGCAGCGGGGTCATGGGCGGGAGTAAGACAGCTGTACCCGGGTGGCTCTGCTGGGACCCTGGGCCCGTGAAAGGCGCAGGTGACAGCACGTGACAGGGGGCGTGAGGCCGGCAGAGGGCGGGCGTGCACGCGCTCAGCCTCACTGCCCCCCGGCCAGGGCGGACTCGCCTGCGAACAGCCGGCCCCTGAGAATGAGGCGTCCCACCAGCCACGCCCACCATTGGAGGGCTCTCCCGTGTGCCCCCCACCCAGCAGCTGAATCCTGGGGCCCCTCTGCAGCTTCGCTGAGACCCCCAAGAGCCCCCATCGTCATTTAGCAGCCGCGCCCGCGGGCTGCGGCACCAGCCACGCTTGGGGAGGAGGAAGGCCCAGCACCAGGTGGGCAAGGCCCAGGCTGGTGAGGCCCTGACCCCAAGTGCTCGGGGCCACCCCTCACCGTCTCCTCAGAGACTCACTGAACGCACAGTGGCCTCAGGGTGGCCTTTGTGCTTCGTGCTTCCTCCATCCCAAATCGTTACTGCACAGCCACTGTCTTGGTGGTTTTCCTGACGTTTTAAGGAATCCTCCCAGTGGCAAGGCAGGGAACCAAGGACCAGGGGTCTGGAGGGTGACTCGGGTCAACACCCCGACAGTTGAGGGCCAGCAGGCCCACGGGAGGCCCAGGTGTGGGTGGTGGAAGATGGCAGCTGGTGGCCAGGTCCTTCATCCTCTCTGGCTGTTCTTTCTCCCGCCACAGGGGGGCGCTCGTATCCAGACCGTGCCCCACCTTGGGGGGAGGCCCTCGGGCCTCCCGCTCTGGCCCTGAGCGTCCAGCCAGTTCTCATTAAACACTGGCGGGCCTGTGCAGTCGGCTGGCCTCTGATTTCCAGGGGCCCTGGGCGGCTCTCCCCCCTCTCAGCAGCACCACGCCACCCCGCTGCCCCTCGAGACCTTTTGAAGGCTGAGCCCTGACCCCAGACCGGCCCTGTCATGCATTTTGTGAGTTTTGCTTTGTCATAAACACACCGGCCTTTGGAAACCGGCCACGTGCCTGTGGCCCCCGAAGGACGCACAGGTGCAGGTTGGCATCACAGCCGTGGCCAAGCTGCTGGCCGCCCGGGCTCCTGCGCGGAGAAGTCACGCCCCGGAGCCCTGGCACCCCACCAGCCTGGGCAGAGCCCGCGATGGGCCGAGCGAAGAGGTGGTTGACCCAGCCCCCCTTTTCCAAAAGGAAGCACACCTATGTGTCAAGTGAGGGCTCTGCCTGCCCGGCTGCCCGATACTTTACAGAACCATTAAAGAGTAACTGTCACTCCCCCTCCCCAAGGGGCTTAAGGCATTTCGAGTCCGACGTAAATGGTGCTTTGAAGAGCCTGAGCCAGGGCCTCAGGAAGACCAGGCTGGAGCGGGGACCAGGGCTCAGGCAGGGCCAGCTGCTCCTGCAGAGCTGGGACGCTCCAGGAAGGCGACTTGTCGATGAAATCCCTGCTGGCAGCTTCAGACGGTGCTGAGGGAAAGCTACGTGCACCCTGAGAGCAGGCTATGTGCACCCTGAGGGCAGGCTACGTGCACCCTGAGGGCAGGCTACGTGCACCCTGAGGGCAGGGGGCGCCTTCTAAGCAAGACACCCCCAGAGGGCCCGGGGCCTCAGGGTGTCCCAACTTCAGGGGTGCCCCTCTCAGGAGGAAGGAGGCTGTCTCCCAGCAGGAGACGTCTTGATTTCTCAGACTGCGCTGTGGGAGAACGATCCACTTAGAGTCGCGTTAACTGGGTCGCCCGGCCTGTGCAAACGAGTGCTTCGTACTCTGGGTGTAATGAAGCTGAAAATGGAAAAGCACTTGTGCAAGACCAGCTCAGATGTCAGCAAACTCTTCCCGGGCTCGGGGGACTTGGCTGCATGGCACAGCGTCAGCGAGGGCCACGTGGTCCCTGCAGTGTGAGGAGCCACTGCCCGCTGTCCACCCCAGAAGCCACCGTCAGGGCCGTGGGCACCGCTGACCGCCCTGGGCCCCGGGGACAAGCGTGTCAGCCCCGGCACTGCCCCCAGTGCCGCCAGATCCACACCTGAGCTGCCCCCCGCCCAGACACGTTTGCACCCTGAAAAGCACCTGATGACCGCAGCTGGCCTCGGGTCCAGTGCCCCTCCGCTGCTTCCCAGCTGGGAGCCCTAGCGGAACCGCCTCCCCTTCCTTTCCCCAGGCCTGGTCTGGGATAACCCCAACTAGACCAGCCTGCAGACCGCTCCACAGGGGCGCCCCAGGTTTACGGGAAGCGCTTGCCCAGGCAGTGGCCTTCATCTCTTGTTCCCAGAACTGTCAGGCAGATGGGCCAGGAGGCCCGGGAGTACTTGAGAGACGAAACTGGACAGGCTGGGAAAGCGGACATCGTGGACCCGCGGGCACACGTCCCACCACGGCCGCGAGGGGGCAGCAACCGGAGCCGCGGACGCACCACCACCAAGCCCATTCTGTCCAGACCACGGGTGTCAGGATGGAAGGAAGGAAACCCGACACGCCGCCGGGTGGATGAACCTCAGAAGTGACACTGAGTGAAACCGGCCAGGCACGAACCACAGACTCCGGGGTCCCTTCTGCGCAGGGCCAGGCGGCAGGCCCGGCGGGGGAGGGGAGGGCGGTGCGTCCTGGGATGGGGCTCCGGCACTGGACCCGCAGCAGTGCCCAGGACCAGCGGCTCTGCACGAGAATGCACTTAGTGCTGTGGACCCTTGGAAGTGGTCGCGGCGGGAGATCTGAAGCTAATTCATTTTACCACAATTGAAAAATATGTCCTAGGAGCTAGTCAAGACCAAGAGGGAAGGCTGGGGAAGGAGGCAGCGTCAGCAGGTAATGTAGCTTCTTAACCACCAGGGGGCGCTCCTCTGGAGAAAGGGTGGGGCTGCAGGAGCTCCAGCGTGAGGCCAGCGGCCACGTGGGGCACCGCGGGCAAGGGGCACCCACCCCAAGCAGACGCGCACGCACACGTGCACGCACATGCACACACTCATGCACACGCGCGGACAAGCATGTCACACGCACACTCATGACAGTTCCCAGATTTACTAGCGCGCCCTTGTGCAGGGACAGGTTTCTTCCAGCTGCTCACCCTCCAGGTCACAGCCCGCCACCAGCCACGGGGCACGTTTCCATAGCAACCCCAGAAAACCACATTCCCTCTGAGGGGCTGGCGAATGTCATCTCCTGGCCATCCATGGTCACTGAAAGTGCTCCCCAGTCAGCCAGCTCCGAGCACAGGGCACCCCGTAGCCTCCCAGGCCAACCCAGTCAAGACTTCAGGTGCTGCCGGTGAGGGGGAGGCTGGAGCTCCCAGAGGGCACCAGCACTGCAGGGCAGAGGGCACCCAGGGGGCAGTCACCAGGCCAGCAGGCACCAAAGCTGAGGCCCCACCTGACCACGTTGCAGGGCGCTTGGGCGGGAGCAAGCCCCTGACAGAGCAGCCAGCACGCAGCCTCCTGGGCCTGCTCAGACTCACTCCTCCACGGGGCCCGGCTGCTGGGCAGGTGCCTTGCTCTCACGGGCCACGCAGGTGAGCGGCCACAGCCTCGGGCAGGGGCACGCCCGGTCAAGGCGATGGTGAGACAGTTGCTCAGCAGAGGTGCCCCTGATGGCCCCTGGACAGCCTCCCGGGCAGGTGCAGAGGAGGGGACTGCTTCCTGCAGCCACCGGCATCCCGTTTCAAGGTGCCTGGGGAGGTGTATCATATAGGACCAATCCATGCAGTCATTTGCTTCCCCTAAAACCCTGGTGCTGACTGCACGAGCCACACGTATCTGGAAGGAAGCCCCCAGCAGCCACCGTAACCCCTGCCTCTCCGCCACGCCCAGCCCCCGCCATGCTTCTCCTCCTCCACGAGGCCCCAGGGCCCCAGCTGCACACAGAGCAGGGCCAGGCCGGCCGACTCCTGGGCGGACGCACTGCCCCAAACAGAGGTCCTCAAAGGGGTGCGGACAGCATGGCGGGCCCTGGGCATGGATGCAAGTACCAAGCGGCCTTTCTCCTCCGCAGACTCCGGGCCCAGGTGGCCCACCTTGGATGTCTCAGAATACTTTATGGATCTCCTCAATTAATCTGCACAGCCACCATTTGCGGGGAGCCCAGGAAGTTTAGGTGACTTGCCCAGAGTCACACAGCTAAGGTGTGGCCAACACTGACAAGATACTCCCACAGCCTCTGCTTCTGTATCCTGGGCAACCACTGGACCACCACCCCCAGACTCTGCTCTGCAGGGCACATGAGAAGGTCCCTCTGGCCAGTAGGAAGGGCAGACATGGCTGCAGCCAGGACAGTGTCTGTCTTCCCTCAACTGCCATCAGACACAGAGCAGGCCAGGCGCCCAAAACCAGGTGAGACTCAGGTCTGTGCCTCTGGGTGGTTCATGTAGTAAAGCCCCTCCCACTGGACCACGGCTCAACCCTTACTACGGGCAACTTGGGGACTATTTGTTACAGCAGCAGGTGAGTCCTGACACAGCAGGAGCAGAAGCCCAGGAAGTCACCCCTGTGACTCTCTCGACTGCATCCCCAGACAGCAACAGGGGAAGTTCTGTTCCATTTGCAGCTGGCGTTTTAGAACGTTCTCCCTGTGAGCTTCCTCGTGGCTGTGGGTGGGCACACACATTTTCCTCCTCTCCTGATATACCACTCCTACTCCCTACTTTCATCTCTTCTTTGGCCTCTTAATGTTCTCAAAAAGACGGGTGTTCCCTCTTCTGTGCTCACTTCCCTGCCCTCTGAGAATGCTGCAGGAGAAATAACTAAGGAAATGGAAGCCACACTGGCCAAACAGGGTCAAAGAGAAGGTAAGAAGGGCCTCCCTGGTGGCACAGGGGTTAAAATTAGTGCTATCAAGCTATCGCCAGCCACTGTGGCCTGAGTTCAATCCCCGGCCGGGAAGCTGACCCACCTGGCACAGCAGACCTCTCCTGTCTCCCCACTGCTCCCCTCAGCAGTGTGTTTCAGCAGATCCATCTGTTCTGCTCCCCATCTGTCTCTGGTGAACCTCTCATCTCACTCCCACCACCCAGCACCTCTAACCTGTACCCAGTTCTTATATGCATAAGTAAATAAAAGCAAATCTTTAAAAAGGGAGAGGGAGAGAAGGAAAGAATGCTGGACTGAACAGCCTGACCTGAGGAATAGGTACCGAAATTTGGCCAACACTCACTCAAGCCCAACACCACCTCTACCAGGAAGCCCTCCTGCTTCCTCAGTGCCCCCACAGATGGCTCTGAATGGGAGAGTGAAGAAGTGAATGAATGAGTGAAAAATGAGGAAGTGGATGTCTGTTTCCAGTGGGCCTGAAACTGCCTTTGGCTAGGTGTGTCCACACGCATGTGGCCAGTTTGAAAGGCCTGTGTGTCCCGTGGCCGAGAAAGCCTCCCACCTCCCCTCGAAGCAGCTGCTTGCGGAGAACAGTCAACGCAGAGGCAAGGGTGTCCGAGGCAGTGGTGGTGGTGGGGGGGGGGCAGTGGTCCTCCCGCCCTGCCCAGGCCTGCCCCACATGGCCTGGCTGCCGGCAGCTGGGCTCTCTGGCCCGGAGCTGGGCGTGAGCCTGACTCTGCATCAGGGGCAGCTCAGAGGTATCAGGGGAGCGGGTGGGAGAGCTGTCGGCCCAGCCCCCTGCGCCCAGGCCCTCCGCGGGAGAGGAGAGGGTGGACTCACGATTCCGTTCTGAACGCTGAAGCCAAGCTGGTACTTGAGGTCGGGCCGCTTGATGAGGACCGTGGTGACCGGCGGGCAGCTGACGATATTGAGCTTCACCTGCGTCTGGTTCTTCAGGCCCTGCAGAGCACAGGGACGGGCGTCACAGCCACTGCGGCCTCGCAGGCCCAGGCCGAGGACCGGCGGCCTCCTGCTGGCCTGAGTGTCCCCGTGTGAGGGGCAAAGGCAGTCAAGTGAGCCCGCACCCCAGAGCCACGGCCTCACAGGGAGCATCTGGGCCACGGAGCCCTGCAGTGCTGCACCGAGGCAGCGCCCACGTCTGCATCGGTCTCAGCACAGCAGGCAGACGTCCAGCTGGGCTGGCTGAGGGGCTTTCTGGCCCGAGGTATGTTCTTCCACTGCTGCGAGAGGCCTCGGGGGTGGCTGGTCTGCTCTTCCTGCCCCGGCCTCTCCCAGACCCAGACGGTCAGGTGGACAGCCCCTGGCCCCTTGTGCTGGCTGTGTCCCCTCCGCCTGAGCTCTCCAGGGACAGCTCAGCACCCCAAAGCCGCAGACTCATGGGTCAGAAGGTCAGAGCAGCCTCCTGGCTCCCCCATCTACAGAGTGCCCCGCCCTCCCAGGGCCCCTGGGGAGGGGGCTTTCGTGCAAACCGGGGAATGTCCCAGGCCAGCGAGGCACATTGGACCCTGCATCTGTGGGTCCTCGGCCCTCGCTTGGGGTCAGTGTGGCTCAGCACTGGGCTAAGCGAAACCGGAACTGCTCCCCAGCCCTTGCTGGTGTGAGCAAGGCCCTGGCTGACCCCAGGCCTCGTGGGGTAAGGGAGCTGGCACGAGGGAGGGGCTGTGCATCCACCTTGATGATGCCCTGGCAGGTGGCGAGGGGCAGCCCCACCAGGCTGGTGCCGTTGATGGACATGATCTGGTCCCCGATGCTCAGCTTCCCCGAGCGGGCGGCCGGGCCGCCATTCATCATGTTGGCCAGGATGACAGTGGGCAGGATGGAGCCCCAGCCGGACTCCACCACGACCACGCCCAGGATCTCGCCCTTGTGCTTCTCCAGCTGCAGCTGCGAGGAGATGGCAGAGTCAGAGGGACGGCAGCCCTGATCCACCCAGCTCCCCGGCACTCTGGGGGCCCACCGAACCCCACTGTCCTGGTGCACACACCCCCTCTCCTCCTGCACCAATATTAACTCCCCCAGGCCCAGGCGTGGCTCCAGAGTCTTGGCTCCTGCCCCTGCGCCCCATCAGCCCACCAAGGCCAGAGGCGAGTTCTCAGAATCCAGGACTCACCCAGCCTTTGTTCCTATCTAGAAAAGTCCTTCCATTTCTCGCCACCTCTAGGGCCACTCTCTCCAGAAAGCTGCTTGTCATTAATTCAGCAGGAAGCCTGGGTCATGCAGTCACTCAACGATCAATCACAATCACTCATTTAAGTAGCAGCCAGGGTCACTCGTCACTAGGAGGCCAGAGGAGGAGGAGGCAGGCTCATTCATTCATTTGCTCATTCAACAATCAGGATCATTCTTCAGCTCATTTAAGAAGCAGCCAGGGGAGCTAGGGTCACTCATTTACTCACTCACAAGCCAACTAAATCATTCATTCACTCAGCAAGGGCCAGCCATCTTTTCATGCATTTCTTCATTCAACAAACAAGCCAGGTCACTCACTCATTCACCATTGAACAAGCAGCCAAGGTCATTCATGCAACAAGTAGCTAGCATCACTCATTCATTCACAAGCAGACTCATTCATTAATTCACTCATTCATCCCAGAGCAGTCAGAATAGAGGTCTTCCTGGGGACTCGCGCCTCTATCTTAGGACTCTCTAAAGGTCCCTGAGAAGACCCCCTGGACTGCTGGGCCTGCACTCTCCGCAGCTTTGAACCCCCAGGCAAAGCACCAAGTTTTCATCTTCTAGATGCCTCCCTCATGCTTTTCAGAAACAGCTCCTGGGTGCTGCGTGCCAGCAGAAGATAATAGAACATTAAAAGGCACATTTTCAAGGTCAT
Source organism: Galemys pyrenaicus (assembly GCA_019455555.1). Taxonomy (NCBI): domain Eukaryota; kingdom Metazoa; phylum Chordata; class Mammalia; order Eulipotyphla; family Talpidae; genus Galemys; species Galemys pyrenaicus. The sequence goes on along the minus strand of JAGFMF010011680.1, from coordinate 264,995 downwards.
TAAGACTGATTCTAATCAGCCTCTTTGCCACCACCACGTCTCATTTCACACTCAAGCGCTCAGCCCCCACGTGGGAGCAGATGTGCATTCTGGGTGCACTCCACCCGCTGAGGAGACACTGACTGTGGAGAGCCCCGCGCAGGCGAACGGCAGTGGGAAGCACGCGGCACCCCGGGCCGAGGCCGCCAGGGGGCGCTCGCGGTGGGAGGGCCACTCACCTCCTTGCAGTTCTCGGAGTTTGAGAAGTGGATGAGGTCATCGTTGTACATCTCCTGGGTGTTGATGATGTCGCTGTACTCCTTCTGGCTCAGGTCTTCGGGGTTGATGCCGTTGGCTCTCAGGAACTCCTGGTAGGCCACGCTGAAGGCCTGGCCGATGGACTGGGCGATCAGCTGGGCCTGTGGGCAGCATGGGGGCATCAGAGACAAACATGGGGGCACAGACTGCAGCACCCAGAGGAGGGGCCACTGCAGTCTGAGAGCAGAATGTGCACATCATCGGGGGCCCTGGAGATTTAAAAGAACAGGAAGAAACTCCGGGCCCTCACCTGGGGAGAGCGGTCCTCCATCACCCCATTGTGGGCCCGGGGGTGTGAACCTTCCTGCTGTCCTGTACCTTCCTGCTGCCCCCCCTGAGCTGATGAACCCCCTGACGTTCCAGGGCAATGCACAGCTTCAAACAGTCTGGGAAGACTGGATGGTTTACTAAATATCATGTTTTTGTTGCTGTCACGGTGACTGTAAGGTATTTTCTTTCCATTCATTTTATCCCAAAAACAGATGTGAGATGCAGTGCACGGGGAGCGTCACGGAGCCGGCGGGGCTGCTGCCCACCCAGGCCAGCGGGGAGGCCGCTCTCGTGGGGAGGTGTGGCTGCGCCAGGATGGACCAGCAAGAAGCAGGGGGCCTTGGGCACATCTGCACGGACCCCCGTGGACGTTGCTCTCACGCTGCAGAGGCCTCGCAGCCAGGGACAGGGACAGGCAAGAGCGACAGTCTGGAGCTCCCAGGAAAGGAGCGCTGTGGAGCTGCAGGGCGCTGGGCTACTGCGGCGCAGAGCCGGGCTGCGGGACCCCAGGCGTACTCTGCCCCTGCTCCCACCCGCGACCTCCCCACTGCCATCCAGGGAGTCCCTGCATGGTGCCCCCAGCAAACAAACAAAAAACAGGTGAAAACCAGGGCTTTGGCTTAAAGGCCTAAATCCCTATCTCCCTCTCCACCTTGCTTAAGTGCTTCACAAAATGGCGGGCTAGATAAGAAAGGCGGAGGGGCCGCCCTCGTGGCGCAGCGGGTTGAGCACCGCACTGTGAAGCATCTGCCGCACAGCGCCGCCGGTTCGATCCCCGGTCGGGGGGGGGGGGGGTGGCCACACGGTGCAGCAGACCGCTTCTGCCTCGCCGCTGCCCCCCNCCCCGGGGGGGGGGGGGGGGGGGTGGCCACACGGTGCAGCAGACCGCTTCTGCCTCGCCGCTGCCCCCCTCAGCAGTGCGTTTCAGTCCATCTGCCTGTTCTGCTCCCCACTGCCTCTGTGAGTCCTCTCACCTCCCGCGACTCTGGCCTGTGCCCAGCTCTTGTACGCATAAAAAAAAAGAAAGGCAGAGCAGGGGCAACCTCTGAAAGAGGGATCGATTCTAGATGGCACTGTCCTCCCAGGTGAGCCCTGAGCCGTTTACGAGGAGGGCAAACACGTTTGCTCAACAGGAGCAAGTGCCACGCTCCCAGTGACTTATGGCCACTCGGCTCCACCTCCGCAGGCGCCCGGGGCCGCCAGGTGGCGCTGCCCGCCCGGACGCGCAGAGCAGACCTGCAGGAGCGCAGAGGGGACCGGTCTGAGACCACGCCAAGGCTCTGACGAAAGGTGAGGGTCCGGACTTCCAGGGGAACAAGGGTCAGAGAGCCTCCTGCAGGCGGGCAGAGCGGGGAGCGCGGCCACGCCCCAGTGGGACTGCGCCAGCTCTCACCTATGAGGCGCCACCCCCAAAGCACCAAGCTCATTTTACAGGCAGGAAACTGAGGCGCAGAGAGGGACACTCATGGATTTTAAGCTGCCTCGCATTTTCTCCCAGGTGTTTCACTCTGCTTTCACCAGGCCCTCAGGGCCCCTCACCCTGGCTGCCCACCTGGCAGGAGCCACCATCGGGCCCCCTTCTCTGGGCAGCTGCCGGTGACCCTCTCACACCCTTCCCTCCAGCCAAGGCCACATGGAGCCCCACTCGGTCCACCTCTGTGCTCAGCCTCATCTTTCGCTGAACAGGGAAACCGAGGCCAGGGCTGCGCCCACCCACTGGGCCTCTCCTTACCTCCCTCCTGCTCCTTCGAGACCGTGTGCCTTCCGCCACTTGGCCTGCTTCTCGCCTTCCCTGCCGTCACTCACTGCCCCTCTCAAGGGCCCGTGTCCCCACTGAGTCTTGAAGTCGCCCTCGAGCCCAGAGCCCCACACAAAGGCCCACCCAGGGCCCACGGGTGTCTGCTGCAGTGGAAGGACGTGTGTGGGCAGCTGGGCGCGTGTGTACGTCCCCTCTGCAGACGTGCCCCTGCTTGGGAGCACTTCCGGCTGACTTCAACTTCTCAGCAGAAACACTGTTGCCTCCTCCCCGCCCCATCTTCAGACATGACAATTTGGGACACTTCCCCATCGCTCCAGGTCCCCGAGACACCTCGAGATCATAAGTGAACAAAAATGTACTGAGTGTCCTCAGTGCCACGGAGAAGAGACTCTGCAAGCGTCATGGAGAAGACATCATTTAAAAAAATTCTCTGGCAGCAGTTACAGGAGGGGTCCAGCAGCTGCTCCCCCATTGTCCTGGGTGAGACCGGCCGCAGGGAGGCAGCTGAGAGACACCCCCAGCACCCTCCCTCTCCTGGGCGCCATTTCCCCCGTCCTGGCTGAGAAAGATGCTCTTACCTCATTCAAGAAAAAAGTCAAAACGTTTCTACAGTCTCTCAGAGAGTCTAGGGTTTTCTACACTTCAGAATTATTGTTTAAATAAATGTGATGAGGTAAAATGGCCATGAAGGAAAGCAGGGTCAAACTGAAGAGAGGATGGGCCTCCCTGGGTGACCCCAGGCCCGTGAAAATCCACACAACAGAAAGACCAGTGAAGAATTACTTCGCTTTCTGAGAGAATCTCTTCAGAAAGACAGCTCCCCTAGCACAGCTGACTGTGGTAAAGTATAACAGCAGAGTATAAACATCGACTCCACTGGCAGCGCCTGAAGAACTCGCTTCATGAGGTGAAATGAAGCTGTGTCATCACCCCTGTACCCCGGTGTCGGAGGTGCCACAGCTCCTTGGGAGGCGTCGGGGTGGGCAAGTGTCCCTGGCCCTGGAACCCGTGGCCAGGCGGGGCCTGGGAGCCCTGGGAGGGCGTGTCAGACGCGCTCGAGCCTGTACTTACGTCCTCTGATTCGAACACGTGGCAGATCATCTTATACTGCTTCTTCCCCTCCTGCGCCCCGGGGGTAGTCTCGATGCAGTCCTGGGAGGCTGACCGCGGCATGCGGCGTCTGGCCATCAGCACCACAATGTTCCCGATGTCGGCGATGTAGGAGATGGTGCGCAGGGCGTGGTCCATCATGGTCTCCTGGCAGGAGGAGACAAGAGGGTCCACATCAGGGAACACTACGGGGACAAGTCACCAGGCAACTGGGGTTCTGGGTTTCTCAACCTCCACCCTTTGGCATTTGGAGGGTGGATCATGCTTGATGGTGAGAGATCGTCCAGTGCACTGTGAGGGGGTTGAGCTGCATCCCAGGCTGCACCCACAGCTTCCCGAGCTGTGACAACTGAAAATATCTGCAGCTGTTTCCAGATTATCTCCTGGGGAATCAGTTGCCCCGTGAAGAACCACTGCCCCAGAAGGCAGAGCATTGGAGGGGGGTGATTTACAGTCAGGTGGCTCTGCCTTCCCATCAGCCCCAGCTTCCAAAATGGCGCTGCTGGGGAGCTCGGTCCCTGTGGGAGGAAGAGCAGGAAAGCTGCCATGTGGGGAAGCCCCAACCCAGCTGGTCACAGGCTCTAGAGGGGGTCCCTTCCCTGAGAGGCTCGGCCCCCACTCAGGTCCAAGAGTGGCCTGGCCTACATGCCCCTGCAGAGCAGAAGGTGCCAAAGTCAACGTTTCCCACGAGAAGTTCTTCCCAGGGAGCCCAGGCAGCCCGGGTCCGGGTCAGGGGCCACAGGAGGCCGTCGGCTGACACTGAACCATGGGTCCCCCATTCAGTCCCCGCGGCCCCTGCAGGCCCATGATTCTTGATGGCTTTTGTTCTCTGACAGGAATCTCCACGAGCATCCTGCCCATGACCCGAGCCAGCCAGGCTACACACAAAGGCTCTGAGAAACTAATCAGTTGGTCTTTCATGCCTTTGTTCTCTTTCCACAAAAGAAAATCGGGTGTTTCTGTGACCTCCGAAGCCCTGTTCTTCCTCCCAGAATCCATTTTTTTGCAGTGGATGTCGTTGACGATTGTCATTCTGGGGTTGATCTGCTTTCTGGCCAAGGTTGTGGGGCGGCTTATCCCCCAAGAGCTACCTTATGCAGTGGGACACTAGGAAGGGAAGCTCGGGGTGACCCCAGTTTCTCCTGACCTCCAGAATCAGCCCCCTCGTGTCAGACGTCCTCTCCCCCGGTGCCCAGCTCATGGCTGTGGGAAAGCCACCTTCCTCTCAGCCCGATGCTGGCCCCCACACACCTGCTGCACACGTCGCTGTAAGGCAACAGTCCTGAAGACGGCACAGTGTTGGCGCAGAACAGAAACACGAACCATGGGACAGCGTCAAACACCCGAGACCAATGCACGTCACACTGGCACTCAGCCAGGGTAACGAGGCGCTGGCCACGACATGGGACAGGACAATCTTGTCAACAAATGCTGCCAGGAAACTGGCTGCTGCCCGCGCGGCGTCCCCCCTGCCCCGACTGTCACCGTCAGCCCTGCGGCGCCTCTCACCTGTCCCACCCTTCTCTGTCAATGTGCTCGTCAGTCAGACCAATTTCAGTCTACCCCAAACAGTACCCAGAACAAACTCACAAAATGGCCTGAGAAGTCACCCGAACCCTCAGCCGGGCCAGACTGAGACGTCTAGGCCTTCCTGACCCCACTTCCCGCCCTCGCTCTCCTCACTTCTGCTCTAGTCCAACTCCGAGGGCTACCACGGCCCACCCAAGTCAGTGCTCGGTTGGTTCACGTTTAGGGAGTGACGTCCCACCCCCCTCCGCGAAGCCACCGCCCCTCCCGCAGGCCAGCCCCGGGCTCCAGATGGTCTGGACGGGAACCCAGTCCCTAGACCAGGCTGCGGCGAGTCTCTGGAGCGTGCAGGTGCCACGTGTGTCTCTCCGACCCAGCCAGAGGATAGGGCCTCACGTCCTCTCCTCCCACCAGCCCTGACACCCAGCAACTTGGCAGGGGCTCGGATTGGCCAGGAAGTCACAGATGCCTGGAGAAAAGGCTCCCGCGCCAACCAGCTGTCCCCAGCAAGCCAAGTCAGCAAGGCTCCCATCAAGGGAAGCGAGCGCAGCACAGTCATGTCCCAACTGGGAGCACTCACGCCCGAGACCCCCCCAGACTGTCATCCCTCTTTATGTGAGGGGTTCGTGCTCAGCTCGCACAGCTGCTGGGGGGAGCGGCCCGGCAGCGGGGAGGGTGAGAGCAGACTGACATGGTGGCCTCTGCGAAAGGTAGACCCATGGCCTCCCCACTCACAGCCCAGCGGCCTCGGGAACCCGCTGTGTGATGCACAGGCAGACTGGGAGGGAAAGAGACAAGAACAAAGAGAGACAAAGACTCACAATGGCCCCGCAGCAGCCGCACCCCCAGAGTGGAGAGAGAGCCTTCGCACTGCCCAGAGCCGGGCGGCCAGGGCAGGGCAGGGCAAAGCGAGACAAAGGGAAAGGGGCTTCTCCTGTGGCCACAGGAAGGACCTTGACCTTGGTGCCGCCCCGGGGGTGCTGTACGGCCACAGAGCTCCGGCTCGTGCCTTGCCGCCTGGACGTCAGGACCAGGATGCCGGCCACGTCCCGCCCCTTCTCGGCCTGGCTCAGTCTGCAGACCCCAGCACGGTACCTGCGCCCCAGGGTTCTCTGCCGCCTGCATTGCATCTGGTGCCCTCAAGCCCAGGGCGCGTGCTGCCCAGCTCAGATCCAGAGTACTAACTACTAGCAGTCTCTGGGGGTGGCTGAGCAGAATGAAAACCTGAGGCGTCCTGCTCCAAATCCAGAACATTCCGGTCTACGGAGCCTGGTGGGCATGGGGCCTCCAGCAGTAATGAGGGGTGTTCACAGCCCCTAGGGCAGAACTTGTGGGGGTGCAGCCAGCCCTCGGCGATGTGCAAGGACAAAGAATGGCGGAGAAGGGCAAGAGGGGAGGCACCCTCCGCTCCCCAAGTGGCAGGAGAACCCCTCCTGGTGGTGACGGGCAGAGGTCATGGAACCCGTGGCCACAGACTGGACTTGCGGAGTGCCTGCGCCCGACACCAGAAGGCAGAGCCCCGAGCAGTGACTCCTGTGCGCGGCGTGAGACTGGGTCCGACTTCACTTCTCCTGCGGCTGCCCCGCGTCCCCGCACCATCTGTCCGAGACTCTGACTGGCTGCTCTTGGCTTCGTCGCCATAAACTGACTTCCCACGTGCCTGTGGGCTTATTCCCGGGCTCTCAATTCTATTCCATTGTCCGGGTGCGTTTCCATTCCAATGCCATAGCGTTCTGATTACCATCGCTTTGGGTGTGGGAGGGCCCGTTCTTCTTCGTTCTCAGGATTCCTGGGGTTCTCTGGGGTCTTCTGTGATTCCAGACAAATTTTCGCTTGTTTTTCTATTTCTTTGAAATGCACTTTTGATGGGACAGCACTGAATCTGTGCGTGGTTTTGGCCATTTTAGCGATGCTTATTCTTCTGGTCCACGGGCGCAGGCAGCCTCTTTCCATTTTGTTGCACTGTCTTTTCCTTTTAAAAATGGCTGGTAACGTTCAGTGTTTAGGCCTTTCACCTCCTTTGTTACGTTTACTCCAGTATTTTATCATTTGTAATAAAAAACAAAAAAAGCAAGCAAGCAGGGCCGCGGGGAGAACGTGGCAGCCAAAGAGCTGGCAGCATGGCTGAGACTTTGGGTGGCCCTGCCGGCTTGGGGATGGCGTCCTGGCCCTGCCTCCGTGGGGTGGACACAGCCACCTGGCGCCCTCTGCAGCAGCCGCACCGTGACATGAACGTGACACTTCCGGCCAGAACCATGGGGAAATCCACCCCAGTTAAGGGCCTAGTGTGACTGCAGGCTTGGTCCCCTTGGGAACAGACCCCTCTGTCCCTGATGGCAACTTCACTTTCATAGGCCGCATCTCCCAGGGTCAGCTGAGGACAAGACTGACCGCCTGGCTCCTGATGACGCTGTCCAGTGCTGCTCATCGGCGACACCCAGGACCCACGGGCACAGCCGAGCACCTGCTGTGCCATTCCCACTGCGAGGAGACGAGGTGGCTAAAAAATAGCCTCTCCCAGGTCTGGACCCAGGGAACCGCAGGAGAGCTCAGACTCCGCGTTTCTCAGGAAGCAAGGGCACGCTCAAGGACTAAAGGGATGCGCTGAAGTGGTATAGGGCCCCGTGTGGCGGTCACTGGCTAAACCTGGGACAGTTTGAGCACCGAAAAGAACTGCTGGCAAGAGGTTATAACAGAAATTGAAAAATAAATAGAAGAAGCCATGATTCCACAGTGGAAAGAGAGAGGAACTAAAGCGCTTCTTTGCAGAAGAATTCAGATAATGAAAGTAGAACGCGTGAGATAATTAGAAAATCGCCATTTCGCACTTAAGCCAACTCGGGCGAGATCACCACTGTGCTACGACCACCAGACGCAGCATGTTGGAGAAGAGGGACCCGCATGTTCAGGGAGTCCCACAGGTTACTTGCCAAAGACAGGGACACTCAGGGGCCTGCACACAGGCATCGGGCCGCCTCGTCCAGCCCCAGCGTGCTGGGCCTTTCTGCTCTCTCCCACCCATCGCCTCTCGGGCAGCAGTGCTGTCTGGTTCCCAGGACCCCTGCCCCCGCCACTGCCCCTGGCCTCCCACCCCCTCTCTCAGCCTCAGCTCGTTTATACCCCAGACAGGGCACTTTCTCTCCTGCATCTGTGTCCCTGTCTTCCCACAATAGCAGATGCATGCAGATTCAGAGAGGCGAGGAGAGCGGTCGCCACCAGCTGGCCCCAGCACATGGTTCACAGGTAGAAAAGCCTCAAGCACCTGTCACTGGGAAACCACCACACCCAGGGCTATGAGGGGCCCTGGGGCTTCCACCCTCCAGCTGGGCTTCCCAAGCCTGGCACGCGGCGATCAGGAAGGCCATTCTAGAATCCTGGCCGGTGAGCACACAACTCCCAGCCCCACTCTTCTCCCTCACTTTTGTCTATTGAATCTCAGCTGCAGTTGCACACCTGTCACCCTGGTGGCTTTGCTCCCCCGAGCCTGACGCTGCTTGGACCTCACCCCCGGCCCCACTCACTCCACTCCACGCTGAGCAACCGCCCTGGGGACAGCGGTTCAGCCACGGAGGAAAGTTCTGCAGGAGACCATGTGCTGCGCAAGCAGCCAGCCGGGAAGTCAGGAGTTGGCTGACCTGGTTTTAAACAACGGGGTCTAAACGCTTACCTGTGTGTCGGCATTTAACACCTTGATCCTCTGGGTGGAGATGAAGAGGTCCACTTCGGTCAGAGTCTGGGCGTCCCCCTCCGAATTCTAAGAAAGGACAGTGGATGCTGTTATAGAGCAGAAAAACTAACTTGAACAAAGGCTTGACAATTTTACTAATGATCCCGGGAGCCCCTAGAGGGAAATGCTACTCCAGCACGGAGCAGCCACTGGAAACCTAAATGCAGGCGCTTTGCAGCGCCAGCCGGAGCCAAGTGTGTTCTGAAGGCAGTTTGCACGGGGTACGGAGAGGGAGGGAGGGCTTCCGGCTTCCGGGAGGGTTGAGCACGAAGCGGGGCTGGACGCCTGGGGTCTCCTGTCACAGCGTCCGACATGCAGCCCCTCCACCCGTAAAAATCGCGCCTGCCTGCCAACCCTCGCCTGAACTCAGGAAGGCACGGTGTCTGTGTAATCGGCAACGTTTCTTGGATTGGGGATTCCAAGCAACCCTAGCAAATGGGGAAGAGATTTTCAAAGAAGTTGGATTAGACCATCAGCGTTTTCTGCTGGTCTAAACAGTAACAGACAGGCTGACCCCTCACCCCCAGCCCTGCAGTCTCGGTCTCTGATCCCCTTGCAACCTGAAGGCAAGTGAGACTTCAGCTGCTGGGTAAGACAGAAGCACAGAAGCCAAAAGCAGCTGTCACGTTCATCATACTCCATCAGTTAAATGCACGTGGAATGTTCTGGGAGCTGAGCGAACTAGGCAGGCTCTGCCCCAAACCAGGGCAGTCTCTCACTGGTTTCCACATCTGCGGGAATCCTAATGACTTCTGCACAGTGGTAATGAAATAAATACAAGCCCCTCTCGTTTGTGCACTGAGGTAAATAAATCTCTGCGGTCACTCGGGAACCCACGTGGTCTCGCTTCTATTTCACAAGAGCAGAAACCGTGATTTAACTGCTCACCAAAAAAATTGAAATCAAAAATCCCCCCGCTGACAATTCCTTGAGAATTGTGAGCTGTGAAGAGATCCAATATTATAGTGACAAATTTATATTTTCACTCAGTTTTGGAGGGGGAAGGTCTTTTGGGCTCTGGGCCTCCACGGGGTGACGCTGCCTTTAACTGATGGTAGAGAGAGTCCAGAACGATGCCGCTGAAACTCGCCCGCAGGGCCGAGGAGGAATTGCCTGTCCGTGTTTTTTAAAGTTGGGTGATAATTCGACATGCCTGTGCTTGGAAAGGTTATAGTCTAGGAATCGTGCTCAAAGTCTTGCTGAAAAGTAGTTCAGGCCAGAAGTAAACACAAAAGTTGCAAACTTGGCTCGAGGGATTATTTGAGGAAACTTGAGCAGACTTAATGGGAAACGAGGGTCAGATCTGAGCTGACCGGGCTCAAACTGGGGGTAAAAGATGAGGCTGAAAACCTGACCAAAAACAGGGAAGGAGAGGGATCCCCCTCGGGCTCCCCTTGGAGGAAGGGAGGGTAAAAACAGCTGGATTCCATAAGAGCACCAGACACCCTTGGCCCGAGGCTCATGGGGTGGCCCTACAGCCAGCACTGAGTCTGCGGTGGGGGCGGGTCTCTGCGGGGACCCATCTCGTCCTGGGACTCAGGCTCACGATGCTCCATTTTCCTGTGCAGCTAAAAGAGCACAAAAAGGGCCCTCGGCCATGAAGCTGAGCCTCTCCTGCCCAGAAGGAAGAGCAGCCCTTCCTGGCTCTAAGCTCATCTGCCCCAGCCCACCCCCACGAGCTCCAGGGCCCGAGCTGCACCCTAACCCCTGGTGCTTGGGCTGCCAGTACCAGGAGGCCCTGGGTAGCAGTGGGCATAGTTCTGCAAATTCAGGGCCCTTCTGCTCTGCCTGCGGCGCCCGAGGAGAGCGGGCGTGGGCACAGGGAGATCCGAGGCCCTTCCACTCCTGCAGCGGGAGGAGCCGCAGGCCATCTGCTGGACAGAGAGCGAATGTCACAGCGGAGACGTGTCACTGCAGGAGGAGGGGAGCCCCAGACAGGGTCCTCTGGCCACATCGCCAGGACGTGGCATTCCAGGCGGGGATGGAAGATAAACCTCCTGCTGTTGAAGCTACAGGTCAGCGTCAAGTCGGTGCCCTCTGACAGGGCGTGTGATGGTCCCTGCATCAGGAGTGAGCTAAGAAGTCCCCAGCATCGACCAAGTGACCGAGCTGACCGGCAAGCGACTGAAGAAGGTCACCCCAGTGTTTTGAGGTCTACCTTGTGCTTCGGACATTCTCCACAACAGAGCGAGCATCTCCTGGGCGGACTGACCTGTTCATCACCCTGTTCTGGTAAATTAAATCTAACGAGTCTCTACATACAGAACAGTTGAATTAATGCTGTGCAGGAGGCCTAGGCACTAGCCGCCTCACACGGTCATCTCACACCCACATCTTTAAAAATCTGCGTAAAACAGTAACATGGCAGCACTTGCCGGGCACCAGCCACAGAATCTAACACAGAAAGATCAAAAGGGTGACGACAAAAGGCCTCTGTGAGTGGGTGATTCAAGGAATAAAAGCAGCTTCTATGATTTTGTCCAAAAGCCCAGTGTTTACCTACCCAGCGAAGAGGGAAAACGTTGGCCACCCCCGCCCCCCTCCCCAGGACACACCCCAAACACACACTCGCAGCCCCAACAAGCACACAGTCCCTACACACCGCTTTTTTCTTGATCTTAGCTGCCTTCTGCATCCTCTGAGCAGCATGGAAGGGAAGAGGAAGACAGGTGAGTGCAGAGAGAACATGTGAGCGGGTTATTCCAGTCTCAGGCCTGGACCACTTCCCGGGACTCGGACTGGGGCGCCCAGTGGAACCGTGCCGGGAGGGCGGGAGCCACCGCCTGGGGAGCCCACAGGTACATCAAGACAAGCCCCGGAGCCCTGCGGTGCTGGCAGTGCCCGACGGGAGCGCCCCGCAAGATGCCAGAGCCATAGCCGGTGACACAAGAGCACCAGGCTCCAGGGAGGAGGAACAGGCAGTGAGGACAGAGAAGGGGCTGCCGTGGATGCTCACCCCACAGGGCCAGCGGCATCCAGAATGCCGGCGTTTCTGGGAGGAGCTTCCCAGGACACCTGCCTTTTCCTCCTGACCCCGATGAGGCTGGATCGGCCTCATCTTCCCCACCCCCAGCCGGCCCCACTGTTCAAAACCAGCTGGTCCAACAGCCAGGCGGAGGTGGTGAAGTCAGTAAACACAGTAGCGCCCCTTAACCCACAGCTGGGGCTCCTGTTACCTGAAGTCAACAGCCATCGAAAAATAGTAACATGGTATCTTGAGAGAGGAGGACCCCATAACTTTGATTTTTATAGTAGTTCTACTTGATTATTGTTGATGTTAATCTCTTACTGTCTCTAATTTATAAATTAAACTTTATTAGAGGTCCAGGGGTAGGAAAAAACATAGTATATATGGGGTTCAGTAATCTCAGGCATGCATTTGGGGGTTATGGATCGTCTCCCCCAAAGATAAAGGGATTTGTGTATGTGAGTCTCCTTTTCCTCTTCTGAACCACGCTGAACGAGCTGAGGACACATGCTGTTGGGCTGGGACTTGACGTTCCCCGCAAACATGTTTGACGCCTGCAGAGCTTCGGAGCGTCCTCTGCAAAGTCACCTTTCCGGGTGGCCAGTGACGGCCCCTTATTAGGAGCTGCTGCCTCTGCACCGCCAGCCCCGCTTGGGTCTCCCGGCCAAGGGTAAAGGCTCCCTCGACCTCGCCAGGCACCTCGGGCATCTCTGCCCTCCATGCCAAGGGCCGCTGGGCAGAGGGAGACAGGGCGCTGTGCTGGATCCCCTCCCCCCTGCCCCCACTCCCCCCTCCAGGGCTCCCCAGAGTGAGCCCTGACCCCACCCCTACCTTGACCCGGCTGACGGCCTCCTGCGCCTGCATCATTCTGATGTTTTTCGAAGGGTTCCGTTCCGAGAGCAGCTGGGTGGACCCCAGGTAGTTGGCAGCAAAGATGATCCCGTCAATGAGGTCCTCGGGTTCACAGGGCCCTGGAACTGAAGGCAACACGGTTACGTCTTCCCAGAGGACAAAGGGTCTGCAGGCTCCCAGGCACGCGGATGGTGGCAGTAGACACAGGGTCCAGAGAGAGGGCTGCAGCAGCGCCCGTTCTGCAGCCAGTGGAGGGAGCCGGCCTATTTCCCCATGCTCCACGGAGCCTGGGGGCCACACGGAATCTGCCCCCAGGCCAGAAGACCATGCACGCGGACACTCAGGACAACTGAGGGCCCCGCAGCTGTCACTCGAGGCAGCTCATGCTGCGCTCCCAACCTGCTTGGAACCCTCTGGAACTCAGGACAGCCCTGGCCATCAGACACAGCAGGGCAGGGCAGGCCTTCCCAGAGACCTGGCGCAAAGAAGGGTTTGCCAAGCCATGTCACTGTCAGGAGGTGTTAACGCCGGAAGCAGTGGGGCCCCGCACCAGGCAGGGGCGGGGAATGGAGCTTGTGCCCTCCCCAGTTCTGCCCACTGAGGATCAGGCTGTCCGGGGGGCTTGACAGCCATGGGGACCAAGGCAGGAGGTGCCTCCCTCAGGACACCTCGACGTCAGAGGCCCCATCTTGTCAGAGGACGAGCTTCCTGCACAGGCGCCAAAACCCAGGCAAGTGACCGTGGCTCAGCCCAGATCCAGGGCGGAGGGGAGGGCTGTTCACAGCAGCTAGAGAAGAACGGAGACCCGGCTGTTGGAAGCAGGGCCCTCAGAGAGGAATGTGTTCCGTGGGGCGTCCCCTGGAGCGACGAGCTCCCAGGGGCCAGGCGTCTGAAGGAGGCAGCCCTCTCTCCAGCGCCAGACGGGCTCTGCCTGGAGGTCCTGGATCTGGAGGTCCAGCTCTTACCCAGACCCGCCCCAGGGTTCCGTGCCCTCGGGAAAGTCACTGCTCCTTGTTTTGCCTCAATTACCAGCAAAATGGAGCTGGTGGGTGGGAGGGGGGCCCTGATTTCTCTCTCCACGGGGTTTCTGCATAGATAAATTATTAGTACAGTTAACCCTCGAAAAGGTCAGGGGTCAAGGGCACTGACACCTCCCCCCACACATGGTCAAAATCCATGCATAACTTGTGGCTCCCCAAAACCTTCTGTTCACTTACAGATAACACAGGCAGCGAGCACCCTTTGCGTGCTGTGTGAGCTATATACTGTGCTCTGGCAACAGGTCAGCTGCAGGGAAAACATTCATAAAACCGTCAGGAGGTCACCAAGGAAATAGTGAGGGATCTTTATTTGCAGTGCTGGGCTGCACGCATGCAGACTGTAAGCTTATGGTGTCTGTTTATAAGAAACTCTGAGAATAAAGTTACACAGCCATGTGAACGACTGAAAAATATTAAACAGTTGAGGAAGAAGGAAGAAAACCTGAGTATCCGTGACTATGACAGTTCAGCCCTGTCTTCAAGGGCCGTGTCGCAGCCTACAAAACGTCAGCGCGAAGCCACGAACTGCAGGGGAGGACTGATGGATCCTCAGTCCCTCTTCGCGTGGCGCTCAGGCCGTTCTGATGACGTGGCGGGAGGCGAGGCGGTGCCGGCTGCAGCGTCCGGGGCAGGCCCGCGCTCATGCAGGCCCGTGCGCAGCCGTCTGCCGGGCTGGGGCTCAGGGGCACCACGGCCACCTGATCTCACGCGGCAGAGCCGAGCAGCCCAAAGCCAGCCACATGCTGGACGCTGCAGGTACAGTGTGCGGCCCCTTCTGAGCCCGCACCTGACGGGGTGCGGGAGGGGCAGGTCGTTTAGATCCGCTGAAACTGAAGCCATCGAAGATGGAGGAGGAAGTAGGGCCCAAGCTGAGCCTAGAATTGACTTCAGAGTCCATCGTGCACGGAACCCCCACTGCACCCCAGAGATTGTTCAGCGAACACAGAATAAGTCTAGGAATGTGTGCTACACACACACACACACACACACACACACACACATGCTGTGCCGCAGACAAGAACTCCCCTCCCTTCTTGGGAGCAAGGGCCTCTACAGGCACGGCCCAGCTCCCGCTCCCTCGCTCAGGCCTGCTGGCCCAGGACTCTGCTCTCAGCTGGGACAGGAATGCCAGCTGGGCCTGCAGGCCGCCAGGGCCAGCGCCACATCAGGCTGCTCCTTCCGCCGCAGGCAGCAGGGCCCTTGCTCCAGAGAGGGCAGATCCCTTCTCCCAGCTGGGCGGCGCTGGGCACACCGGGAGAGGACAGGAGGGGAGGCTGCAGCACTGGACAGAGGGGTGCTGGGGGACAAGCCCCTCCCTGTCCACATAGTCCCCCCGTGGGCACACGGGGCCTGTAGCCAGCTGGGGGAGGCAGAGGCCACCCCCCACAAAGGGGATGGGGACTTTGGGCCACAACACTTTGGCTTTGCTTTCACAGACAGAGACAGCCTTTCCACCTCCCAAAGATGGGGTGCTTTCCCTTGGGCCAGCTTTCTTCAGTGAGTGTGGTTCCAGGGGTACATATGCCAGGGTCACCCCACAGTGGGGCCCCCATTTACCACCCCTGCAATGACCTTCATGGCCAGGAGATGGCGTCACTTTGGTCTGCAGTAAATTCTAGGGCGTCCCAGTAGCCGTGGGGTAACCAGACCCTCAGCTGCCACCTGGGGCCTGCACCTGGACAAGTGTCCTCCTGCCTCGTCTGTGGGGGGCAGAGCAGCATGGCGCTCCACCGGCCCCCTCCCTGGGAGGTGGAAAGGCTCTCTCTGGAATCACTCCCACCTTCGGAAGCCACTGTCTTTCAACTCTCTCCTGGCCAGTTCCCAAAGTGACCTTGGTCAGCTCCCCGGTCCTCTGTGAGGCTCAGTTTCCCGTCTCGAGTCACAACCGCGTCTCCGAGTAATGGGGAAGCTGCCTCCCAGACCGGCCTGCCTGGGCACAGCCTCCTGCGTGCCCCCGCCGGAGCCCACCGGGCCCGTCTGCCACACGCCACGGGGGTCCTCGTCATTCCTGCCTTGCTCTTTTTCAAGCAGGAAACAGACGCCGCCAGTGAGGTGCTCAGATGGGGGCCAGAAGCCCAGAAGCAGAGAGGGGTGGCCGGCGGTGGCGGGCGGTTCAGCTGCACAGCGGTTTCGAGGCCAGGCACGAAAGGCAGAAGCAAACAGCAGATGGCTTCCTAACAGCGCTGAGGCAGCTGGTCCTACGGCCTATACGCATCATTGTGACTGGGCTCAACTTCTGAATGAAACCTGAGCCGAGACCACCAGAGGGAGACAGAACGACAAAGAACGAAGACAGTGAAGGCTCCTCTCTCCGAGACGCTGTTAGACGTTCGCAAAGTGCCCGCAGCAGGTGTCTGCGCGCCTTGGGCAAGTGGGCGCTGGGTCCTTCCTGCTGGAGGCCCCCCCGGAGCACATCCACTGAGACCCTCAGGCCCTGCCGACCCTCTGAACAGGGGAGGGGTGGGAGGTGCCCCCGGGCCATTCCCAGAACCCCCACCCCACCACTTTAAAGATTTTTATTTATTTATGCACACAAGAGCTGGGGTACAGGCATAGTTGAGGGAGGTGAGAGAATTCACCAGAGACAAAGTGGGGAGCAGAACAGGCAGATCAACTGAAACACTCTGCTGAGGGCAGCAGCAGTGCAGCAGGAGAGGTCTGCTGGGCCATGTTAGTCTCCTCCCTGGCCGGCGGCAGGGATCGAACTCGTGCTGCAGTGGCTGCGGTTTGCTACATAATGCGTTGCCTAACCCACTGCGCCACCAGGTGGGCCCTACCCCTGCCACTTTAGGACAGGGGGTCTTGAATGTGGGCGGTAGACAGACTTGCAAGGAGCAGCCTGGTCCTGAGGTCTCCAGAACCCTGAGCCCAAGCCTGCTTCTCCCTGGGGTATCAGAGGGCAGCTGGGTGGCACAGGTCATGCGTGGAGAGGAGTGTGGGTGCATCTGGTAGTCTCCAGTGCAGCCGACACCAGACCTGGATGTAACAGGGCCTGGTCCTTGCTCGGCAGGGCTGTGCCGTGCACCTGTGGCCCAGTGTTACAATAAGGCCAATCCACAGCGAATCAAGGGGCTTTGTCTCAGACCCCTCCATCACCTCAGGTGTTAACATTCCTGCTTGTAACCTGTGTGCAGCCACCGGCAGTGCAAACACAAACAAATCCCCCAGTGGAGCAGGAGCCAGGTAGGGGCTCCCCAGCCCCTCCCGCAGCCAGGACTCAGACACCACCAGGGGCTGTGCTCCAGGAAGCCAGCCTTCAAAGCGCCCCATGTGGCGAGTTAGGAGAAAAGCAGCTGCAGGGACACAGGCCGGTGGGGACACGCAAGGGAGCGGCGGTGCCTGTGATGGTCACACCGCTGGCCCACTGCGTGGACTGACAAGACCCCCAGCAGCGAGATCAGTCCCAGCTAGGAGGAGACATGGTAATGGGAAGTCCAGGCAGCCGGAGCAAAGCACAATACGGTTCTTGGGGATCCCCAGAACAGGACCTAGCATAAGCTTGTACCTGGGAGAACTGTTTCCCAGAATGAACATAATGAATAAAAAAATGTAAAATCTGGTAAATATAGGAAAGGCACATGCCTAAGAATAGTCACTGCAGCACAGTTTGTAACAGGAAAAAACTGGAGCGCACCCAAATGCTGTGGTGCAGGGGACACCCAGGTGCACGGGGGCCGAGGGGCAGCCTGGAGCATCACGTTGCCCTGGGAGGAGTGGGGTTTTGACATTGTCTCCAGAATTGAGTTTTCACTGAAAAAGGAACAGTGGCGAGGAGAGTGTCTAACTCATTACCATCTACCTAAGAGAGGGAAGATGGGCTTGTAATAAAAATATGTGAGATGCTAAAAACGGTTATCTAGAGTGGGAGGACAGGTTCGGGGGAGAGGTAACAGGGAAAGAAGCCAGACTTCTTTGCTTATTCCCTGTTTTTTACATGTGACTTTAAAACCATGCATTTTACGTAATTATGGAACAAGATTAAATGCAAAAAGTGGATTTCTAAGAATTAAAAGAAAAATGACTCTGTGCATCGGTTATGACATCATCACGGGGAGAACTATTCTGAATGATTTCACGGATCTGTTCTTCCCTTGAGTGATGCTGAGACATGTCTGATGGTCCCCGGGGGCCCTACTCTGAGCGGTATCCACAGGCACACTTCCTGGGAGGAGCTGGTGTTGTTGTTTCGAGACTAAGGATGATCAGTGGACTCAAACAAGAGCGGAATGATGTCACTGTCCTCGAGAAGGGGAGTTTGTGAGCCTAGGAACAAAAAGATACAAAAGTGAAAAGCCACAGGCCCAACAAAGTATCAACACGAACCATGAAGCATTTTCTCTTACAAATACACGCGTTGTCTGTGTGCGGAACATCGCAGCCCACAATTCAGCAGCTGTGACATTTGTCGGCTGTGGGTGGGGAATCCAGGTCTCCCACAAAGCCACAGCGAAGGCTTGAAGAGTACAGGCTCCACTTCCAAGCTTACTAGACACTGCCTGCCAGGGACAGCAGCCCGAGCCACTCAGACAGTCACGCACGACAGGGCCCCTTGCTTCCTGCAGAGTGACGTGCAACGGAGACCAGAAAGGGGCCACAGCTTTCTTGTAACCTTATCTTGAAAGCGTGTCCTGTCATACCCTAGTCGTCAGAGTGAGTCAGTGAGTCCAGCCTGCTCCCCAGGGCAGGAGATCACCCCAGGCCATGAACACCCAGAGGTGGGGCTCACTGAGGGTCATCTCGCTCCCAAACATACTCCCTACCCCAACGGCTAAATCAGCAGGAATGACCACTCAGCTCATGGTCTCTAAATATGACGTCCAGGGTGACCTGGAGAAATAATGGGCTTATTCCTAAAGCGAGATGTGGTTAAGATGATCCTGGAATAATCACATCAGAAAGCAAGGAAGCTGGACCTCCCTGGTGGCGCAAGGGGCTAAGTCTCAGCACTATGAAGCAATTGGCAGCCACTGCAGCATGAGTTTAATCCCCGGCCAGAGAGGTGACCCACACGGCGCAGCAGACCTCTCCTGCCTCGTCCACTGCCCACCTCAGCAGCGTATTTCAGTAGATCTGCCTGTTCTACTCCCTATTTGTCGCTGATGAATCCTCTCACTGCCCCACACCTCTGGTCTACACCCCGGTTCTTGGATACATAAATAAATAAGTCTTGAAAAAAAAATACAAGGAAGCCAACAGAAACTACTGGAGTTGGATAGACTGGCCTTGGAAACCAACCCATAGAAGCCTCCGCTGGCCAAGGATGAGGCAAACTAAGCACCATGGGGGGGTGCCATATACAACACACTGAGATGCACCAACTATACTTGAACCCAAGAGCTCCTGATGACAGGTTATCAAATCCCATCGGTTCTCTTTAAAGGTTATTAGGAAAATTCATTAATCATTTTTAAATAAAGAGAAGGAATCGAATACCGAGCCAACTTTCCAACTATCTGAACTGTACTTGGGGAAACCAAAGACTCAGTGAAGGAAAGTTTCTTTCTGTATAAAGTTCCAATTAGTGACGAAGGGA
This sequence comes from Galemys pyrenaicus, assembly GCA_019455555.1. Taxonomy (NCBI): domain Eukaryota; kingdom Metazoa; phylum Chordata; class Mammalia; order Eulipotyphla; family Talpidae; genus Galemys; species Galemys pyrenaicus. The sequence goes on along the minus strand of JAGFMF010011680.1, from coordinate 245,912 downwards.
GGGAGGCAGAATCAGTAAATGAATCCAGACAGCGACTGTCACAGCTGCTAGTCTTGTAAAAAGAGATAACCACACAGCACACGGGAGAGAACGATGATGCTTTCGAAGTTTCCTTGCCCCAAGCCACCAAACTGATTCCGCCAAGCCGCTCTGCCTAGAACCCACTTGACAGGGCTCAGGATGGAGGAAGATGCGTGACAATGCTGTGAGGGTAGTGGGAGGGCAGTGTGCAGAGGGCAACTGCAGGAGCTCTCTACGGCAAATGATGCCGATTCCACCACACAGCAATGAAACCGCCGTGAGCGAGAGGGAGGGGGAATCGGGAAATCGATCTACTGATCTCAGCGCCCGGCCCTTGCCCGAATCTCCACTCCTCACTCATCTTTGGACCACAGGACATGTTGCGAAGCAGGAACACGGATGGGAATTTACTGATACAAAGAAATAATTGCTCATTTGACTTTAGCTGTGGTAATGTTGGAATGACTTTTTAAGAGTTCGAGTCTTTCAGAGATATACCTTTGAAATACTTAGGACGTGGAAGGTCTGAGACTGGCTCCAGAGTCATCTGGGAGATGAAGCAGAGGTTTAATCTGGGGGTGCAGATGAAGCGGCAACGGGGTGCAGGAAGGGTAGGCATGCAGGTGCTACACCTTCTGTTTCTATTTTGGTATTTGTTTGAAATTTTTTATGATACAATGACCACAAGGGTTTTTTAAAAAGGTGCCATTTAAAATTAAGTCACTATTCTATAATTTAGTTCCCACTCTGCTTAGAAAAGAGGGGACAGAGAAAACAAGAAGCAGCAAAAGTCATCCCGATTTGCAGACGGGACGACCGTACTCAGGGAAACAACTGGAAACCTTTCAGAGAAAGATAATTCACTAAAGCAGCGGTTTCAACTTCAATATATATAAAATGTCAGGTTTCTTCGTAGCGACACAGAGCAACAAGTCAGAAAAAATGTGAACGCAAGGTGAAATTTCAAAAAGCAATGAAAGGGATAAAACCAGCTATGTATAAACTAACAATATGGGTGTTGCATGTTTATGAATAAAATTTTATTGATGAAGATAAATGAGCTTGAATAAATGGAACAATAAATCCTCTGGTAGATGGAGAGATTCTTTATTTAAAGCTGACAGATAAATTTAGCGTGTGCCAAATAAAAATACCAACAGCAAATTTTATTATGGAACCAGATAACTGACTCTGTCTTGGCAGCCCTTAGCTGGGTGGAGTCGGCCAGGACTGCACCCCGAAGGCCGGGTTTGACGGCTGGCCCTGGCATAGCCACATTGGGGTGTAAAGGGAAAAAAGAAAAAAGCATGGCAGTTTTGGAAACACGCAGGTCAGGTTGAGCCTGGCCAGCACCATCCAGGTACAGCAGCGCTCACCTGCCAGCTCTGGCACGCGACGGAGTAGGGCAGGCTGGATGCACTGCCAGGGTTTGGTTTTGCATCTGGAGCTGGTTTGGAAAACGCACTGGGTTCGCGCTCCCGCTGGCATCAGTTAGGTTCCAGCCTGCACCCGCACCAGTGAAGTCTCGGAGGCAGCTGGTTTGGAAAGTGGACCACTCAGATTTGAAAGGTGGGTACCCTGAAGGGGATAGCTGCAGACGCTTAACTCGCCCTGAGGTGGACGGGCAGGGAAAGCTGCCTGGGAGAGAGGTAGTTGGAGAAAGTCTGCTTGGGAAGGCTTGAGAGGAAGGACTTGACTCCAGCTTGGAAGAAGCTTCAGGAGGAGACAGACTCCAGCTTCAGGAAAGACCAAGGGTTAGCTGGACCTGGCCCGCCGCTTACCGGTGAGCCACCAGCTCCGGGCTCTCATCGAAGAGATGGCGCCATCTTGCTGCAGCTGCTTTCGGTTTGGACTGCTGGACGCTGTGGACACTATCTTGGGCAGGGCCCCTGGTCCTGTGTGGCCTTAGGAACCGCTGTCTTATCCCACTTTCCCCTTTGTAAGTAAACCTTCTTGTACCCCGAGATTGAGCTGTCTTGCAACTGTGATCACGCGGGTGGGGAACCCACAAACTGAAATCTCGTGAGGTCTCCTAAGTTCAGGTAGACCTGGGGTTGTCTTTGAGAGAGAAGAAGGCGGCGCTGCAGGGAGCCAGCCGGCTCTTTGGTCCGAGGCCCTGCAGAAGGCTGTGTGGGGTGGGAGCCCGGCCCGAGCCGAGGGCACGCACACCCATCCAGGAGGGTGCGTGGGTGCAGGAGGCTCGTGTTCCCAGGAGCCAATGTCTCCTACTGTCGCTTCCTGAGCATGGCCTCGGGGTCCCCTCGGGGTCACATCCAGTTATAGAGGTCACCTCCTTGGGGAAGTCAGGCTCCGCCACCCCCCAAGGTTTGCAGTTCTCCCGCCTAGAGGTGGTCAATGGTCTTTACCAGCTTGGCCACAGCGGCTGTGGGTTTTGCCAATGCCCCTCTTCTTTCTGGCTAGCATAAGAGGTGGTATCTGGAGCTGTACAGGTGCCAGGTAGTACAACGAGGCGACACGTCTAAAGAAAAGGCCAAGAGGCATCAGGGGCCACTGGGCCCGCTGCCCTGGGCCGCTCTGCCAAGACCACACGTGTCCCTGTTTGTGCCAGCTCGGGGCTACCTCCTGCCTGCATGCTTACCTCGTAAAGGTGTTTCATTTGGCGCTGCGTTCCCACATTCAGACATTCTAGGGTTTGTCTTTGCGATGAGCTTCTCCTGTTGCTAAGTAAATGGGCCCCTAAAGGCTTTGTCAACTATGAATGCCCCGTGATTAAGACATATGCTTTTGTTTTACGCTGTCTGTTTTTGTAGTAATCACAGGGCTTCTCCTCTACAAGAAACTGTACATCAAGACTGTCCACACTGGTTTGAGCTGGCCACAAGCAGTTTTAGCCAGTCTGCATGGCGTTGAGACGCCAAACTTGTTTTGATTTAGTCTGGCTGAGCTAGTGGAGAAGCGCGTCTCCCCGGGCCCAGGCTCCAGACAGTGCTGGGCACCTGGTGGGCGTGGCCGCCGCTGCCCGACCCTCTCCGCTGCTCTCCCTGCAGCACGAGGCCGATTCCAGAACCGCAGGCTTTTCATGTCCAAATAGTCCCCTGACAATTTCAGGGAGTCCTACCCAAAGTGGTGTCACTATCTGCTGATAAACGACCTTTGGGGTCCACGTGGGCCAACCTCTTGCCAAAAGGCAACAGGAGACCCCAGCCTGGTGTGCAGATGTGCTGCGCTGACTTTAAGTTAAGTCCTGGAAATCAGGCCCCTGACCAGCCCCAAAGGCGGGGAGTGGGGGGAGGGGGTCAGGGGCACGTGTGTGGCCGTGGCTTCTTCCTGCCATCCTGCCCAGAAAAACGACAATGGGGTTGGACTCTGCAATTTGCTAGCACCCGATGGAAACCGCTGAAGCTTACTTAAAACCACGGAAAACGGTAACAAAATTCATCTGAGTGTCTTTGAATTGGTCAAAATAGAATCAAGTCTACTGGAATTGTAAAGCACAGATTCGGATGGGTCAAAGCAGTTTTATCCCGTCTGAACCACAGTTAGCCAGCGGGCTACTGAACCAGCCCGAATTGGCTTGAGCCATGAATTCATCTTAAACCAGTTTCTACTGGATAAGCCTGGCTCACTCTTATAGAGGAATTTGGTGGCTTCCATTCCCCAAGTTTCAGGTCTTTACTAAAACAAAACAAAACAAAACAAAACAAAACACCAGGATAGAAAAGATTTAAAGTTCATTATTTTTGAAGATCAATTTACTTTGTTTCCCTAAATATTAATAAAAATTAATTACCAGCCATGGAATTAATAAAATCCACATTGTTTAACACACAAGCAAGGGCAAGAATCTTTCTCCTGGAAGAGAAAAAGATCCTTGATGTGTTGGTGGAGGCCCCCCCAACGGAGCCCCAAGGTTACCTGAGACCCTTCAGATAACATAAGGGCCACCCCGTGAGTTCCACCCACAGCCGAGCGCCCTGCACCAGAAGTGATACAGAGTGGATCCATCAGTTGGGTCTTACAGTGATTGTGACAATGCAGTATTAACCCCCTTTTTAAAAAGATGAGAGCGTGGAGGGAAATGAAGAGTCTAAAAAAAGAACAGTCAGAATTGGTATGCAATTACAGTCACCCTAATCAAGTGTTACAACGTAATTAGCTGCTTATACAGACACTTTTCAATCTATTAATTCAATCATCAGTGTCATGTATGAGGCCATTACTGAGGGTGTAATTAGCGGGGTGGTCTGCTGTTTCCTAGTGGACTGGACCTCCCCTCCCCGCTACGTGGGACTCCGAGGCTCCAGCGATGGCACCCCGCCTCATCAGAGAGCACTGGCTTCACCTTGAAGGCTGTTTTCTAAACAAGCTTTGTAGAAGAAAACTGAAAGTAATTTTAAACCATTTTCTCTGATATAAGAAATGCAACCATCCCCTGAGAGATGGAATTCAAAGTCACTTACCAGCCACAAAGCTTGGAAAAGATGCCACCTTCTTTGTCTGTTAGGAAATACAAAAAACAAAACCAAACAATAAAATGCATAATAGTCGTTAGCAGACAGCTCCCGAGACTAGGCTGACGCGCCGTGATAGGAAACACTGAGCCGCAGGCATGCCAAAGGCCAGCTCCAAACAGCACCCAGCCTTGACCAGGTGCTGGGGTGTCTGGAAGGTCAAAAGTAATCGACCCCCATAGAAAAACTCAGAATACAGATGACTGTCTAAAACCTGGGGGGCATCCTTAGAAGGGGACCCTCCAATCCAATGGTTCTCCAACTGGAGGGCATGAGGTTAGCAGGACACAATTTTAGAAATAAGAGAAAGGAGACTACACATCGTTTCATGAGTGGCCACAGCCATTTCATCAAAGTCAGAAAAAATCTCATGGAAACTATGTTGCCAGAAAAGGCAGATTCCTTGCCTAAGGCCTCATTTCAGTGAGCTCCTGCAAGGCAGTTCATTTATATGGGGCTGTGTCTTAAAACCACACTTAAGTTAGGAGCGGCAGTTCTCCTCCAAGATTCTGAAAGGCACTTGGCAAGGCCTGGAGACACTTGACTGTCAACCCTTGTTGGAGGTGAGGGGTGTCGCTTGCTACCGGGATGCTTCCAAACATCCTACCATGCAGAGGACAACCTCACAACAAGGACCACCTTTAAGAAATCCTGATCTAGAACGTGAAGGTCAGATGAGTTTATGTCCAGCACCAGCAACGTGTGCCCTGGCAACACATGAACACCCCCGGGGTCGGCCTGAGCCAGCAGGAAGGGGCTTAATTATCTCCTTCCCCCATAGTGGCAGCCAGCTGCACGATTCCCTGCCCCGGGCACTGGGTGGGACCAGAGCCTCGTGGAGCAGGTGCGCAGGCGAGTGGGCGGACAGCGTCACGAGTGCCCTGGGAAAAAATTACCTCCGGGATGTTGTTGTTGTCAACTGGTCCATTGAGATCGGACCTCTGCTGCTTCCTTGGCTGCTCCAAACCATTGCAAACCTGGAAACCAGGAGGGTAAAGAGAAAAGTGGCCTTTTTATATACTAGAAAAATCAACCAAACACAACATGAGACAACTGTGTAAAATGCACGCTAGCGGTGTGTGTCCCTGTGCATGGACATCACTTAGGAACATTTCGGTGCCATGAGCATATATACCTTTTATTTCCAAAAACCATGTTTTCTGATTTTATCTTTTTATATTCTTAATTAAAATAAAGCACACAGAGCATACATTTGCCATCTTAACCAGTTTCCGGGCACAGTTCAGGGGAACCCAGGATGTTCACGCTGTTCTGTAGCCTCCTGCACCAACCACCTCCAGAACATTTTCATCTTACAGAATCAAAACGGTCCTTAGTCAGCACTCACTTTCCTCCCTCTCTGCGTGCCCCCCCACCTCCACCAGCTTGACTATTCTAGGCACCTCCAAGGAAGTGGGGCTTTGGGAGCAGATGAGGATTAGATGAGGTGACAGGCTGGACCCCTCACCAACGGGATGACCAGTCTTCTGAGACACCCTCGAGAACTCCCTTGCCCCTCACCATGCAAGGATGCAGCCAAATCCCCTCCAACCTGTAGCTTAGCTTTTCTGTTACAAAAGTTAAACTTAGCAGCATCAAGCACGAAACACTGTTCTCCCTCCCCCTCTCCCTCACCCCCCACTTTGTGCTTTATTCTCCAACTGCATTACCCGACACCTGGAGAACTGGTTGAGTTGTGTCTCTAACAAAACTCATCGTGCCCCACCCGCTCCCACCCCTGGAGGCTGACAGCACCGGGACCAGCATCTGTGGTCCTTAGGGCTGTTTCCCAGGGAGCACTCAGCCCAGGATAAACACCGAGCACGCTGGGCATGGACTGGGAGACAAGGCCCACTCTCCACGTCTCACGCCTCTCCTTCCCCCCATCTTTGCAGAGCCAGCTTCTTTTAGGGTTTCAACTCTGCCGACTCTCTTGCTGGCCACCTCATATCACTAACTTCTCTTTGCAAAGGCATTCTTGTGGTTTGGCGTTCGGCTTCTGGACAGTGAACAAAAGGTCTGCTTTGGTGTTCACGAGGACACAGCAAGAAACAGTCCATCTCTGGGCCAGGAAGCCCGTCCCAGACACAGAATCTGCAGCTGCCTTGACCGTGGGCTTCCCAGCCTTCAGGACTGTGTGAAATACATGTCCATTGTTTACAAGGTACCCAGTCTGCGGGGTTCTGCTACAGCAGCTCACACAGATGAAGAAACACCCCTTCTGTGAAACAGCTCATGGTGGAATCTAATTTTTCTGGCAGACAAAGGCCACAGATGTAGAGCAACGGACCCCGGACAGGGCGCCAGAGAAACCGTGGCGCGGGCGGCAGCAGGAGTGCAGCTCGCCTGGCCCTGGGTGCCCGGGCTGATGGCAAAGCTACACTGCCTGAGGGGTGCAGCGTCACGGGGGCGGGGAGCCTGGGTGGGCTACTGTGCAGCTTCAGGCCGGCGGTCCAGCCAAGTGGATGCGCACAGCCAGCACAGTGGGGGCCGTGGGCTGCGGAGATCACGGACCACATGAGGTCTCGGGACCACTTTGAAATGGCAACGAGTCCCCAAAGCTTCCACAAGGCTCGACCCTTGCCTCCAGTGTTTGCTCCAACTCCCTCCCAACCACTCATCACCATGACAACCACATCTTATAATAAACAGCGGGTTGTTTTCAGAGAGGCAGGAGGGTGGGCTTGCTCCACTTCTCCTTGGGAGGCCCATCTGGTGCTCCAATTTGCATCTCAGGGGGCGAGGTGGGACACAGCATCTGAAATTAACATGGCTGGAGGCCCACATGGATTTGGGGCGCCTGGCATCTGAGATGAAGTTGCTAATGGAAATCTTCTGTGCCCTCTCCAAGGTACAGCAGCCAGTCACTTCAAAAAAAGAGGCTGGCAGGGTTAGCTCAGTCCTTCCAGCCAACAGGGAGGACAGGGTAACGTCCTCGCTAGTTAAACAAAGCGGGGACTTCCGGGGTGCCATCGCCCAGAACCTGCCTCGGCCATGCCCTCCCAGAAGGTGGTGAGTGAAAAACATGGACTGAAATATGCTACTGTCTGGTATGTGGATACACCTTGCCTGTAATAAAAATATGCTAGTTTGAGTAAATTGTTTTAATAAATATCTCAGCTTCAGTTGGTGAAACTAACTCCAGGATTTTGTGAAGTGTCGAATCTGATTTTGTCTGCTCGATTAAACGGGAACACAGCAACACAACCCACACCGCCCTGGATGGGACACCGCAAACCGCGCGCCCGACAGCCGCCCGCAAGGGATGCCGCAGTGTCCACGCACCCTCCGGAAGCGCACACCTGTGGGCTCAAGCCCGGACAGAGGGCAGGAGCCTAGGCCCACTGCGCCACGTCTTGGAGCTGGACCGCCCCTCGGCCGTGCCTCCCTCTGGGAGAGGGCGCCCAGGCTGATGGCTGACTCGGCGACAGCTTCTCCGGGGATCACCTCGCGGTCCCTGCTGCCAAGGACATCCATCAGCCCCGCCATGGCGGTACCGACAGAGACGCTCTCCTGGGCGCAACGCGGGAGGGGTCAGCCGGCGCCTGCACGCGAAGGACCCCCCAGGCGGGGCCCGACACACGCGAGCACGAACCCCCAGCTTCAGTCCGGGTCGGCCACTCCCCGGACACCTTCTTTCCCAAGTCCTCCCATCCATCCCCTGACACAGAGATGGCTCAGAAAAACGACAACATTGTTCTCTTTCTTCCATTCCTCTTGCAATTCAGGTCACTTCCATGACATTTATCTGGTTGACAGCGGGAGCTTGGATCAAGCATTTATCCTTATAATAGTTACCCTCACAAGGGTGCACGCATCTTTTGGAAGCCGTTCTGCAGCTTAAAAGAATCATGACGAGACCCACTGGAGTTGGGAACTCAGCCGGCGGGTCTATTGTTTCTTTTTTTTTTTAAGACTTATTTATTTATGCATATAAGAACTGGGGTGCAGGCCAGAGATGTAGGGGGTGAGAGGATTCACCAGAGGCAGAGCGGGGAACAGACAGGCGGGTCTACTGAAACACACTACTGAGGGGAGCAGTGGGCGAGGCAGGAGAGGTCTGCTTCACCTTGTGGGTTCCTCTCTGGCTGGGGACCGAACTCGCGCTGCTGTGTCTGCGGATGCTTCACAGTACGGTGCTCAGCCCTTTGCCACCAGGGAGGCCCCCAGTAGGTCTGTTTTTTAGTGTCTTCAGGTAGGTCTGTGAATGGGGGGGGCAACTCACCCTCACGTCCAGATATTTCATGGACCACACCTACCCTCAAAAATGATTCATTAGCCTCCTGATTCAGGTTTAACTGGGCATCTCGCATCCTCAGCTGCTCAACCGGGGAGCCCTGCAGGGCAGCACAGGCTTTCACCTCTAGGCAGCCCCACGTGACACTCTCAGGCCTGGCCTTGCTCTCTGTGCCTGGTCGCGGAAATCTCCTCCACTGGTGAGCATTAGGCTCCCGGCTCATCGAGTTCATCACTCGCCCTCACAGTCTCACAAAGGCAGGCAGCGTCTGAGCTGCTCAGCCCATATTTCAGAGAAGAACTTGTATTTCGAAGGGTGACCCTGTGTTTCAGGCCTTCATGAGGCACCTTCCAAAGCTGCTTCCACGTGGTCAGGCCCTCGACCACCTGCTGTGTGTCCTGCCTTGCACTGGTGCCTCGTATGCAGGACAGAAGAAGCACTGGACAAAGAAGCACTTGTCCCTGGTGGGGGTCAAGCCAGGGTCTGAACAAACACAGATGTGAACAAAGACAGTCCCTGCACTGAGGAGCCGCAGAGGGAGCATAGGTTTTGTGCCAACTGTCAAGGTTTGGGCCAGTTAAATGCTTTTTCATTTGCTGAGCATGGCCAGAACCCTTGTGTGTGTTTGCCGGGAATATAAAACATTCAGCCACTGTGGGAGACAGTTTGCAGTTCCTCGAGATGGTTCCTCAAGATGGTAGCACTGAATGCCCAGTGGACCCAGCAGTGCCACTCCCAGGTATATAGCTCAAAGAGGCAACAGCAGCTCCACACATAAATGTGCACGTGAGTGTTCACGGGAGCGCTGTGCACAGTGGTTAAAACAGGGCAACAGCCTTAATGTCTGTCATTAGGTAACAAAATACGGTATATCCATTCAATGGAATATCATTCAGTCATAAAAAAGAATGAAGTTCTGACACATACTATTACACAAGTGAACCCTGAAAACATTATGCCAAGTGACAGAAGCCACATGTAAATAGTATCAGATGATTCCACTTCAAGGAAATGTTCGGAAACAAGCAAATCTATATATAAAGAAAACAGATTTATCATTGCTGGAAATTGGCGGTGGAAAGGAGAATGGACAGTGCTAAGTAAGTATGGGGTCTCCTTTGGGGTGGTGAAAATGTTCTGGAACTAAATGGTGGCAGAACATTGCACAAATGCCACCGAATCATACCCCATAAAATGGTTAAGTGGTAACTTTTATATGTATATCACTACAATTTCAAAGTAGTGGGCACCCCTCAGGAAGACCCTAAAGGACCTAAGGCACACTGCCCACCCGTGATACTTACATCAGCTCAGTGCCAGGTGCCTGCGTGAAGGTCACCTGCCAGCTTGCGCAGAGCTAGCCCTTCCTCAAAGGACACAGAAGTTAAGTGGGAAGGAAGTGGTCCAAGGGGAAAGAGCCACAGTGGACCAAGGAGGGAGGAAATGGGTCAAGGAGGGTCAAGGAAAAGGAGCTGGGTCACAGTGGGCTGAGGAGAAAGGAGATGAGCTAAGTTGGGCCAAGGGGCAGGAGGTGTATCAAGATGGGCCAAGGGGCAGGAGGCGGATCAAGATGGGCCAAGGGGCAGGAGGTACCAGCACAGGTACCTGGTCACCAGCTTCACACGGAGGAGGTACCAGCACGGAAACTCCCCTCTCCTGGTCACCAACTTCACACGGAATATCACCCTCAAATTCACTGGTGGAAGAGAAGGGAGTTTGTGCTACAGAATTATGGAATATTGCATTTGATTTTGTTCAGTGTGCAGAGGAGAACATCTACACTACCCCTTTCTAAATCTGTGGCTGGGGCCAACTCAGCTGCATTTCCCACGGTTTCCTCAAGTTTGCTGCAAACACCCACTGGCACATTTCCCCACCTACTGTGAAGGCGAGAAGCCCTGTGTGAGCAGCATTTAATGGCAGCACCCTCTGAGGCAGGAAAGCTGTCTCATGGCTTTAGAGCAAGCTCGGACCCTAAGACCTGAGACCTCTCCCCAGCTGCCCTAAGACCTCCCCACTCAGCCTGCAGTCTGAGCTCAAGTCTTAAACTAAAGGAAACAAAGGTGCATACATCCAAAGGAGACCGAATGACCCATATCAGAACTTTACTTGAAGGCGCTTTTTCTCTATTTATAAAATGTAGAAATCCTGTCGCATGGGAAGTTATAGTCAGCTCTTTTGTTCTCCCACGTGGGGCGCAGGCTGTTTCAGCGACTGTTAAAGAGTCCTCAGTAACAAACAACTGAGCTCAGAGTCAATAGAACTGCCTAAGGTTACAAACACTAACACAAAATCCCATGATTCATAAGTTGAAAGACAATTTAACCAGTTAATGTGTAAAGAAAACACAAATGACCCACTTAGATTTTATCAAATCTACAAGTTCAACTTTTATAAATATGCAAAATAGAATCCTTGGTTTTGCTAAAGAGAGCAGAATTAGCTGGTTGTTTGTATGTTCTTTATATATTTTTACTGCAGCGATACTAACAGGGCATGACCTCAACTCATTCACTTAAACCCGTTGTCTGCATGACTGAGGTAATGAGCCCACACTGATAACATGGCGGCAGCCTCCCCCTTTGCTGTCCCGTCCACTCCTGCCAAGGTGGGACCACACCGTTACTAGACAAGTCCTAGAAGGAGAGAAGGGAAGGCAGGCCCTTCCCTGTCATCCTACTCATGGTTTGTTCTAGTCCTGATACCTTCCTGAAGCTTCCTGAGAGACACAGGGCCACCCCTGTGACCACGCACCAGTGTCCACAGGCCCAGCTGGGCGTGGTCAGCCCACCCCTACTCCGGCTGTGCCAACCTGGTGTGGGCTGGCCTGGAACGATTTTACTGTTTGGTTCTCACTGGCTCAACTTGGCTTTAGACGATTCAAATTGGTTCAGGTCAGTTAACAGGGCAAAAGCAATTTCTTTTCATTTTTTAAAATTATGGTAAATATATATAACATAAAATTTACCATTGTAACCACTTTTAAGTGGACAGTTGAATAATATCAAGTGCATTAACACTCTTGTACAATCATCTCCAACATGCATCTCCAGATCTTTTCATCACCCCCAGTGGAAACTCTGTACCCACTAAGTAATAACTCCCCATCCCCTTCTCCACTCAGCCCCTAGCACCCCCCACTCTATGCTCAGGTACCACCGAATGATGGACACGTAGATGATGGTGGTCCTTGTACATGGCCTAAGTGTGTAGAAGGTCAGACCATCTAGGTTTGTAGAGTCACACTATGTATGTGCACATAACAATGAAATCTCCTTGGGACAAATTTCTTAGAACATAACTCTGTAGTGAAGCAATGCATGACTGTGTTCACTGTCTCTACGAACTGACTAGCCAAAGTTCCTTATTGTCTTTTTGTGCCTGGCATATTCACATCATTCAGCATCATATCCTGAAGGTTCATCCATATTGTAGCATGTATCAGAATTTCTCTCTTGTTTTAAGGCTAAATATTACTCCATTGTAGGTAAAAGCTCTTTCTTTTGCACTTTACCACTATAACAGTGGCCAAGAGAGAGAACAATCTTCCCACAGATGCTTAAATAAATTATTGCCACACCATGCTCTCTAAATATGGGTCAAACTGCACTTATTTTAGGTAACTTGGAATCCCTTTGGGTTAATTCATTCTATGTCATTCTTCTTGATATTTAAAAGGGAGTTGAAGATTAAATATTAACAAGACATAAGGAAAGAAAAACTTTGAGCACTAACTCCCATAATTTGCAAACACAGTGCAGTAAGAGCAGTCTTCACCCATCACTGCTCTTGTTTCTGGAGAAGTTTTGAGGACAAGTGAATGATTTAATTATCCCCCCATTCTTGAAAATTAATACTTGCATTTCCAAACATTGTTAATGTGCATCTTCTATATACTTGGGTCCCATTGAAAAACGAATGAATGAGCAAACAAATGAATTCATGAATGTAGCAGAGAATAGTCGCAGCAAGGAAGAGCTTCTATTCTCAATGACAGGAAAAGAAGGAAGGGGCCAAGGAAACCCAGAAGCACCGACAAATTTGGCGTGAGGTGACCAAGGTCTGAGTTACTCTGAGGAAGACATTGGGTAAGTGAGTCTGTGATGATGTGCCTGGAAGTCAAGAGCCAAAGACTCAGGGGCCCTGGCAGCAAGGTCTCCCAGCGATACCAGGGCTGCTATGCGAGGAAGCAGGGACAACAAAGCCTGATGGAAGGTGCTGGTGAGGGGCAGGGCTGTATCATAAATCAGGGTGGACAACCAAGGTTCAGAGGTAGAGTTAAAGGTCACTTGCAACTTGGAGCAAGAAGAGGAGCGAACTGGCAAAGAAAGGTGAAGGGGCTACCCAACTGCTCGTCAAAACAGCAGCACCCTTCCAAGCTGATTCTGCCCAAAACTGTTCCCCTGAGTTGCAAATCCACCTCCAAATTCAAGGTCAGGCTGACTGACAGCAACCAGAGCAGGACAGGCTGGCCAACTATGGGGAAGACCCAGCAGCACCTCAGCACCATGGACAGCAGAAGTCGTCTCAGTAATTGTCTTGCCTGAACCAGGGCTCTGCTGCTGCAGGTTGGGGCATGTGCTTGCTATTGAGCCTGAAGAACAAGGCAGTCAACTCTATAAGCCCAGTTCCAAACATCCTTCAGCAACAGCAGTTTAGGCCTTGGCTTGGCTCAGGTAAAGTGAGACCAACTACTCTTCCGTGAAGGCTGAGATCAGTCCATGGGCCTGGATTCTGGAGTCAACCATCCTGGGAGCACCTGTCCCTCACAGCCTTTTTCCATGTCTCTGAGTTGCACTTAGTCTTCTTGAGCTGTTCTTAGCCTCTGATACAGGGTCAGGAGTTATTCTTGGTTAACCTCCTACTACCTTAGTCCTGAGTGCCTTTTTTCGTAATTGACTTGCATTGGCCACCATGTGAATGCTTTGGGGTGAAAGCCCCATGACTGCCATCGCCCTGCTGTCACGTCTCTGGCGGTGCCCTGTGTGACATTACCCAACTCTGAGTCGCGTGTGCGGCAATGTGGTCTTTCTTCCTGAACAGATGTTTCTAAAAATTTTTCCACAGAGTCTTGCACTTCCCAGGGAATGTCATGTGACTAACTGGATCTGTGGCAGCTGGATGTGCCTCGAGCTGCTAGAACATGTTAAGGGCTGTGGGCGGCACTGCAGGGCCCAGGACAGGAGATGCCTGTGGGTCAGCGCCCTGCCTCCACCCTGAACTCGGCCCCTCTCTCTGTCCCTGCAGTCTGTCCTAGACACAAGCCCCTGGCCAAGCAGGACTTGACTCAATACAACTTGATTCAAGCTCCAAACACCATGGGCATCTCCAACCCACCGGCACCTCCTGAGGTCCCTCCTGCCTGCCCTCATGCACACTGCCCATCTACCCCTTCTGTCCCCACATGGACAGAGCTGCTCAGGGCTGCCCTGTCCCTGCATGTGGCCCTCCTCACCTCTCTCTTCTGCATGGCCCTTCTCTGTCTCTCATCACCATTCTCCACCCAGGTCCTTTGCCTTCCACGGGTCCTCTTCCAGGGCTCTCAGCCCCATCACAACCCAGCCTCGACTCCATGCTAAGGACGCCCACCGCTGCCACGTGCAGCCCGGCCATCGGCAAACTTCCCAGAGCACTCCTCACTTACACCAGCCTCTGCACTTACACCACCCTGGCGTCCATCCCTGCCCTGCCAGCATGGTCCCCAACCCAAACCATGTGCAGAGTCGCCCCGACTGCCTCCCCACCTCCTAAAAGAGATTCCCAAGAGCTTAGACCCGCATCGTCCACATCAGTCAAGTGCTGCATGACCCCAGACCTCTCAGAGGTGGAACCACGTCAACCCTGCTCCCACAGCCTGGGACGTGTGCAGTGTGCAGGCAGCTTGTCTGGGGTGCCCCAGACTGGACGCTGGCGCGCTGGGGTGGGGTCCAGGCTGTCTGAGGCTGACATCAGCAGCTGCTCTTCTCTGAGGCCTGGTGTGGCAGAGGCACTTTCTAGATACTGTTAGTGGAAGGACTTCACATGCTATTGTGGGACAACCTTGGCTTTAACTAGATGTTATAAGCACTGAAGCAATCTGGGGTTCCTGGTACGTAGCCTGCTCCACGACAGTAACCGCCACCACCGAGCCTCCGTGTTCAAGAGGCCTCATATAAACCCAGTAAGGCCACTGTGCTGACCTGGCAAATATGGCTGGAGAAATCAAGTTTGGAAGGCAGACTGGCGGACAATGCCAAGGTTGGACTCACCTGGATTTCATTTTTCAATGAAAAACCCCCGCCCTGGGGATTAGTAGCACAAGGTGCAGTGTTCACGGGCCACAGCACTGTGAGGGGAGGAGGCTAGGGCGGGGCGGGGCAGCCTGCGGGAACCCTCCCGTGAAGCCGTCCCCCATGCAAAGGCTTCGGACGTGGGGTCGGATGCCACAGGTGTGTGAGCAGAAGAGGGAGGCGGCTGTACATAGACACAAGGTGGACCTGGACTGGCCCCGGGGTCCCCACAAAGCCTTGACCTCAGGCCTGGCCACAGACTTTCTCTGGTTCTGACCCACCGTGTGCCAGATTCTGGCAGACCGCTCGCTCCCGGGCCCAGTGCCAGCACCAGAGCCCCCTGCGTTCCTGCTGCTCGAGGGATGCTGCTAGAGGCCCCAGGGCGCCAACAGCCCGGGCTCTCCTCTCTCGGCTGTCGAGGTCCTGGTAACCTGCTGCCGCAGAGCAGGTGCTCACACTTGCTTCCTCTGCCACCGAGCAGGCCCAGGTGAGAGGCCCGGGTGAGAGGCCCGGGTGAGAGGCCCAGGTGAGAGGCCCAGGTGAGAGGCCCGGGTGAGAGGCCTGGGTGAGAGGCCCGGGTGAGAGGCCCAGGTGAGAGGCCCAGGTGAGAGGCCCGGGTGAGAGGCCCAGGTAAGAGGCCCAGGTGAGAGGCCCGGGTGAGAGGCCCGGGTGAGAGGCCCAGGTGAGAGGCCCAGGTGAGAGGCCGGGTGAGAGGCCCGGGTGAAGAGGCCCGGGTGAAGAGGCCCAGGTGAGAGGCCCAGGTGAGAGGCCCAGGTGAGAGGCCCGGGTGAAGAGGCCCGGGTGAAGAGGCCCAGGTGAGAGGCCCAGGTGAGAGGCCCAGGTGAGAGGCCCAGGTGAGAGGCCCCGGCCCGGAGTGAGCGCTCAGTGCCACGCCCCACCCGCCAGCCAAGGTGCCCTGCAGCCAGCGTCCTCCGTCCCCAGCCAGCACCAGCATGCCGACCGCAGTCTCAAAGGGCCCTTCACGAAGATGCCAAGTCTCAGCGCAAGCACGTCGACGACCAGCAGGGGCAAACGCTGGCAGGCCGGATGCGGCTCGGGCCCCGGAGCACGCTTCACTTTAACTGCCATATCAAGTTGGATGTGATGTATTGATTTATCCTCTTTTTCCCTATTATCAGAGAGCTCTTTCTAGACAGCACTGGCAGGGCCAATGATAAAAAGAAATCCTGGAAGCCCCAAATAATCAAACATGCATTTGGCTTGCCGGCCCGCCACACAGAGCTGTCCCACACAGCCATGTCAATCAAACACTGTCATCTCGATGGCCGAGAGGGTGCTGAGGTGCCCCAGCCCACGGGAGCAAGGAGCAGGACAGGCAATGCCTGTAGCCCTAGAAATCACCAAGACCCAAGGAAATAAGTCTATTAAAGGGGAGTTGCAAGGCCTCCTTGGTGGCACAGTGGGTTGAGCGCCGCACTGTGAAGCATCCACCGCACAGCAGCGCGAGTTCGATCCCCACCAGGGAGGGGACCCACAAGGCGCAGCCAACCTCTCCTGCTTCACCCGCTGCTCCCCTCAGCAGTGTATTTCACTCCATCTGCCTGTTCTGCTCCCCACTCTGTCTCTGGTGAATCCTCTCACTCACCCCCCCGCCTCTGGCCTGTACCTCAGTTCTTACATGCAGAAATAAATAAAATCTTAAAAAAAAGAAACAAAAAAGCATCCTCCTGACCCTGGATGGCAGGCCTGTAAAGCTCTTTGCTTTTTAGTCCCATGACAAAGTCATCTGCCAGGCTGGGTGGGTGGTCACCTCATCAGCCACAAATTCAACCACTTGCCCCTGAGATGTGTATGCCCCTTCAGGAAGGTCTCCTGTACAAGTTGGTGGATTTCCTCTTCTGTTTTCTGGATGTACCAGAGACTTGGCTCATTCACTCTAAACGCGCAGCCAACAGCACTTTAACTTGACAGCATTATAACCCGAAGGAAGCTTATCGGCCACGAACACATTTTCTCCGTGAGGCACGCGGCAGCCGTCCTGTGCTTAGGGACAGCAGACAGAGCCCAGTCACACACCCGGTGTCACTCTTCTCTCAACAGAAAGCACGAATATGCAAACAGCAAACACACCTTGGAAAGGACACTTGTTCACACCATGAGAGCTCAGGAAAGAGGAGCAGCGTCTCCTTTTTTAAATTCTTGGAGTGATTCAATTTTTTATCTCTTCTGCATGCGACTGCCAATGACCTTGGGAAATTCCAACAGGGTTGATTTCACGGTTACCAATAAAACTTAGCAGCTAGCAAGTCCACAAACTGTTCATGAAGAATGAAGATCGAATGTCTACAGCTCAGTGACTGTTAAGAGGATGCTTGGGGAAGTAGCAATAGTCTGTTTCTTTGATTTGAAAGCTCTCGACAATGGAAATCTATAATGCCACCTGGCAAAATAGTTTTTGCCTCTATTTCCAAATTTTTCTCAATAAACCTGCTTTATGTTGAAGTAACTTTTAGCTCAAAAGCATTCATGCAGAGGTCTCCTCTGCTCCCACGGTCACTTCCTTTCTTCCTGCGATTTGAGACCATCTCCTCTGGGCACTCGGGTCCCGCGTCCCCCCGAGTTCAGACCTCTCCTTCTGTCAGAGCTGTACACACAACTGGAGCCTGCTCAGAATGCACGGCTTCCTGCAGCTCCGGAGACCTCCGGAGAGCACGCATTTCATGTACTATGCACGGAGCAGCTCATTTTTTATATTAATCAGACTAAAGCAATCCCCTCGGCGATATTCATCCACCCCAGTTTGGGAACGCAAAGCAGCCAGTAAATCCCTCTGTACCGAAAGGAGGTGGAAAGGTGACAGATGAGTCACCAAGGTCTTAAAAAGCACTGCAGAAATTCTAAAGAAAACATCTGCAAGCAAAATATGCCATTTCCAGTGCACAAGGTGACCCTGGGACATGAGAAGCATTCAACCTGAAAAGATAAAGGGAACAAATGGACCCTTCACGGAGACAAGAAAACGCGAGAACCATAGAGAGGTGGCCAGAAGGCAGCACGCGGGAATTTATCCTCCGATAAATGGAAAGAGACACGAGTCATTCGAAGGTGATTCGTGTGTCAAAGAAGCTGCCTCAACTCTTGCCTGAAAAGCTGTACACCCCAAATTATACAAGGGTGTAAATGAATGACTACTCAATAAAATTCGAATTAAAAAAACAGAATGACAGTTGCAACTGCACGCCAATGGCGGGAATGCAGGGACAAGCTAATGGCTCATCTCCCACAAGGGACAGCCAACGTGAGCAGCCCTAACCACGAGAACCAGAGGGCGAGGAAGAACATTCACGTCAGACTTGAAAGCGGGATGGCAAATCCATGTCTGCACTTAGAACGACAACGCCACACATGTTGGTGTTGCACGTCAGTGTCTGAAACGGAAGAGAAATGACAGCAGCTCGTCTGTCAGAGCGCTGGGGACCAGGGGGCGCGCTCTCTCCACCTCCCCAAATCTGTTTCTGTTGCAGTGTTGTCATCTGTGCAAGGACTAAATAAAATACTCTTCAATCCTGTTAAACGTATCCAGGGGATCATTTTTCAAGCTCTAAAGAAAGCAGAAAAGAGGTAAGGGGCCAGGCAATTTTTCCTCTGAGGGAGCTCTTGACCTCATAGCTTCTCAGGCTGCAAGGTGGCGTCTTGTCGAGCGACAGAGACAGACTGGGATTCAGCAGTCTGGGTGGGGTTCCCCAGGGGTGCCCGTATGGCTGGGCATGGACTACACCTTAAAAAGTGTGAATCTAAAGCATCCAGGTGGTTGATGTTACCCACTTTCTTCAGCTTTTGTTTTTATTTTAACCACAGCCTTAAAGCAAAGCAAGGTCCACTGACTGCGTGTCCAGCACTGAGCACCGAATGGCCCAGGGCTCAGAGCACCCTTCACGCTGCTTGAGGTCAGGAGGCTTTGGGGCTCCTGCCACAGGAGGGAAGAAGCAGGAGAAGAAAGGGACTCCTTTCAGGAAGGCGGGGTGTGAGCGGCAGCCAGGAAGCACCAACTTCCCCAGTGCATTTTCTTCACGCCTCTTGCCTTCAAGCTAATTCCTACCGCCAGTGCCTCTTGCCTGGTCAAGGTTCAAAGCGCTCCCTCTGGAAGGGACCCTGGGCCCACAGCACATGAAGGCCTTACCCACACCCATCCAGGCCTGACAGCAACTTCAGAGAGGGTGCTGGGGACCCATTTCTACCAGTCTGTGGCTGAAACAGCCAGGCTCCTCTGAACGGGATTACTTTACAAACAAATGAGTGAATAAAACCCAAAGAGCTATGCAACAGTGCACAGGCGTCAATGAACTTCTTGCCTATCCTGACAAGAGCCTTTGCTTCAGGAAGACAATACCTGGGGAGAGAAGTTACCTGCTCTTCCACTCAAGGTCATTTCTCTGACGAGCAGATCCAGCCCCCACTCTCAACATGGCTGGGAGGTGCCCCCCCTCACCTCCCAGGCCTCCAGCCCAGAGGTCCACCCTTTCAATCAAATCAGCTCCTGGTTGGAATGAAGCAGGGAAACAGCAAAACCATCAGGTCTTGCCCATCCCCCCAAGCTCTAAGGCTCTTTCTCGTGACAAGAACCTCCGGGGGGGGCGGGGGGGGGTCATTTGGTACAATGGGGCACAGCTATGGCACCACCACCCCATGCAGCCCACATCAGTCCCCCACAACCCCGTGGCCACCACAGGGACAAGCCCAGCTCCGCAGACTAAAGGAGCTTTGGCCTGAAGCCCAGACCTAGTGCCCAGGGTCACCCACTCTTGGGGTTAGCGCCCCCAACATCCGCTAGCAGAAGGCACTTTCCTTAGATCTGAAAGCGCCCAGTGAATGGCCCTGAATGACAGGACACCCAGAGAGCAACTTCACTTTCTTTTGTTTGCAAAAGAACAAAAGGCATCAAAATGCAAGTGCCAGAAACGTAACAGCAAGTCAATATGACTTCTGTCCTGAACTCGCACTCCTGACAGACAGAAGTGTGCGTGTGTGTGTTTCAAACTAATGAACTCTTCTGGAGGGAAAATAATAATTAAGAATTTAATAATATGAAAACATTTCATTATTTTTTTGTCCCATAACTGGTCAAATGCAAGTTCTTTATGGCGCGTGCGCGCACACACACACACACACAGTATGTATTTCTTTATACAGAAGTCCTAAGAATCACAGCTTCTTTCTACGATCACAGTGTTTTTTCCCCTGAAAGGCAGCTTTTCAAATGTGTTTTTTAAAATACATACTGACTCTGCTATAATTAAAAGAAAACACAATTCTGCTTAAATCCATTAGCTTCATGCGTGTGCAATTATTCTTTGAGAACTTTGTCAAACCTCCAAATAATTCTTTTCAAAATAGTTATTTAGAGCAAATTGTGCATCACACCGAGGTCCCCAGAGTTTTCAGAGAAGTGTCACGGGGCACCACGCCCAGGTCCCAGGCCCTTGCCCCTGGGGCACCCCCCGGCACAGCAGTGGGTGCTCACAGCAGCCCCAGCTCCGCTCGGCACGGCTGACGCTCGTGGGCGGCAGGCTTGCGCGGCCGAACCCGCACCCGCAGCCGCCCTCTGGATGAAGGGAGCGCTTGGCCTGCGCGGGCTACACCCCAGCGTCCTGGCTCTCTGGCCCTCTTCCCTGCCCCGCAAATGGCCAGCGTCCTACCTGCTCTTGGGGCCACTTGGGTCTGTCCTCTGGAGTCCTGCTCTTGGTCTTGAAGCCCCGCTGGGGGTCTCCAGAGTGCTTGGCCTCAGGAGGGAGGTTCAGCGACTTGGGCCTTCCCTCGTGCCTGCTGGGGCCGCGGCTGGCCTCGCTGGGCGGGCAGGCCTCCGTGAGGTCCCCGGGCCCTGGCTCGGGTCCCTGCCCTAGGGTGTGCTCGGGGCTGGCCTCCCCGGCACTGGCGATGCTGGTCATGCTCAAGCTCATCTTGATCTCAGCCACGATCTGGTCAATGTCCTCCTCCTGGTCCTCCAGCTCCCCCTCCCCACGCCGGGGGCGGTAGGGGGCCGCGCCCGCGGTGTTCCCGTTGGCCTCCGCAGGGCAGTAGCCCTGAAAGCCCTCTTCGCTGGGACAGTAGTGGCCGCCTTCCTCCTGGTCCGGGGCCTCCAGGATGGAAGCCTCGTCCTCTGGGGTGGGGAGGTGACCGTCTTGGTAGTCGGGGCTGCCCTGGCCCCCGTGGCCGTGCGGGTGCGGGCCTGCTGAGTCCGTCCACTCCTCCACAGCCTCCTGGCACTCGTCCGTCTCCAGGTGGTGTGCGCCAGGGGCCAGGTACCCCTCCCCGTTGCAGTCCATGCCCTCCAGGTAGCTGTCGTCCTCAGGGCAGTAGCGGATGTAGTAGGTGATGCCCTCCTCCTCCTCGGGCAGGCCCTCGTCGTAGTCCTCCTCCTCCGACGTGTTGTTCACGTAGTCAGAGCTGGAGTCCCCGTCCGGGCTGTGGTCGTGGCCCTCCTGCTCCGCGGGCGTGGGGCTCTCCGGCCGCAGCGTGGCCAGCTCCAGGCCCCGGGGCTCGTACTCCTCCAGGGGCAGCTCCACGTCCTCGCCCTCGGGCTCCTGGCTGTGGGGCCCGGGGCCCGGCCTCACCCTGTGGTCCAGCATGCTGCTCGCTGTGCTCTGACGCTTCCGATTGGCCATGGTGGACGCTCACACGGCCATCATCCCCGGGAGGCAGCCCCTGTGAGGAGGAAGAGCAGAAAGAGGCGTGAGAAGCCCACGAAGCACGGCCACACCAAGAGTCGCACCAGGGTGCACCAGCATTGCCGGCCTGCTGTCGGAGAACAAAGTGACACCATCTGTTCAAACACCGTGACGACCCCCAGCCCCAGGTGTCGGACTGAGAAGCAGCATGCCACAGAGAAGGGGCACACAGGGCAGAGGAAGGGGAGGCCGAGGCCGGACGCCAGGGCCCCTGCTTCTCTCCCTGAAGCTCACCAGCTCATTCACGGCTTCTTGAAATGCGCACTCGGTCTTGGCAGCCCAGGTGACCGAGACGGACGGCCTTAAGGTCAGGTGGGCTGCGCCCGAAGTGAGAAGGTGGCACGATGAAGCTATGGGAGGAAGCACACTCTAGCGCAGCTGCTGCTCGGAGACCCAAGGCCCCTCTCCTACGAGCCTGTCCTGCCCGCCCTGATACAGGAAGCCCTCTGGGCCTCACTCCGGTCACAGGTCACACAGCGTTCATCCAGTGACTGCGCCGGTCGGGATCGCTTCGGGGTAAGCGCCACGAGATGCCGAAGCTGAGCCACAGCCCCTCAGGTTCTACGGGGTGAGGATGCAGGAGGGAGGAGGCACTGCTGGCCCCCAGAAGAGGAACACACAGCAGAGGGCAGAGGAAGCGGGTTGGGCAGCGCAGTTACTTGCAGAGAGCCCAGGCACCAAGGCTGGGGAGGTCTGCAGCCCAGTGGCCAGAGCTATGCGTTGTACCCCCAGACTACGCAGAGCCCTTAGGCAGTTTTCAGCAAGAGCACGACCACATGGTTTCTCTTTCATTTCCATCTCCCAGCTGGAGAAGACTCTGGGGGACAGAAGGCTGGAGGAAGGGAGACCTGGGAAGAGACTATGCTAAGGAACAGTCTCTCAAGGAGGCATCAGGAAAGGGCATCCATCCCCAGGCATTCAAACATCCGTTAATGTTCTACTTTTTAGGCTGAGTGGGTGTCCAGAGGTTTGCTTTATTTTTTCAATTACTTTTGCATTGCATGTGCCTTTTTTTAAATTTGCATGATAGTTCATTGATTTTTAAAAGAGTTACTTTGCTGTTAAGAAATGCGAGCCAGTGTATTCAAAAAGGGTTAGCAAGACAAGTATGTTCCAAATATTTTACCAAAATTTTAAAAAAATTTAATGAGCGTTTAAACAGTTGGAAATGAGAAAGAAGTAAATCAGCAAGTATTTGGCAAGGAAAAGCAGTGGGATCGGGGGTCAGTAGGGAGAAGAAATGGGGGTTCCCAAGGTAGTACCTGGCCAGGCTCCTAACTCACACCCTTGAACATACTTTCTTCTCCCTTGTCTCTCCAGGAAAGTCACAAGCTAAAGACCTTTGGCACTCAGCGTCCCCCAGGGCACCCAGCGCAGATCTTGCTTGTTGTTGTGCCTAAAACACATCTTGTTATGAGACTGGGTAGACCAGATGGCTGCAGTCACAACACTATGCAGATTCCCCCAAGAATGGAGGGGATAATTATTTCATCCAGTCCAGACACTCAGAGTGTGAGCACAATTACTGATTAAGCCACATGCTTAATTCGCTCCGAGTTTCCCATCACCAGGGGCTCTCGCGTGGCCAAAATGCT
The DNA here is from genome assembly GCA_019455555.1 of Galemys pyrenaicus. NCBI lineage: Eukaryota > Metazoa > Chordata > Mammalia > Eulipotyphla > Talpidae > Galemys > Galemys pyrenaicus. The sequence continues at coordinate 222,632 of JAGFMF010011680.1, read as the reverse complement.
AAAAGCAGCACACAGACTGGAGAGCTACCCCACACCAGGAAATCCACCACTGAGATGGACCCGGCAGGCTCTGAATGCCTTCCACAGTCACCCCAGTGCCAAACCCTGAAACTGGCAGGACAATTCCAGGCCGTTCTTCCCAGGCAGGGAGCAAGGTGCGCAGTGTTCACTCAGATCGACACACCCAGAGTTCTGAGCTTCCTCATCTTAAAACTGGTCTCTGCCATTCACACAGGAAGGTCCACACCAGGGATTCGCCATTTGCTGTGGGGTGCCAGAGGAACTCCTTTAAATACAATCGCCACCAACAGTGCTCCCTAAAATGGGCCCTCAAAAGTAAGCACTTGACTGCAATGGTTAACGGGACCGGACTCCGAGGACAGCAGGGGTGGCGGCTCCTGGAAAGTGAGGCACAGTTCCTGCTCCTGGGGGAGGCGGCATCTGCAGCACCGCTGCACTCCCCAGGGCTGACGCTGAGCCAGCACCCTGCAGCGACGCACCTCCCTGCTCAAGAGCACGCAGGCACACAGCACCTCTATCTTAACTTTAAGTTCTATAGCACTATGGGAGAAAACCTGTACACACCCACCTGCATGGTGACACCTACAGAAAACCTGTACACACCCACCTGCATGGTGACACCTACAGAAAACCTGTACACACCCACCTGCATGGTGACACCTACAGAAAATACTCTTGTAGGCAACTTAAGACTCAAGGACTAAAGTGCATACATGAGAGTAAATATACAGTAAGTCCTCATTTAACATCATTGCCAATAGGTTCCCGGAAACTGCAACTTTAGTCAAATAAGCACATATGATGAAACCAATTTTACCAAAGGCTAATTAACATAAGCAAGAGCTATGTTTCTACTACCTACTTCTGGTTACAAAAACATCATCAAACTTCTCAATAATGACCCAAAGTACTAGAACTCAACCATCACCTGCAGTCATTCACTTTCCAACCTGCTTACTCCAGTTCAAGGTGGCCAACGGCTGGAACTTATCCTGGCAATTCAGGAAGCCAGGGGATCCCCAAGAAGACACCTTCCATCTAGAGGCCCATCATACCCACACGCACACACTCACCCTGACTCGGACAACTGAATCACACCGATGAACCTCATGAGCACACCTTTGGGATGTGGAAGGAAACTGGGGTCCTTGGAGAGAACCCCCACCCTGGAGAGACTGTGCCAGGTCCACAAAGGCAGTGGCCTAGGCTGGGAACAGATTTTTTCCCCATCCGCGTTATAACAAAATGTTGAGCAAAACGTATTTGAGGATCTGACATATTCTAAAGTCATAATCATTTAGATGACGTGGTCTTGTTGCTGGGTGGATAGAAATGGTGGATAGAAATGGGGCCTCCCTGGTGGCACAGTGGGTTAAGCAACACACTATGAAGCAGACTGCAGCCACTGCAGCACGAGTTTGATCCCTGCTGCCGCAGGCCAGGGAGGGGACCCACATGACATGGCACACTTCTCCTGCCATGCCCACTGCTCCCCTCAGCAGTTTACTTCAGTCTATCTGCCTGTTCTGCATCTCACTCTGTCTCTGGTGAATCCTGTCACCCCCATTTCTCTGGCCTGCACCTCAGTTCTTATATGCATAAATAAATCTTTAAAAAAAAAAAAAGAAAGAAATAGTGTCGAGTAGGAAATCCAGAAACTTAACGATGCCTAGGTGAGATCTAGTCTAAAACATGGAGGGTGAGCAGCATCCGGGACACTGAGTTTTCAGTGCTCACAACAGAATGGGGGATCAACCTAAGGCATGTGAAAAAGAATATCAGGGGGAGTATTGGATAATGGGTGAACAAGAGCTTCTCAAATTTTGCCGCACCCTGAATTTAACTGGGGAGTCCTTCCAAGTACTGGTGTCTGACATCCCACTGCCATTGGTAGGAGGTGCGACCTGGCAGCCAGACTTTCAATGCGCAGCAAAGTTTGCAAACCACTAGGAGAAAAACCATTTGGAGAAAACTAAACTGCCTTCTCTTTCATATGTATATGGTGTTCCGATGCCCTAAATATTTAAACATTAACAACAAAGGATTCCACAGAGTGGTCAGATTTGCTTGCTTCAAGGGGAAATGCTTGGGCCCTTCCATGGGCTATCTGGACCTCCATGAAGCTGGGATGCAGCTCACAGACCCAAGAAGTGTCGGAGGGAGGAGCACATGTTTCCTGTGGCTCCAGGAAGCGAGGACATTTTTCCCTGAAGCAAGCAGCTTTGGCAGGGGCAGCCGTCTCTGTCCAGAGGTAAGAAAAGGAAAAAAAAGGCTTCCTTCTTCATGTTTCAACCATGATGACCGATGGCCAAACCAAATGCTGCCAGTTCACCAGAAATCACCTCCCACTCTACCCACTACTGCCCAACAAGAGATTTTTATACGTTCAACATTGGCCCTGTAGATATATGGTACAATGTTCTAGAAAACGACCCCTTTGCTCTGGCAGACAGAACAGCAAGACCATCGACCATCTGCACAGACGTGAAGTCTGAAGCAGCTTGACACACAATCTGGTGCCCGCAGGGAAAGCCGGTCTCTTCACTCCCACTGACAACGAGCACGGGGCCCAGAAAGATTCAACAATGGGTACCCAGACCGTACATCTCTACAGTATATTCTGCGGAAAGAGATTAAAACCCACGTTGATTCCCTCCGTGCATCGCTAGCATGGACATATTTTTAGGTTGGGATAACTTAGAAACCCCATCAAGAATAATTACATTTTTAAGGTCAATGACTCACTGTCCCTACCTATGTAAACTAAACTTAAACTCTCATTTGTTAGAACAATTCTCACAGAATAAAATCTGTCCAATTGCTTCCCGGGTTTGAATCCTCACTTTATCCAATAAGCTCTTTATCTAAATATCATGGGGACTTTATTTGCAGTGAGCAGTCTTTTTCAGCCAATTTCACCCCAGGATCTCCCCATTTACTCAAGTTCTAAAGGTCTCTGGACAGGACTGCATTTCTTCACCGTTCTAGTCAGCTCATGCAAGTTTATGTTTATTTTTTGTGGTTGTTGGAAATGGATTTTCTCTCCCATCATATGTTTACCTGACTATTGCTGGTACATTAAAAAAGAAAAAAACAAAACTATAGTGATATTACAAAAGTCCGTGTTTAAATTCTAATCGTTTTTAGTTGATAATTTTGTTCTTTCCCAATATCTTGTAATCTTTTCTGGCTGCACTGCTCTGGACTTCTACAACATGCTGAAAAGACAATAATGTCATTGATTTATTCCAAAGTGTGATGAAAAGATCTTTGTTTTTCTCAGAGCCAGCGGGTGGTGGAAGGTGGGGGTAGGCGCTGACCTCAGGTGCAACACTTAACGTGTCACCAAGAAACCTAGGAATCAAAATGAATGCAAAAACATTTATTATGAACAAAATACCAGTATTTCAAATAAAAACGAGAACCAGATTATCAATTTTTCTTTTTGCTTCGGGCCCTATCATGACTGAATGCAATGAATGATGCAGCTTTTTAAAGTTTTCACCACTAACTAGAATGCTGCTCGCTTAATAGTCTGTATCTGCTGTTCAGCTCCTCTTTCACATGGGTATAAATGGAAAGGGACCACAGTGGCCACCCCAGGACACAGCCACATCTTTGAAATTCTGCAGGGTCATATTTAACCAATTGGGGCACTTCCAGGGTAAGAGAAGCAGCCCTTTATTAAAGATGGGGACAGAAGGTCTTTGTTTAAATTCAGACCTCCATTGACTGATAGATCTTAGGCCAGTTGTTTATGGGTGGATAAATTCTCCCCCTTGGGAAACTGAACCAATAGCACCTGCCCGCAGGGCTTAGAGCGAGTTAAGTAGGAGAGGAGCCCATTCAGGTCCCACCTCCATGGAAGTCTGATGAGGTTTGTTTGTTTTTGTTTTGTTTTACTAGTTAAAGAACTAGTAAAGAACTTTTAACTACTAGGGTAGTTAAAGACATTTTGTAATGAAATTGGAAGGAAGAGATTGACGATTAGGTGTGCACCTTAGACAGCAAAGAGGAAGTCTGCCAACACTGCTCCTGGAGTGGTCACTTCAGTGACCCTAGCCATGGACACACGGGCATCTCTGCAAGGGCATCTGGGTGAGCCAGGTGCAGCTGCACAAAAGAGACTCAAGAATTGCTCCCTCAGCCCCGATGCAGTGACTCACTTCAGTGAGCACAAGGTCTGCCTGGTGAGTGTGAAGTTTATGCTACTGTGACTTACAGGAAACACCCACACACACACACACAAACATGTGCATGTGGGTTTATATGCGTGCATGCATGTATGTATTTTTTTCAGATAACCAATTATATTTTTCATACTTATTTTTTCCTTAACTCACAGCTCCCAAAAGCACTGGAATTTCTAAGTGTTTAGTGTGCTAAGAGTCATTTGCTATGTTAATAAAGGAAATTTTGGGGAAAACACCTAAGGATGGGGGTACTGGTTGCCAAGGAAAGCAACAGGAATACAAGGTGGACATTTCAGTCCCACACCTCTCACACCCAACCTCAGGGGAGGGGGAGAAAGAATGGAGGTTGAATCAATTGCCAATGGCCAATTATTTAACCACCGATGTCCACGTAATGAATTCTCCATAAAACACCCAAGAAGATGGGGTCAGGGAGTTTCCAACTGGTGGACACATGGCTATTTGGGGAGAATGGTGCACCTGGAGAGGGTACGGACACCCCATGCTTTTCTCCACACCCCACCCTATGCATCTCTTCAATCTGGCTGTTGATTCACAACTTTCAGTATCCTTTGAACTAATGAAATGGTGAACTGGAGAGTAAATGGATTTTCTAGGTTCTCTGTGTCCATGGAGCAAATTAATCAAGCCTGAGATGGGGGTCACGGGAGGCTCTGCTTTATAGCCCACTGGTTAGAATCACTGGTAATGACTTGGGCTTGCAAATGGCACCTGAAATCTGAGGCGGGGGGAGGATGTGGGAGGCTCCGTTCTGTGGTCAGTTGGTCAGAAGCACAGATAACAGCTTGGATCTGAAGTAGAGGATGGTCTTAGGAGGCTGGGTCCTTGCTCAGTGGGATCTGACTCATCTGCAGGTAGCTGGTGTCAGAGGTAAGTTGAATTCTCAGACATCATATAGGTGATCACGGATTGCTTGTAGCGATGGGGAGGTCGACCAATACCCCCATTGGAAATTGAGTTACAGTTAATATGGGCCCAAGAGTCCAAGAAAGCAGACCAAAAACTGAGCCTAATCCTCAGTAGTTCTGTCAGAGGCCCTAGAACTGCCCCAAGTATATGCTCAAGGAACTCTGGGGTGTTCTACCCCCGACAGAATGGATTGACTTCCTTGCCAAGGAATAAGAGTTTCTTCTTTTAATGAGCAGGTCCACAGGTTCCACCCTTTTCCCCTTACTCCTGGGGAAGAGGACAACTCTCCGCCCTTCTTAAAGATCCAGCTCCTGGGTCATGCCGACTCCCCACCAACAGGACCAAGGTGGAAGGCCTGGGCACACAATGGCTACTCAGAAACCTCCTGTCACCTCTCTTGACAAGGACAGCAGGGTGACGTTAAAGGGGAAGTGGGAAGGAAAAGCAAGTAAAATGTAAGTGGAATGAAGTAGTTCATAAAAGTAACAGTTATATGTTTATAATATCCAATTTAGCTCAATTTGAAAGCGCCTACTCCAGCAAGGCATGAAAACACTGCCTTTGTGTCAAAGGAGTTTGCAACTTGATGATAAAGGATTACAACAGAATCCAGTGACAACACCTCCATCTACAAGCAGCTTTTTCAGGAGGCCCGTTAGCGCCTGAAGGGAGGCCCCACAGCTACAGCCATTGATTCTCATCTATCTGTGCTGCAGAGCACTGCAAGCTCAGTGGAAAGATCTGCAATTACTTCAGTGCATACTCCGTCTGGGGGTCTGACTTATGTGGGGACAGCTGCCCTGTAGGAGGGTGTGAAGAGCTCCACTCCCTGCCTTGAGAGAAGTTGGACACATGCATAACCTAACACATCGTTTATTAAACTGACGTGAGCAGATTTTTCTACTCAGGAGGTGACTGTTTCCAAGCTCACAAGACTTCCTGGGGATAAGGAGTACGATCTGTTTGCATATTCCTAATAAGGAATATAGAGCAGAAAGAACAGCCATACAAGACAGCCATGTTATGGTGCATTTCTTTCCGCTTTCTTTTCTATGCATCTCTTTCACATGGTTGAGACCTGACTGAGCACAGCCTCATGCTCTTTTCTCTTTGTTAGCACATGGCCAAGGGGCATCCAGGGAACCCCAAACGCAAGGGACACACACTCTAAAACAGGGTGCTGCCACCCACCCCATAAAGACAAAGAAAGTAGACTTAGTGTGAAAGGTTTTTAATAGAGTTGGTGTGCACAGAGAGGGAAAGAATATTCCTAAAAATAGTCTTCCAATAAAACCCCCAAATTACCCATCCCTTCAAGGGCATTGTACTTGAATGGGCAAATGCCCAGTCAAAGAAGGTCAGCCCAAAGTGGGATTGCTGGGGCCCCAAAGCTTGCAGCAAGTCTAAAGTACCATCTGGCACCGCAGAATCCCTTAGGGAAGAGATTCTGAAGCAGGTTTCGAAGAACTGGGAAAGAAGGAGACACCACATCAAGAGCATGGCTGCCACTGTCGTTCTCACTGAGAGTCTCTTCCAAGTCTCCTACATGTCGTTCCTCCACGCAACTTTCAGGTTAAAGCCAGAGCAACAAGTACCCCCACAGCCCACCTGGGTGACACTTGGTGCTCAGTTCCAACCCTCGTTCCCAGGAGCTCCCCTGCTCAGGAAGTCCGGTTCAGGGCACACTGGGACTCATAGTCCAAGTGGCTGCATGTAGTGGGGTTGGGGAAAATGACGCCATTTCATTACCGTGCGATGCCCCTCCCCTTAACACCTGCTCTTAGAAGATGATAAGTACTAGAAACTCTCCATAAGTATCACTGTAGTTGTAGACAACATTATATTTCCTGGCCAAAAGACACAATCTGTTCTCTGAGCACACAGATCATGATCTAGTTTAGTATAATAAATAAGGTCTTGATATTTCCCTCAGGATATGTTCTAGTCCATTTTCCCCGTTACAGGCCCTTCTCCAGAATCCTTTAAAACTTTGTTCCCACCTGATATCCAGGTCCACAGATGAGCCCAGGAAGAGTGTTGTCAAGAGAGTGACTCATCCCCACAGTGGGGGTTGGGACGCTTTCCATATAAGCCCGCAAACAAACATATTGAGGTCCTTTGCTCTGATCAATCATATTAAAGATACATTCTTCACCACAGAGCATCTGGAAAGCAATTCTAATGTACAGGGAGAAGCACGATTTCTTGCTACATGTCCAAGAAAATGAGGCCCTGTGTCCAGACTCAATTAATTCTAGACGGACACATAAATCAATAGAAAATGTAGCCACTGACTCGGGGCTCACCTGAAACACCCTAATGAGGTGTGAGGGGAAAAGGCTCATTGTCAACAATAAAGAGCTCTAGTGTCCTTATTCTAAACCACGTTTCTCTTCTGCGTGGGAAACAGCATTAGCCAGCTCTGAGGGAAGCTAGCAGCAGAGCAGACCAAGATGAAAAACAGGCACTTAGTGGCCACAGTACAGGCTGGGTGAAAGTGTTATCACACACAAATGAGATACAGATTCAGCCAAATTGTCTCTGTGTCCAATCTGTTCCCCAGTTTGGACTCACATGCTGTAAAGATAATATTCTTTTGTTCCTTTCAAATATAATTTAGCTGCTTTGACCACACACAATTTGGGTTTAAAAACCCTGAAGTGGACCCTGTATAATCAGTTCAAGTATTCCAGACAGAAGTCATGAATAAGTACCTTGCTACAAGATCACAGACCAAAGTAGGTTAATAGATTAATCTTCCCCAAACCAGGCTGATGTCCAACACTGTCATGCAAGACCCAGAAACCTAGCTCAGGGTCACAGAGGGACGCTGCTCTCACTGCAACAAAATGAACAAAAACGTGAGCCTAAAATAATAGCATGCTAGCTAAGCCAGTAGCAGCACACCCACAATATAACTATGTTGTGGTTAAAATATTTACAGTTTATCATGTAAAGCACACTTATAACTTATTCACAACCAAATATGCACAGTACACACTGAAGAAAGAGATGCAAGAATTAGCAAGGCTTATCTGTGATGGGACAGCAGGACTCACGTCTCTCTTGTTTTACTGGTGTGATATGGTACACTTCTATAGGTACACTTCTATAGGTACACTTCTATAAGTATACTTCTATGGGTACACTTCTATAGGTATACTTCTATGGGTACACTTCTATGGGTACACTTCTATAGATACACTTCTATAGGTATACTTCTATGGGTACACTTCTATAGGTATACTTCTATAGGTATACTTCTATGGGTACACTTCTATAGGTATACTTCTATAGGTACACTTCTATAGGTATACTTCTATGGGTATACTTCTATGAGTATACTTCTATAGGTATACATCTAGAGGTATATTTTTATAGGTACACTTCTATAGGTATACTTCTATAGGTACACTTCTATAGGTATACTTCTATGGGTATACTTCTATGAGTATACTTCTATAGGTATACATCTAGAGGTATATTTTTATAGGTACACTTCTATGGGTATACTTCTATAAGTATACCTCTATAGGTATACTTCTATAGGCAGGTAATATACATATAGGGACAAGTGGCATGGAGTGTGGGGCCTCTGACCTGCCTGTCGACAGCTCTGCAGAAGAAGCATGTAGGTCTCTGCAAATGTGAAAGAGGCCTGGATGGGAGTGGGGGTGGTAACAGTCAATTTGTTTCACTTGGGTGTCACTCTGCCTATACATCTCCCCGACATCCTGCTCTCTGTGCAAAAGGCAGTAACTGCCACCAAATTTAGTGCATATTCCACATGGAAAGCATACAGTTAGGTTTTGTTTTTTAATCTAAGATGTCAATACATATTTTAATGGTGTGTTTAAACCACTTACATTTAATATGTATGGGCTTTCTGGTCCCCATTTCCTGACTACTTCTGAGTTGTTTACATTTTTATTTAGTATTTCAGTTGACTCTTGTCATTTATGGCTATATTTCTTTGTATCTTTTTATTGACGGTGAGTCTATGGATTATAATATGTCTACCTAACTCGTCATGGTCTACTTTGAGTTAACATTGTACCACATCAACCTAAACAGAGAAGCCTTACAACCATATAGCTTCCTTTATCAGAACCATTTATGTTATGATTGCATTTATTTCACTCAACATAATGACCTAAAGTTCCATCCATTTTGTGCCAAATGCCACCATTTCATCTTCATAGCTGTGTAATATTCCATTGAATATATGCTCCAAAGTTTTTCTATCCATTCACCTATCAAAGAGCACTTGGAGTGGTTCCATGATTTGCAGGGGGGAGCTTCAAAAGTATATCATTCCTGGACCTCATCCTTGCTCCCTAGGTCAGAATTTCTGGGTGGAGCCCCGACATCTGTACTCTGAGCTCCCCCAGAGACTGATATACTTCCCAGGCTGATAGCCACTGAATTAGAGGTAATAAAATAAGGTCTTTAGCCATTCAGTGCCTCACAGCAATGTTCACAGTCCTTCAACAGGAAGTTCTGGGCCAGGAAAACAGGGGGGAACTGAGTAACGAATGGGAATTGGTGCTGCTGAGGTGCTGACCACACAATCTTTTCTCCACCACCACCCAAGTTTCCTGAGCATGTTCTGGAAGATGCCACCTTCCCTACCAACACATAAAACCTCGAGGGCCTTCCCACCCTGCTCCTTCATAACAGTCTTCCCCTTGGGTCTCAAGCAACAAGCCATCACCACCGACCTGACACTCAGTGGGCCTCCCTCCCTTTCACACCTTACGCCAGGCCACTGAAAGAGACTGGCCATTCAAAGCACATCTGAGCTCTGTCTTGGAGCTTCCCTCGCAGGTCCAGGAGGCCTCGCTGTCAAATTTCAAAGTAAGGCTTTGCTGGTTCGGTTGTGTCAACCGGCTATGAACCCAACCGAAATCATGGAAAGAGATGAAGTCCTTTCCCAAAACGAGCCCTCCGAGGCTCAGCGCGGTGCTGATTCCCACACCCCCTCGCTCTCCTGTAGCTGGTGTCGTCCGCTCTCGTGCACCCCTCCAAGGCTAGGGTCACTGGATGGAGCTTCCCAGGGTGCTGGATGAGGGGTGCTCGGAAAAGAGCTCCTTAGGAAGCCCATTAACACCAAAACAAAGAGGGGGTTCGAGACTTCAGAAAGTGGAGGGCGGAGACTGTCAGGTCAGAGCTGGCCATCACAGCCCTGACCAGAGCTCAGAGTCGCGGAGCCTGCAATGACAGCAAGAGTGTGGGCCAGGAGCTGGTCCCCCACGGAGGGCCAGGCCCCCCCTAGCGCTGCTTTCCCGCCCGACTCGCCTAACCCATGCAGAAAGAGCCAGGGTAGAGAGCAGTCCCCCGCCTGCCTAGGGCCCTCACCCACGGAGTCTCCTCTAGACGCTCTTCTCCGTGGGGACCCCCTCCCAGTCCTGACGTGTCCCCAGGAGGCCCTGGCCATGAGGCTGGCAAAGCCGTGATCTCACACAACTGTTCTTCCACATCACCTTTCTGGCAACCCGCCCTGGGCCTTCTGCCTGGCCCCCCGTTCACATTCTTTACCTTTCTGTGGCGGGGACCCCACACCCAGCGGTCACAAGCCCGGGGAGGCAGGGGCTGGGCCCATCTGTCAGCGTCCTCAGTCCGGGCTCAGTGACCGCTGCTGAAAGGGCGTAAATGGAACTCCAAATGCTGGGTTGAAACTCCCGAATGGGAGAAATTGTACGCAACTCACTCCCTTTGTCAAATAATTCTCTTCTGAATAAAAGCTCTCCCACAGGATTGCTTTAAATAGCCAGTTTCTTATTCTTGGCTTATTTAAAACGATTTCACTTTATTTATGTGTAACTTTTTCACTAACGTGTTCTCTGTGAATCAAGGAACTCCGGGGGCCAACATGGGTGTCCCAAGAGAGAAGACGTGGGTGTCACCAGGGGCCTGTGGTCTCCACACCCCCATTTCCCATCCCCACAGGCTCCTAGGCCTGGAGGAGGGGCCCCGGCCAGGGTGGGGGTGTCCTCTGACAGGCAGCTACCAGAGTTCTCTGTGCCTCTCCCCACCCCCTCAGCTGCATCTGCCTCCTTCTGGCTAACTTCTGAGGGCGATTCTGACCCTGTCTGCAGACGGGGACCGTCTGTGTCTCCTCAGTGACATTCTTTCCCCCAAGAAAAGCCTGGAAGGGGAGCGACTATGGGTACTTTTAAGTTACCCTAAGTTCAAGGCAAAACATAAATACATAAATAATGCCTGGCCAGCTGCAGACGTTGTTGAGTTTGAGGCCAGGCAGTTCCACGTCATGGGCGGTGGAAGATGTCGGGCCCTCCACCTCTGCATGCCTGCCTCATGGGTTCCCATGGGGGGGAGCCACCCGCGGCACGTCTCCTGAGGTATGCAGTCAGGGGGCACCTGCATCCTCTGGGTTTGACCTCCAGCTAGAGGGAAAGACCCCAGATCCAGCCTGGACTAAGCTGCCCCCAGGCCCTGGCTCCTTCTGTCCCCTAAGGCCATCCCTGGCCTCTCTGTGTCCGCACAGCTCCCTCAAACAGCGATCCTTAACTTTGGGGCCTTGTTCTAAAATTCAGAGTGTCAGCCCCACCCTGGAACTTTGCATCCAGGAAACGGAGCAGAGGTGAGAGCGTGTCCTCTAAAGGTGCCCCAGCAAGGCTGAGGCTGGTGCTGCAGGAGCGAACAAGGAGCACACGGCCTGAGACGTGCAGGCAACGTTCAGTGACATGCCAGGCCCCCTGCCCGCCATCCAGCAGCCGCCGCTTGGAATCAATAGAACCCTCGGAGTCATCTCCAGGAAAACAGGCCAGCAGGCGTCAGCTCTGAAGTGCAGGCATCACAGCAAACCCCGAGGCCGACCCCCAAACACCCATTTCTACCCCATCAGTGAATATGAGAGAAAACAGGATTTCAAGCCCACACTTGCTGCCCTGGTCTGGGCACAGCCCTGAGCTCAGAGGCTGCCTTGCCTCCAGGAACAGCTGGCTCGCCCTTTGCTGCCAGATCTGGGCACACGCACAGCTGCTCGCCCAGGCTCTGGGAACCCATTTTTCAAATCTGAGGGTTATTTACTAATTTACTCCAAAGAGCCCTCAATGACAACCCAATAAATGTTCGCTGACCCTCGGCAGGGCCCCACACCTCTGCTTGTCCACCGTGCGGGCTGCCGCGGTGAGGGAAGGACAGTGTCCCAGGGAGGGAAGTTCACGCTTTTATCTTGTCCTTTCCCCGATGAGGTCAAGCGTACGTGTACAGGTGACCTTCAAACACGGAAGGTCATGTAGAGGGGCCCTTAAACCGTGTCCCAGCGACCCAGCTGAGTCAGCCTGTGGCCTCACAATAAGCTACAGGTGCAGGATGATGTCAAAGGCCTCCCTAGAAGTTGGGGCTCCAGAACCAAGGTTTACTGACCCCCTCTTTCCAGAGTCAAAGGCCCTCTGTAACCCCAGCAATTGGAGGCAGCAGCCCACATGAGAACTTTTGCATGTAACTAGCAATTTCCACCAAAGTCTATTAAGAAACAGCTGACCCAAAATGGAGTCGCTTGAGCCAAGCCCCATTAAGACCACACCTCTGGGGCCTCCCTGGTGGCTCAGTGCGTTAAGCAACACACTATGAAGCCGAACGCAGCATGAGTCTGATCCCTGCCGCCAGCCAGGGAGATAGCCCACACGGCGCAGCAGACCTCTCCTGCCTCGCCCACTGCTCCCCTCAGCAGTGTGTTTCAGGCTATCTGGTTCTGCTCCCCACTCTGTCTCTGGTGACTCCTCTCACACCGCACCCCCCTCCCCGCACCTCTGGCTTGTACCCCAGCTCTTGTATGCATAAATAAGTAAATCTTTAAAAAAAGAAATGATAATTTTGCAAGAAAGTGGAGAGATGGTCAAAACTAAACAACATAATTACATCTCTAAAAAATATATAAAATGATTGTTTCCAAAACACAGAAATGGGGGCAGAGAATGATGGAAATTCAAAGTAGGAGAAAGTATGCAGATTTCAATACAAGTAGTTACAGAAGTCACCAAATAACCTATAGAGAACAGAAAGAAAAGAAGGTGGAAGAACATGAAAGAAAAGAGACTTAAATGACTGTGTCAAGACGTCCAACACCAAGTAAATGGGAACTCCAGAAGGAGAAAATAAAAGGAAATTATTGAAGAGAGAGTAAAAGGAAGTTTCTCAGAACCGGATGGTACTCTGGGTAAGTAAGATCTTGTGCTCTGAGTCCTTGCCCACTTAAGACACACAGGAAAGGGCGCAAAAGCACCAACCCCCGAAGTTTCTCAAGCACAGACCAGCAACGTACCCTGTGCAAACATGCTCCGTGCAAACCCTCAGATTGCTTGTCCCAGGACCAGCCTCCTCCTCGACAGCTCTGCCTGAGGAAGCACGGTCTCCGTCTATCACCACTGCTGTCTTCTCATAGTCTGAACTTGTAACAGGGTGGTCCCCAGGAAAGGGGGAAGTTCCAGAATCCCGGTTCCGCCCTAAGTGGGTGGAACTGAGCAGGGATAAGAAGATGTTGGAGAGAGGAGGACAGAAGGGAGGAAGAAGGAAGCAGGATGGAGAGCAGCAAGGAGACCTGGAGGAGGCACGTGGAGCAGAGGGACATGTGAAGAAACTGCGCTTGCTTCTTGGTCTTGGACTGATTGGAACAGATGTGGGTGAGAGACCCGTGGGGAGCTTAATAATGGCTTGATCTTGATTTTGCTCTTTTCCTCCCGAATTTGTCTGACTCTTTCTGACCCTTTTCTGTGAGTCTCTACTGAAAGGTCCTTTAGACGTGTGGCAGGCTTTTGGGCCTTGCTTTGGGCCAATCCTCTTTGGCTAAACTTTTACCCTTAGGGAGATGGGTAACTTCAAATGCTTAACTTAGTAACTATATTCTTTGTCCCTTCTGTATTGTACCCTAATTAAAGTATTAAAGTTCCTTTCCATTAAAGGTCTTATATGTTTGTCTTAATGTGGCGAATAGCAAAACCCATCAGAGAGGGCAGGTTTAGGGGTTCTGAGGTGCCCCTCTCCCTGCCCTGTAACAATCTTACAGTCATTTAGATTGGCTTTCTTGGAAAGAGCATAAAATATCACCAGATCTATTTAAGAAGCATATCACGATGGAAGAAATCTGTTAAAAGTTTGACAGGTAAAGGATGAAGGGAGACAGGATGACATGAGCTGCAGGAAGAGAGAGACAGAGCAGAAGAGCAGGGAGAAACAGGCAAAGAAGGAAGGAGCGAGAGGAGCCTGGAGACCCAAACCCAGCAGGTCCTCAACAATGGAAACCCTGCAGACAAGAGAAAGAGCCCCTCCCGCTCCTCACCAGCCAATGTCCTGAGCTTCAGGGCAGAGACAGCCATTCCTTCTAAAAGCAACTCAACAACCCCCAGTTTCCTACTGGCCTTTCATCTTCAAACCCCACTATACATTCATGGACACACCGTCACGCAACACACTTCCACACACGGAGCCTTCTAGCGAGAGGCTGGTATTATCCTCTTCACATCACAGGGAGGGCACCTAAGGCTGAGAGATCTACCCTGACTCATCCAAGGTCCCACAGAGAAGTGTGGACCCAGGAACCAAGGAAACTTCCCGTAACAATAACAACAGATGGGAATGTTTACCGAGTGCTTCCTGACAAGCTGGCTCATTAAACATCAATTGTCTCCTTGACAATAGGGGATAATACATGCTGACCTTGTTACTCTGATGATTGAGATATAAATGCAAAGTACCTAACACAGTTCCTGACAGATAATTGCTTCTTACGCATCACAATAATTCTGTGAAACAGGAGAGGTGGAGATGAAGCTGATACTCAAAACTTCAGAGACTTGTCTGAAGTCGCAGGCTGAGCTCCATCCCCAGATTTTCCCTCCAGCTGTCCCTTCGTTCCTGTCCCTCAGCCCACACAGACACGACCCACACCTGTTACCTGGGGGCCATGACAAGCACCACTGAGCAAATGACCGGTGGACGCAAGCCCTGAGCAACAAGGGAGAACTTCAAAAATCCCATTTGGGGAATATTCTAAGGGCCTAGAGTTCTCTCTTTTTTCAAAAGACATGTACTCAACGAAGAAGGGTTTTGTGTCTTCCTGACACGATAATGAACTCTTCCACAAACATGCTCTCCAGGAGCTGGGTCCAAATACTGCTCCTGCCCCACTTCCCCCACCAGCACACAAACCGGATGTACACATGGGAGTGGCTGCCAGGCCCACACCAGGAGATCTGGTACCCACTCGCCGTTAGCTTGTCACCCCAGATGGGCTGGGAACACTTGTTTTTTAAAAGTAAGACAACTTTTTTCCACTAAAGAGTCTATAAAAGGCATAAATGAGAGACCCCAGACGCTCATTTTACAGGGTCCTCACTCGCTGTAATTGCCCTCGATGACACCCACTTAAGGAATAAGACAACTTGACAGCCCCTTCACCAGGAGCACGCCGCTCCTCGCTCTATAATCACACTCAAAAGCAGTCACCCAAGGCCAAGAAATAAAGACCATCTTCTCCCTTAGCCACAGTAGAGTCACATAAACATCAGCAAAACAGACAGAGCTCTGCACCAAGCATGAGTCCTGCCAAAGCTGAGCTTCATCCTGAATGCTCTCTCCTGGGGAGCCGGGGGCATCAGACTCAGTGCAGCGGAAGGACGAGTCAGCCTTGAAGTGATTCTGGAGGAAACCTGGAAGAGGTGGAGGAAGAACGAATCCAGGGAAACGCTGAGTGGACGCCTGTCTCAGGGTCACGTGATAAGAGCGCTCTGCAGCCTGAGGAGCTCAAACCTGACTCTAGAATCAAGACTTTAGAGCAGCGCTCTTCTGGCCAGGACAGACATGCTCTCCGTGCTGCCCAGAATGCTGGCTTTGAGCCCCTGAAATGAGGAACCCAACTTTCAGCTGGCTTCACTTTAATGTATTTACATTGAGTTATATAGCCACATGCAGCTCGTGACTGCCATACTGGAAGTGATGTTCTGAATGCACTTTGAAAGGACTGGTTTATGTGAACCTTTAGGAAAAGTAGCAATTATAAGAGCTACCGACATGTTCAGTAAGAATAAGTTTGTGAAATCAGACCCATAGGTTATGGGTCATTCCCCATAGGTTATGTTTGAATTGGTAAGAGACCCAGGAGAGAGTGTGCACCTGAATTTTAACAAGATACATGCCAGGTCCGTCCCAACTGTTTTGTGGATCAAACTGAAATATGTGAGTTGGATGTGGCAGAATGAGACAGATGGATGGTGAATGAATGGTTAGTTGAATGATCATACTAAACAGGCACCGATTTCTGGATGACGATCAATCTGTGGGGAGTTTTCCAGTGAGTTCATTCTGTTCAACCCCTGGTGATAATAAAGACAGCAGCACTTAGAACTGCAGATGATACAACACCGAAGGGGGTAGGAACGTCACATGCCCAAGACAGGGATGGCAGAGACAAGGTTTAGCAAGAGCATATGTGGACGACACTGCTGGATCTAGATAAAAGTGCACGTTCTCTGCTAGCTATGGGAACCACATCTATGTCAGTCATACCTAGGCGAATCAGAAGCGCTGTTCCTGGGCAAGTCCATCATAACCACAGAAAAAGGCTTGCTTTCTCTAAGGCCCAAACAAAAACTCGCACCAATAATTGGACCGTCCCCAAGATCCCTAAGGCTGAAAACTCCATCGACCACAGCTCTCCCCATCCGTCCCTTTATCCAAAGGCCTGTATGCTGGAGATTATCGTCTTCCAAGTTCAGTGTATTTTCCCCTTACCTTAAAGAGAAGGTGGACATCAAGCTGTTAGGGAGAAAGACCCTCCTGAATGAATTATACAAATAGGTTATGGACTTCGACCCCCATTCCAGACCTACAAAATCCAAGAACTACAAATCCCATAAGGTCATTATCGAAGAGCAGATCACTGGGACCTGAGGGTGGAGTTGAGCAGCCAGGCTAAATATAAAAGCAGACACATGGGCCTTGGGGGGGGGGTCCTTTTTCCTTGGGAGTCAGCTTTCAGAGCACCATTGGGTTCCAGCTCCAAGGAACTGGTAGGATATTTACAGATCTGTATCCCTCTCTTCCCCTTGTGTTATTCACTACGCTATTTCTCCTTCCCTTGTAAATAAAACCCTTTATTAACCTTTGTTGTGTGTGCCTGCAGTTGGGGCATTATAAGTGCCGTTCAAGCGCGCGAGTGAGGACCCAGTCAGGCAAACCCATTTTATATTAGGGTTGCCCTGTAACAAAGCCTTTTTGATAGGCCCCATGACAAAGGGTAGAGACAGAGGAAAAGCAAATAATGAGTTGTTCTCTTATAGGACACACAATGTCTGCATTACTTGAGTTATCTGATGTAAGGATGCAGAGTCCCCAGTCCTCAAATGTTGGGAGACGCCGTCAATCGGATATAGTGGGGCAAGTGAGGAAACGCTATGCAGGGCGAATCCTACTTCTGGCTGTGGTGCACCAAATTGTGTCAGACTAAATCTCCCACCGATAACAACTAGAAAACCTTTGAAATAAAAAAAGACACCCCCTGTGGAAATACAGAGAGCTCCTGAGGCAACTAGCACTCGAGGTGGTTGACAGCTGACAAGCAAGAAAATAAACTTAGCATTCTGTGTTGCTTTTCTCTTTAAGAGATTTGCGGATTCATAACTGGTAAGAGCCAAGAGGTTAAAAGAAAACAGAAAGGGTGGTAAGGAGGCAAGAGAACTAAGCAATCTCATGGGACTGGGGGGGATTTCCTTTTTCAGGGGGTTACTAAAGTAGTGAGAACTTGAGGGGCCAAATTCCTGCAGAGAAGGGACACAGAGAAGTGAGAGTGGTATCTGAATATACTAAAAGAAGGTGAAGCCTGGAACAATCTGAACAAAGTAAATAATGATACTGGGTTACAACCCAAGTATAAAATTAATATTCATGAGTTCATATGCATATAAAAGAATGAACGAATAGAGGGAAACAGACAGATCTCTTATGCGGTACCACTGCAAATAACTTGTGTAGACACTGCCCCCTCATGGAGATGGAGCCTCACTCCCTGGTGGTCAAGGTTCATGTCAACAGTGACAAGCTATGAACACTTGACATGATGGAGTCTTCTGATGGGAAGTCTATGACCCCCAACTATGAGGGAAAAAAATGCCAGATAAACTTTAATTGAAGGATATTCTATAAAATGCCTAGGCAGTATTCCTCGAAAGTATCCAGGCTATCTAAAACAAGAAAAGTCTAAGAAACTGCCATAGTCTAAAAGAACCTAATGAGACATGAATATTAAATTTAATGTGGAACTTTACATGGAATCCTAAAAAAGAAAAGGGACATAAGGTAAAAATTAAGGAAAATCGAATGATATATCGACTGTAGCTAATGATAATGTCTTGATACTCTTCACTACTTGCAGCAAACGTAGATACAAATGCAAGATGTGGATAAAGACAAGGAGCGACAGGCTATGTGGGAACTCTCTCTACTATCTTTACAGGATATCTGTAAATCTCAAAATATTCTCAAGTAAAAAAGTTCCACTGGTGATTAGACAAGGTAGACCTTAGAAAAGAGGCATTCCTAAAGGAAAAGATTTTAAAAATCATGATAAAGAAGGGCAAGCTGCCAGAAACAAATTCTAAATTCAATTCCTAAAGGTATGTGTATTTAGTTATATGATCTCAAAGTTTATAAAAGGATTAACACAATTCTGAAAAGACTAATCTAAAATCACAGTGGGAGACTTAAACAACTTCATTCCGTAAATGGTAAAACAAGCGGACAAAAATCAGGATGGAGATAAAATTGAACACCATAACTACACACACTATCCTGCTAAATCCACCCTGGAGAACAGCTTTGCACCTGGGCGAGACTGGGAGGGGGACAGAGACTGGTGACAATGACATGTGCAGAAGAGCAGCAGCAGAGGCTAGAAACGAACCCCAGAATGGTGGGAAGGCAGAAGTCGGGGGCCTGAGGAGAGTTTCAGGCTAGTTCATATATGTTGAGTCTCTGTGAGGAGCCCGGAGCTTTTAATGCCATTCAGTGAACGTTCAGTAGACACAGGGCTGATTTCTCTCTTTCCTGATATAAAATTTGCACCAAAACCATTTTTTAAATTGAGATATAACCGACGTACAACCTCACACTCGTTTCAGGTGTACAACATAATAAACAGTTAATGGTATACACTGGATGAGAAAACAAAGAGGCGCCAGGTCACAAAGCAACTTCCCCGCAAAGCAGGGCTGGGCTCCAGGGGCTACAGGGCCCTCCTGTGCCGAGGAGCAGCAGTTGTGACCCTGGCCGGGAACACCTCTGAGAAGGTGTCAGCTGCAGGCCGCCCTGATGCTCCCGCCTCCTGCCTGCAGAGTCCAGCTCAGCGATGCACCGTGCTGGCGCCTCGGACATCGTTTGATCAGCCTGTTTTCTTCTCTGCAAAACAGCAGTGACATCTTCCTGAGTGGAAGAACACTGGCTAAGCCTGTTCCGACATCCATCTGGTGCACGGCTGTGTTCAATACAGAAGTGTGACTGCTGTCGATGGAGGAGGGAGAGCAGGGGAAGCGCTGAGTTAGGGGAGAGAGGTGAACCACAGGCAAGGTGCCTGCCTCCCCCGGGGCTTCCCTGGCAAACACAGACGAGCAGGTCCTTTCAGAGCCCGAGGACATCCCCGGTTCCATGAAGTCACACACCGAACCACGAACACGCACAGCGGGAGGCTGTGAACTTCAGCCCGGCTCGCGCCCCACTGCCAGCCTCCCGGACTGGGGAGATGGGAGCAGGCGATGGTTTGCGTCGACGTTATCTGCTCCTCACGCCGATGATTCTGAAATCTCAGGCCGTCCCAGGCAGGGGCTAACTTTCTTGGGCTCGGACGGGTCTCTGCCTGTGACAGCTTCCCACGCCGCCTACTCTTACTCCTACTTCCTTCTCCCACACGATGCCCCAACTTTGCTGCAAGACTCCAAGACCCACTGAAACGCAACAAAAACCCAGTCAAACATCCCAATGGTGTCATTTCCTTGGCCAGGGTTCGGGGAGGCCACACAGTCGATATTCCAGTATTTTCGCGACAGGAAGTCACGTCCAGGGTCATCTTTGGGGAGGACTATGGCAGAACCACATGGGTTCCGCGGAATGTTTTTCTGCTCTCCGGTTCCACATTCTGCTTCAACCAGCCTCGTGTGCTCTGCACATGCGTATGCGGAGCCCCCCAGTACTGAGGGCCGGCTCGATGCTGGGGTTTTCAGCTGCTTCTGCACCCCGAAGCTTCGGTTGCTCAGAGATGAACGCTACTTTCAGTTCTGACTTGGTGACAACCCACCCCCTCAACATACATTTGCCACCTCCTGGCGGTATCTATTCAAAGGTGAATGCAGGTGCTAAATGCATTTCCATCCTGCAAATTCCTTTCTGCACAGGCTTTCTACCTCCCAGACAAGAGAGGCCACCGCTGCAAACGCCTGCAGTTCTCCTCCATCACTCCCCCAGGAAATGAAAAGCTCTTTGTCCCCGGCTCCGCTCCACGTCCCCTCCTGGCCGCCTCTGTGACATGCACTGCCTCTCTCCTCGTCCCAAGGGACACTGAACAATCCCTTTTCCATCTTTACAGAAAAAGACTTTGTTCCCTCCTGTTCCCGTCCTCTCCCTTCTCCCATCCTTGGACAGTTTTCTGAAAGCAAAACTCTACATTTACAGAATTCTCTGCCTTTTAAATTCCTACCTGGGCTTCTAGAGACGACCGCCAGGCCCCCTCCCCTCCTGGTTTCCACCTGACTTTCTAACCACTCTCCTCGGGCTCCTGGATCCCCTCTCAGTCCATCTCTCCATCTGTAGCTCAGCCGGGTCAGCTCACGCCCCTCTCATGAGCGCCCTGGCCTTCATGAAGCAAACGCTCAGCTTCTCCTCCCTCTCAAGGGTGAGCTCCCCTGGGCTCTCCACCTTCTGCCCCACTGGCGGCTCCCTCTGCTGGGCCCTCCACACAGCTCTGCAGCCCCTTGCTCCTCATCGGCCCTCAGCCTGGTCCTCTCGCCACACCCGCCAGCGTTCCCTCAGGCGGTGTCTCCAGCCCCTCCCCCAGGGACCATCTGAGGCATCTCCAGTGCCCTCACCCTTCCCTCTCAGCCTCCTCCATCACCTCTGGGGAGCACAACAGAACGCGTCATCCTCTGATGAAGACTGTCAGGGCTCTCGATGGACACTAAGCGAGACACCAGCCTCAGGACCTCGCCCTCTGGCTCTCCCATCCATGACCCCCAGGACACGCCACGCCCCTCGTGTTTCCATGCTCATCCGTCCTGTGCCCCTGTTGGAAAACCCCACCCTCTTCTGTCTCCTCGAAACCTGTTTTCCCCTTGGAGACGACAGGTCAAAACTCACATCTTTCTGACAACCCACGAGATGGAAGAGTCCATCGCAGGCTCCACTCTGTCGCCCCTAAGGCGGGGGTGCGTGACACCCTCCTGCGATGGTTGAAGCAAAGTGCAGGCCAGCTGACCCCCTGCCATGAAGACCCCTGTGAAGACATCTCCGGGGGCGACTGCCCCCAACTCCCTGCCTTACCACTGCCGACCCCCAGGCCAGGACCAGAGGCCAGCGCTTTAAGGGCAGCTTCCACCCGGACCGTCACCCTGGGGTGCGGCACATGGCGCCCCTCCCCTGTGGGTGAGAAACTGACAAGAAGATGCAGTGACTTGGCCAAGGAAGGAGGTTCATCTGTAGGCGCCCCGGACCGTCTGCCACATGGAGCGTCTCCAGACTCCTGTCTCCAGGGATGGGTGTGGCTCCCCACGTTGCCAGGCACAGGCTGTGGGCCTGCTCTGCCTTCAGACAGCACTTCCCGTGTATCCAGAAGCGCGTGTGCTGAAGGTCAGCTTGGAAGGCGGTGGGTGACCCAGAACCCATAAGCCACCGTCTGGCACGACCTGGCCTCTGCTGGGGCCCTGGGATGCAGATGAGGGGTGCACGGGGTGTCCAGCCCGGCCTGAGTGTGGCTTCTTCTCCTCGGGCCCACGAGGGGGACTCTGCAGGGCCCAGTTTGAGAACGCCGACTCACACGCGCATTGCATTAATTAGAACTGGATGTACTTAATTAAGTCTGAATCTCATTAATAAAAAACGACACACAGAAATGGCTAACTTCCTTCAACTTAATCACACTAATGATGTTGGGCCCAACCCAACAGCGGTTCACAGAGCTATTATCTTAATAGATCTTTCATTTTTGGAAAAAAAGGTGTTGATGAATGTTGTCCCCTCTCCTAGCAAGTAACTTAAAATAAAACATAGAAGTTGCGTGTCGGGGCAAGAGTTTTCGAGTATTTGAAAACACACTCACACCGGGTCTGAAAGCGAAGCACACGGACCAAGTCCACGCCTCTCCTGCCCTTCCCTTGCCTCCTCTGGGCAAGAAAACTAACAAGAATGGGGCTGCTGTGTGCTGTGTGCCAGCCTCACGTGGTGGCTCTGGCGACCACACGCACCTCCCCCCGTCAGGGGTCCACGAGGGAAGCGAGCTCCTGAAAGGGTAAGAGACTCAGGCCAGATGTGAGCACAGAGGCTTCCTGGGCTTGTGCTCTCAGGATGCACTGGTGGGACAGAGGTGGGGCGGGGGTGGGAGCTCACAAGGAGAGCGGCAGTCAGGAGGGAAGCAGAGAACAGGCTTACGTGTGGCTTAAATTCCAACCAAGGCTCCCCATGGGGTAACCCGTGAGCCTTGTCTGTGAAGACAGGAAGAAGCACGAGGACAGGCATCAGCCACGCAGCACCAAAGAGGGTACCCAGTGCGAACACCGCTGCGAGAGGGCAGGGCCAGGGCAAAGCCCACTCCCCCAGCCAAGAGGTGGCAGCAACCCAAAGGTCCGTCGACACACGACTGGGCTAAGGAAAATGTGCGGCGTCCATACCCACTGGAGTAGTAGTCAGCCCTTCCCCCCACCCCCTATTTCAAGGGCACACAGAAAATCCCCTCAGTTCTCCACTTCTGGGGCTTCTATTCTATCAGCACTTACTTGTGTGTAGGCTGTGAGGTAGGGATCGCCTTTTACCTTTTCCCAGTTGGACAAAAAAGTTGTCCAACAGCAGTCCTCACCTGGTGAATAGCATCTCTGCTAGCTCTTGGGTCCCCATGCAGGTGACAGTCTTTAGGAGGCTCGCTGTCCTGGCCCACCCATCCCCCTGTCTCTCTCTACACAAAATCACGGTCCCATCAGGACCCTCGCTGCCCTGCCAAGTATCAGATTCCCTCAGTGATTCAGCTTTGTGTTCTCTTTTTATGTCTGATAGCCTAGCATTCCCCGGTCTCTTTTGCTCTTGCATTTTGGGAACATTCTTGGTCATATTTCAAAGGACACTTTTACACATCCATACTCGGACCAGGACATGCTGACACCCCGTCAACCAGCCAGCCACTTTCACGAATGCCACATCTTCTAACTTAACATCTCTTCTAAGACTTATCCTTGATTGCAACTCACTCTATTAATTTCCCCAATATTCCTCTGGACCATCACTGAATTTCTGTAATTTTAACTTACATATTTTAAGAGCAAGGATAGATACGGTCTCTCCTACCTCTCACTATACCATAGCGAAACCTCTGTTTACTGTAAGTAGAAGCATTTCATGAAGTTCTCCTATGAAAACTCATCATGCATACATCTGGGTATTAGTATTCTGAAGTCAGAGAATGGTTTATTTGCAGCAGAAAAATAAATAAGCTCTCGGGTCTCTTCTCTCTGCAGAGATTCTAGCATAACTGACATTTTAAAAATATCCATCTCATTGCCCCTTTTTACTCTCACAGAAGAAATCCGCTTTTCTGCAGGGGAGCTTAGAGCATCATGATGAGAACACTCATTTCAATGGCAGTCCTGTTAGGCTGCAGAGGGGAGCTCAATCAGGAAGAGAGCACCGAGTCATGTCTACGGCAACTGATTGTGATGTGCTAACATCTCACGATACATACACATCCCAAGAGGAGTTTGGGAGGCACAGAAGGAAAAAGCCTTTTATGTACCTTACAGGCACAAGCCAAACTGCCCATGGCTCCATTAGCGTGCAAAGACAACCCGGATTCCATTAAGAAAACTTCAAGAGCCCAAGTCCATGGAAGTACCTAGAGGTTGGGGTCCCAGACAATGGGATTTCCCCAAAACGAGCTTGTTTCCCGTAAGTAACATGGCTCTTCACGAGCTATTACTGCAGTTACAAACAAAATCTTCCCGTTGCCAGAATCTCCCCACATCCTTCAGCATTTCACAGCTCGGCGGCGGCCGCACCTACCACACTGCAGGCTGCGGTGCATTCACAAGTCCAGACTGAACATCACACGATGGGAAAGGCCTTGTTGAGAGTGCAAAAGTATATTCACAAGCTCGAAAACACACCAGTGAGGAAACCTCGAGAAAACTGCTCGTTTCTTCTTATGCCCAAACCCATGAAAGCCGCACGGCCTCCGCAGGTCTCCCCGTTTCTGCAGATGCAGACTGAGCGCCGGACACACCTGTAGTGACCCCGCCCCATGCCACCACGGACCTCCTCCTGGCCGTGCGTGACGAGAAGACCCCCAACCCGACCTGGGGGGCTCCTGCCACGGCAGCACAGGGACACAGAGGCTGCCAGATGTGGGGCAACCTCTGGATGAGACAGCCAACTGAATGCAGGGCTTGACTTCAACAAAGGAGCGTTCGCAGCTCCACACAGCAAGGCCTGCGCCCTTCTCCCACCTCACGGGCAAGACGGTGGCTTCGAGCCCAGGTCTCAACACTCCAGTACCCCATCTTACACCACCGGCCCCCAGCTTCTGCACCAATAGCCTCAGAATTGGCACAGAGTTCGGAACACTCTGGATGGCTGCCGCTGGGGTCTTGTCCGTGCCCGGCAGATGGGGGAGACCCTATGGAATCCTACAGCAGCTCGGACCGCTCTGGGCCTCGGGGCACAGAGGTCACGTGTGGTCCAGCCTCCTCACCTGTGACGCGATCTCCTCTCCTCCCTGCCCCGCCATCACACCCAACCCAGACACCAGCTCCCTCACAGCCAACCCAGAGAGGTGTCTGCGGTCCGGATGGCGGCTCATCTACAGCGATCTCCCCCGTGCCAGGCACTCAGCTGGCACCCAGGGCTCCAGAGACCCGCGCCAACCTGCCGCTGCAGTCCTACGGGCAAGAAGACGCCGTGGGCCAACGGGAGTGCGGGGAGGGGGTGGCAGCACCATCACAGCGACCACACACCGCCCCCAAGGGCGTGGCCGCCCTTGTCCCTGGGAAGCCCGGGGGGCTCTTCCTGACCCATCGGGCTCCTCGCTCAGCAGCCAGCTGTGTCACAACGGAGGCTTCCGAGCCTTCAGCGCTGCCGGGCCTGGCGGGGAAAGGTTTCGAATGGTGACACGCACCTGCTTCTGGCACATCCAGGAATCTAGGTAGGGGCGACACACATAAGGCACTGAGTGGGGTGGGGGGCAGCTAGTCTAATGAGGAGGGGCGGGGAGGGGACTGGTGTGCTCGCGGTAGTCCGTGGGGGACGGTGGGAGAGGCTTCCAGACACACAAGGGCCAGCAGCCCCAAGGGCGGGCCTCTAGCTGTGAACAAAACTCTTCGTGCTCAGACTAGACCTGAGTTGGAGGCACACGGCCAGCCCGGCTGTGCGATCGTGAGCCGATCGGTGGCAAGCGCCCACTCGCACCTGAAGTCCGGGTCCCTCTCGGAAAGCCGTCCCGGTTCACACCTTAGCATCCAAACCTGACCCACCAGCGTTGCTCATGGGGCTTACCAGAAAGGAGTGGTTCCTCAGGCCCGGGAAAACCTCCTGGTGCTGCAGCCTCTCTGTAACAAAACAGAAGGAAACACAGAAAATCACTTTGGTTTCAGAAATGATTTGGGTGCTTATACAGTGCTCCCGCAGTATAGAAATGTAAATGAGTGAGAGGTTTAGAATTACCTGTAAAAGTGAACCGATTATAATTCTAATGAGATGATCAGAAATTACCCCAAACAAATAATTACCATGTTTCTTTAGCCATTCATCACGTAATTATTGCCTTAAGAACATGGTGTTGGGCAAATAAAGGGAAGGCTTGTGTATCTCTCTGGAAGGAGAGGCTACCTGCATGTTAATGAAGGGCCTCAAAGCCCTCATGAATATGGATTTCCCACAACAAAGCTTGACCCCACTAGTTTGCATGGCCTGTATTTTAGGGACACTTTCAGACTGAGATGGGTGAACTTGTGGGGCTGAGGGGGATAGTGAGCGATAAAAGGAAAGGAAAAGGCAAGAAGAAAGGCCAGCTTTCCTTCCTCTGCCTGCTTCACAGCCCATCCTCCTCTCCGGCAGTTTCTCAGATTGTTGAAAAGAGGCCATGATGAGCTCCCATTGAACAGAGAGAGCTTTGCAAATGAAAGCTGAAGTGCAGGCCAACAGACCCAGGGCTGCAGGGCCAGCCCGGGAGGGGACCAAGCACTCAGGGCAGGGGCAGCGGATGACCAAGGAGCTGGAAGTATGGGTGAGCAAGAAGAGGGGGTTTTCTGGCCTTAAACATCACATGTAAACCCCCCTTTTCTCCCCACTGTGGCTGAACACAGCACGCATTATACAAAGGACTTCTCAGTCCCTTTCAAAACTGTGGCATGGCAGCCTCCACTTGAGCCACATCTGCTGGGAGCAGAGGGGCTGAGACAATTCAAGAACCGCTGTGCTGGCTGGACAGCTCCTGCCGCTGTCCAGGGGCTGAAGACCCAGGGAACCAGCCATTCTTCGGGGGAAGACAAAAGGGCAGAGCCATGAGCGCAAGCAGACAATGACTCCTACGTTATCACAAAGGTCTAATCTCCACTCGTCGTCATTTTTCCAAGGAAGCCAGACAGTCACCCTCATCTCCCTGGACAGACATTCTCATCAGTGGGTTTTAATTCACGAATGTGGGGGAGATCCCTGCGCCCCACAGCGGCCCAGTGCAGCTCGGGGTGGTCTAGATACAAAGGACAAAATCGGCCATCCCTCGGGAGACTGACGAAGCTTCCATTTTGACCACGCCATCTGCACAACTGCCATCTGCTCGCCTGACTCAACCGGAATTTGCTGTCTGCATAAGTCCTTCAATTTCTTTCCAAGGAAGGAGGGGTGGGTGGGAGGGGGGGCTATGGCACTTCTGTTACCTTTCAAATCCCTTCACATCTTTGGCCATTGCTTCATCAGATGTGAAAAGTGGACAGTAAGAAGGATTCCGAAGGTGGTTGGCAAGGAGAAATGCAAAACTCCTCCCAGGACGCTGCCTCGAACCACATCAGCCTCCAACAGCATCCTTTGCCTCACCTCCAAAGCCCATCATCCGACAACTCCAAAAAGGAGGGATTCCTGGGTGGGTTCACATACTGAATCCGAAGTGCAGCGGCAAGAACACATCGCTGGGGTTGAGGACATGGTCTCAGTCCCGTGGCCTGTTACAAGCCAGCCTGGTGAGTGCAAAGAGGCCCCTGAGACAGCCCTCTGCCCACTGCAGGTGCCCCTCACCCGCTCCGGGCGGCGTGGCCAGGAAGGGCAGCAGGAAGCGCTCAGCGGCCTGGGCTGTGATTCTCACCCCAGGACCCTGGGTCCTCGCCTCCAAGGCCCACGGCCACCTGCTCAGCCAAGCACCTCAGGCCTGCCCAGGTGTCCACCTGCCCCGGGCCCAGCATCCTCCACTCTGGAGAAATCTGGAGGCTCGGCCGGTTCCCGGCCCAGGGGAGGCCTGCCCACTAGCAACCCACACCTGTGGGGAGAAGCCCCAGCTCTCCCCTGCCCCCTCGGTCTGCAAGTCTCTTGAGAGCACGTCTCTTTCATCTTGGCTTGCGTGTCCCCGCACACTACACGCGGGTCCCCAACACAGGCAGAGACACCCCAACCCTTGGGAACAGTCACACAGGCTGTTCCTTATATAATGCTTCTCCATAAGGGGAAACAGGCCCACATCTTCCCTCAATTTAGAACCCGTTTAAAGTGTCTATTTATAGGCCTCACACAGCAGCCCTTGGGGACACTGAAGGGCCCCGGGCTCCGGGCTCCCGTCCACCACTGTTCATTAGCATTCTCGCCACGCCGTCTCCTTTCCCAGCAGCGCTGAACTCAACGGCAAGGTCACCTACCGCTTGGGCGCTGCACCGCTCGCCGCTGCAGACAACAACGCAAATTTCCTTCATCGTGCAGCAGTGCCCCCGCCCCCCCTCCGGGGGCCCCCGGCTTGTGCCATTTTGATGACCTCCCGAAAACATGTCCAACAAAGTGCAGGGACTTGGGAAGGCCCTGAGGTCCTGTCCACCACCTGGCCAGAGACATCGGGAGGGCCTGCTCTACCCAGCGGCCGGCAAGATGCAGAGTCCACTCCGGCTCAGGATGCCCCGGCCTTGTTCTCAGCCCGCCCACACCTGCTTCTGCCAAACACACGTCCCCGTTCCCCTCCTACCAGCTCTGGGGGTGGCAAGGGCCAGCCCACATCCCCCTGGCCACCACGGGGACCGGGCAGGCGCCTAAGAGCCTGCTCTCGTTCGGGCTGTTCACACCACCTCTGCAATGTCAAATCTTCACCGAGGCCCATGCTGGAAATCAAATATCCAGGCCGCCTCCACAAGATTAAAACGCTGCACCTTCCAAACTTTTGGAAATCAGAGGCTGGTAGGGTTTTGGTTGTTTCTACTCCATGGAGGTGGGGGGGGGGGGTGTCCCGCAGTCAAACTTCTCTGGGGAGACGTGCCATAGAAAGCCACAGGGGTTTCTGCAAGGGTCCTTCCGTCCACATCCAGATGCCCGGCCACCCCAGCCGGAGCCCCAGCCCTTGGGCCTGCACAGGAGGGCGCAGGCCTCACACTGCAGCTCCGAGACGCGGGGCAGAGCCCACTTCCAGGGCACCCCCAGCGGCCTGGCTCCAAGGACCCCGGGGTTGGGTTCTCGTGTTGACGCAGCTGCTACTTGTGTTCAGGATTTATTAATTCACTCACAGGATGCCACTTTAGCGGCCACGTTTCTGGCAACAAACTGGATCTGTGATGACAAAGAGTCTTTGAAATGCCGTGTTTCCAGGCACTTCAGAGGAAATCAGAAATTCCAACTATTACTGACAGCAAACAGTTCGTAAGTGTGTGCTGGCCTCTGACCCCGCACTGGGGGGCTGGTGGGAGCACCCACCTCCAGGACTGACCCCTGAGCCCCTTGGAGCCCAGAAGCATGGGGGGAGGCTTGAGCAAGGAAGCCACTTAGGCTGAGAAGCAACCCGCGAGCCAGAGCAGCTCCTGGAAGCCTCCCCCAGTGCTGGACACTTGGGTCCTGGAGCTCAGGAAGGGGCAGTGGGAGTCGGAAGCGATCTAGATGAGCATTGTTTTGTAAAGTTAAGGCTACAGTCACCGCTCTTGGATGTGCGTTTCTGGAAGCTGTCTGGGGTGAGGGGTGCCTAGATTGGGGAGCAGGAGGTTGCAGGTGGACATGTGTGGGGCAGAGGTGGGAAGTGTGCCTGGCGGCCAGAGGTGCTCTCATTAGGGCCCTACAGGTGTGGGGAGGGGGCGTGGTAGGGCGGCCACACCCCACAGTCGTAACCACACCTCCAGCTGACCTCATTACATGGGCAAGCTGTGCTTGCGAGGGCTCGCCCTGGGCCCGCAGGTTGGGGGATACCTGACACGTTTAGGACAAGTGGGATCTGGCGAGCGACAGTGACCCTGATTCAAAGTTGTACCTGCCGATGGGGCTGGGAGGGGTCCTCGCAGGCACGGGGCGGGGGTGATGGGGGAGGGTCAGGCTGCATCAGAGGCAGAGAGAACACCCTCTGGCACAGCACAGCCAGCTCAGCCACGGCTCCTCCAGTGACCAGCCTGCTGCCCACAGCCAGCATGACAGCGAGGTGTCCATGAGACTGGACGCCCGGCGACACCGATGCGCGAAGGGAGCTGGAGGGGATTGGCACTTGAATGGCCCTCCTGGGTCAGCACAGGTGACCACAGGGCTCACCTAGGCTGCCTCCCAAGGGCTTGCGGCGCTGGCAGAGGCCAGCAGGGGTAGGCAGCTGCTGCACGAGGTGCCTCCTGGGGCCTGGCACTGCAGCTCGGCCAACTGGCCCCTGGGGGTGCAGCAGGATGGCCCAGTGTGACCCCAGGCTGGCTGGAGCCACAGAATGGGATGTCAAGGGAGAAGATGGCTGCTCCCCCAGGTTGTTATATATAATGTTTATTGGGGAGCAGGGGTGGAGGTCTGCTGTTTCCTGGTGGGACACACAGGGACAGTGCTTAGCTGGGCAGAGCAGGGACATTCCAGGAGAAATAAAGGGGACCCCAAAGAACCACTCCAAGAAGTAGTCACAGACCAGTTACCACGGGAAACAGGCTCAGCGAGGGACCCTGAGGTCCTCAGAGCCAGGTGGGTGCGAGGCTGAACGTGGGCCATGGCAGGAGGACAGGCAGAGAGGTCGAGAGTGTAGAGTTGGGGTGCTCCAGCTGGAGTGACCCCAGTGGGCTGCTCACCGTGCAGTGTGCAAGTTGGGAATACCTGACTTCCCGAGCAAGAGGCATGGCACCCCTCCAGATGCAAGCCCTCTACTTACAAATACGAGCTTGTATCATTTTCTCCTTCTGGGCAAGAAGCTCCATCTTTCGAATAAAGTCTCAAGATTCATTTGTGCAAATACTTCAGGAACAAACCAGATTTAAAATTTGTTTACAAAAGTCTCGAAGTTGCAAAAGCAATTGCTGTGTTCGACGAGGTGGCTTCCCAGCGCATTACTTACAAGGTGAAGAGTAACACAGAGACGGCGCCTGTTAAAGTGGCCCAGAGCCTCCATCCAGGAGCTCATCTCCCAAAGTGGGGGTAACAGATCAAAGTGGGGGTAACAGATCATGGAGGAGGCGCGATGCTCTGTCCCCAAGCCCCGGGTTTGGGCAGAGTCTCACCTTCTCTAGACTGCACAGAAGCTCTTGAATTGTTTCACTGAGCAGGGAGGGACTGTTCTTGCAAGGGGACTCGGTCTCCTCCCCATGAGGCCTGCGCAGTCACCCCAAAGGCCACGCTGGGGGATAGGACCCGGAGGACCGCTACACCCAGACGCGTGCTGGAAGCCTGAGCTGGCTGTCGCGCTTCTGACTTCTCTCTCCATCCTGCTTTCCCGTAAAACGCTGGGAGGGCTGTGAGCCGGGGAGCCCCTGGCAGGCTGAGCCCACCCACGAACTGCCCATGACCAGGGGCTCCCTGAGCAGCGTTGCCCTCCAGAGAGCCGACGCCCTCCGTGGACAGAGGCGCTCCCCGCGCCCTCGGCGGGCACACCGCGCTGCCTACTCCTCCAGCGACTCCACGTGAAGCCAAGCTTTCTCTGCGTCCCCTGGGGAGTCGGGGACAAAGGACAGTGCAGAGTTGAGGTCTGAGAACCAGCACTCGAGCCCAGATGGGCCGTGGCTGGAGTGACAGCAGCGCCCCAGGGCCCAGGGCAGGGGTGAGCAGGGTCTGCAGGGGTCCAGCCAGGTCTGCGCCCACTCGGCTGTGCAGTGGGGGTTCACGGAGCCCTTTCATTATTATTCCTTCCTCAGGCAAACGAGGCTTCTATTTTTGCCTGCTGCCTTCCCATGCCCAGTGTCCCCTGGAGGGAGGCTGCTTTCTGTTCAGGCAGCTCAGAGCTGCTGTGGAGAGGGTCATCCAGATGGCGCTGAGCCAGAGAGGAGCGTTCCTGCCAGTCTCCTCAAGCGAGGACAGAGCTCGGCGAGGTGACACACGTGCCGCTGCGCGGGGCCTTGCACAGAGCCTGTCTCTGCTTCCTGCGACGCGCACCTGTCTGTCTGCGGGTGAAGCCTCCAGCAGCACCGTGAGGCGGCCAGGGCTATGGCCATCCCCATTCTACAGATGAGGAAACTGAGACGCACGGAAGTTGGGAAGAGGCCAAGGAAGTTCCCAAGGCCACACGGGAAGTGCTAGAGCCGGATCGAATCCTGGCAGTGTGGGACCCCACGTCCGTGTAGGTGCAAAGATATGGGGAAAGGTGGATACTGGTAATACACAAAACAGGGGCCTCCCTGGTGGCCAAGGGGCGGAGCGCCGCGCTGGGGGCTTCTGCAGCCACTGCAGCGCAGGTTCAATCCCCGGCCAGGGAACTAACCCACATGGCGCAGCAGACCTCTCCTGCCTCGCCTGCTGCTCCCCTCAGCAGTGTGTTTCAGTCCATCTGCCTGTTCTGCACTCCAGTCTGTGTCTGGCGAATCCTCTCACCTCCCGTGACTCTGGCCTATACCCCAGTTCTTATATGCACAAATAAATATTTTTTTAAAAATACACAAAGCAAATCAATGATTACACCAACCAATTAAACATAATAAATTTTATAAAGGAGCAAAAGATGTGTGTAAGTCACAGAATAATGCATAAAGTAAATATATATAAATAGCGTGATCTGAACATAATGAAAGGACCGCAGTAGAATTCTGGCCTATGGTCTGTCTGATTTGACAGAAAATCACACTCTGTGCCTCAAGTATAAAGAAGAGGTAACCACCCTAATTCATGAGACTTTGGGAAGTTCTAGTAGTAGACAATTTAGATGAATATACAGTAAAATCACAAGGTGTAATTTTTTTAAGTAAAACAGAGAAGAGTAAAGACACATAAATTAAGACCCACTTATATAGAGATAACCCTTTCACCCACCAGACTGACAGAAGTTAAACACATCTGCCAGGGCCCAGCAAGGCCACGGCAAGGGGAAGAAGGGCCCAAGTGCAACTGGTGGGGTGCTGCTGGGTGGGGTCCTGCGTGGGAAAACACTGTGGCCGCCTCCAGTAAAATCAAAATCCATGTGTCTCTCCCACAGCAGTTCTAATCCTTGCTCAATACTCTAGCCAAATCTGGCTTGTGGAGACACATACATGAGTATTTTTGATAGTCTAGAAACCAAAACCCACTGAAACAGCCACCAATGCTGGGGCAGGGCCTGGGAACAAGTAACAGCACAGGGAACAGCACACAGCAGGGAACAGCACACCGCAGGGAACAGCACACAGCAGGGAACAGCACACCACAGGGAACAGCACACTGCAGGGAACAGCACACCACAGGGAACAGCACACCGCAGGGAAAAGCACACCGCAGGGAACAGCACACCACAGGGAACAGCACACTGCAGGGAACAGCACACCACAGGGAAAAGCACACCGCAGGGAACAGCACACCACAGGGAACAGCACACAGCAGGGAACAGCACAGTCTGGGAAACGCATGCTCACGTGCCTTTGCTGCTAGATTGTGGTCACACAAACCCGAACCGTGCAGCCCAGGACACACCCAGCTCATGGCAGGGCCTCATGGGGCCACTGTCACGACACCCTCCGTCACCACCGAAGCACAGCCCTGTGACCCTGACTGCCCATGCTGGCACTGGATGAAGCCCACAGCACAGCGGGAGGCAAGAAAGCCGAGCGACAGAGAAAACACACAATCTGCTACCATCTACATAACCCTGAAAGACGTGCAACAAACCCAGGTACAGGAACACTCGTCGGTTGTAGACACAACCGAACGTTGACAACAGTTTCCTATGTGGGAGACAAGGGCGTGCCACCGGAGGGGACTCTGGGTGCAGCATCACAGGTCGCTCAACTGCCTGGGGAGGAGGGGCAGGAACACCTACTTCACTGGCACCGAACCAGGGAGATGCTTGCAGGCCAACAGCGTGGGCCTGGGGCAGCCCACACAGGCCCCTGGCGGGTCTTTTTGGGGGTCAGGGTGTGTGTGGCAGCACCCAGGGAGCCCCCTCTTCAACTGCTCCTCTCAGGTCTTAATGTCAACTGAGGAGGGTAGGCTGCCCAGAGTGGGGGGGGGCCTGTCTGTCTCTGTGCCTGTCTGTCTGTCTGTCTCTACAATTCAGATTCCAGAAAGCAGAAGTCCACTTCCTTCCTGAAAAGACGCTGAGGTGCTCAGCCATCTGACTCAGTAAAAGCAGCCAGGCCACTGCTGTCCCTCAGAAGCCATCCATCTCCACGCTGGCGGCCCGCCACGGAACCATCGACACTTCCTCGAGCTCCTCTTCGCAAGCCTAAATCCAAAATCTCACAACGTGTGCTATTATTTTCCTTGATGGACTCACTCAAAAGTCACATCCCAAATCCACCTGAATTGAAACAACCACTTTTCTCACCCTGGTGTGACAGCCGAAGCAACAACATCTAATGCGTTCCAAGCTCGCTTTCCTTCCGAAAACAAAACAAAATACTCGGTCGGGGTGACAGAAGAATGCAAGCCGCCCCTTTCACGTTCTCCTCTTGACCTTGACTTGGAGAAACAAGCAGTGCAAATATGGATCTGCTTTTGTTTGTCCCGGGACCTGCCACCTCCCGACTGGTCTTGGTGGAGAGAGGAGGCAGAGGCATGGAGAGAAATGCAAACAGGAAAGGGTCAAGGTTGGAGATCCCTTGGGGAGCTTCACCTTTTTCGAATGTCAAATAGTTTATCATAAGTGTCATATCAGAAAGTCTTGCACTAAGTCGATACTCCCTCGGGGGAGCACCCAAGGTGGCACAGGCAAGGCAGAGCCCCGAGCCCGGCTCTCAGCTGTCACCTGGCAGGAGGGCACAGGCAAGACAGGCCCTGCTCAGTCACCCATCGCTAGTCCCAGGAGCATGGTGCCCCAAGCTTCCCTGCCATCGCCACCTCAAGCCCAGCCCGAGGCAGGTCTTGGAGAGCTGGGACGGCAGCCCTGCCACTGTGGTGTGAGAGCAGAGTCCACAGCACCCCAGGCAGCTCTCGCCCCAGGACGCAGAAGGCGGGGAGGGAGAGCTGGCGCCCCAGCACCCAGCACAGCCCACCTGCGCACAGAGCCTCCGCCCTGGCTTCCAGAACCCCACCTGGCCGGGTTTGTCCTCCACGGCAGCCCAACTCCATCAGCCGAGAACATGCCTCACACTGGAAGGGAGGGTCTGGGTGCCTCTTCGGACGCTGCCCCGCCCGAGAGGAAGCTCATGAGCCCAGAGGGAGGCCTGTTCTGTGCAGGTGAGGGGCTTCCTGAGACCGCTTAGTCCTCCAGGACCTGGCTCAAGAACGCTGGCTGAAGGGCGGCCTGGGTACTCGGGACCCCAAGGTCCCATCAAACCGCTCCCAAACCCCTCCCCACACTCGTCCTGAGTCCACACCCTTCCCTGGCCCGGAAAGGAGAGGATTCTGTTCTGGGGGACCCAAGGGGACCCCATGGCAGGTGAAGGAGCTCAGCTGCTGGCCAGATCAGGCCCCTCTCCAAGCCATCCTGAGGGTCACAGGCAGCTCGTCACATGCTGCTAAGGGGTGTGGGGAGGGGGTCCACGAACTGACCCTTCGAAGGCCACCTGGCTCCTGCATTGTACCTGGGAGCCTCTGCACCCACACTAGCCTCTTCAAGAAAAGGCAAAGCCAAGTTTGGATTCTCTAAGTATTCTAGAAAAGACTCTACAATGAGACCTACGGGCAAAGGCTGAGAGGGAAGCTGCACACGCCAACAGGAGCCTCAAGGTGTCAGCCGTGTCAACACCGAAATCACACGGCCCCACCGGCACGAGACACGCCTCTGGTCCAGAGTGACTTTCACTTTCCAAGCACAGCTCCATGAGGGCAAGGCCCCCCTGCACCTCCCTCCCAACACAGTGGTCCAGTGGAACACAAGGGGAGGTGGCGCCAGGGCTGAGACTGTCTGCAGAAGCTCGCACCTGCCCAGCGGCAGACTCCTCACTGGTGACCCACAGCCTCCGGATGAGGGGGACAGCCTGCTGCTGCAGGGTGTGCCTCAGGGGACCCGCCACTGGTTGCCAGAGTAGAGACAGGCGTGCAGTATGCGGTGACTTCCCATTTCAGCAGCTCACTCCCCCAGAGCCCTAAGACCTCCGCAGGTACCAGGCCACAGCCCACACGCCAGGTTTACCGGTCAGTTTCACTGTAGTTTTCATGTTTACAGAGAACGTACAGGTGGTCCTTCAGCAACACGGTTTGAGCTGCGTGGATCCACTTACATGTAGACTTTCTTGCAAATAGACGATGTAAACACACAGTATCGGTGAATATACTAAGCACTGTGAATGTATTTTCTCCTTCTTAGGATTTTCTTTCTTTTTTTTAAAGATGATTTTTATTTATTTATGCAGACAAGAAGAGGGGTGTAGGCCAGAGGTGCAGGGATGTGAGACGATTCGTCAAAGACAGAGCGGAAGCAGAACAGGCAAATCGACTGAAATACACTGCTGAGGGCAGCAGCGGGCGAGGCAGGAGAGGTCTGCCGCACCATGTGGGTCCCCTCTCTGGCCGGGGATCGAACTTGTGCTGCAGTGGCTGCTGACAGCATCATAGTGCTGTGCCTTAACCCCTTGTGCCACCAGGGAGGCCCTCTTATGATTTTCTTTCAGAGATTTATTTGTGCTTTATTTTATTTTTTAATTAATTTATTTATATTCTTATGATTTTCTTAATAGCATTTTCTTTCTCTAGTTTGCGATGTTGTCAGAATACAGTCTGTAATAATACAGGGAACGGAGACAATCCATGCTAATTAGCTGTTATCGGTAAGGCTTCTAGTCCACAACAGGCCATTAGTAGCTACTTTTGGGAGAAGGCAAAAAGCATATGTGGGTTTTTAACTGCACGCCCCTAGATTCACGCTGACTGTGCCAGGGTCAGGTGTACGACGACCTGAGTAATCAAGGAAGCCGATCACGTGCTGAGGAGCGGGGCGGAGGCCAGGGACCACCCAGCACTGCCAAGGAGCTCGGGACGGCCACCTGCGCTCGGTGCATCTTCAGCGTGTCCTTGCACGGTTGAGGCTGTCAAATTCCTCTTTGTAGCCTCGCTCACATCATGATAACGCTGCTGTTTTGTTTCGTTTGGGTTCATCCTTACAGATTTACTTTCCAGTGCCTAGACTTTAAAACGCGAGCACTTTGAGGCCCAAACAGGAATCCTGTACAGCCAGAGCAGAAACATCACAGTCAGAATGTCTTATGGGAGCAGCCTTAGGAGGAAGCTGAGATAATGAAAGAGGAGACTGACAGGAAGAACTGGGCCCGTGAAAACAGGTCGGTCTGCTAGATCAAGTCGTGCCTGAAACCATCCTCTGAATTTTTCAATTACCTGTGTCCCCAAGGGGTGGGTTTTCCGGTACTTACATCAAGTGTTTTAATGGCCGGGGAAACAGACCCAGGGAAGCAACATGACTCTGTCAGCCTAGAGAGCAGCAGAATGAAAGCTGGTTATGTTGCAGTAAGTTCTACCTTGTGTCAAAATCCTGGCCTGTGTTCACTGTAATTTACAGAGTCCTTAGTTCTTTCTAAGTGAGGAGGCAGGTCTGCTGCAGGCCTGACACAATCAGAATCTGGCAGAAATGAGGTTTCACTGGCTCAGGTCTTCTTTAGCTCTCCAAAACAAACAGGACAAGCCTAACAGGTGGAGTTCCACCAAAGGTGTAGGTTAAAAGGTACAATTTACAACAGACGTTTCTGCACCATCTTCCTCTCTCTGAAAGACAGCCCTGACCCTGGCTCACATTTTCGTGCTTACAGAAAATCTCTAGGCGGCTTTCAGACAGCATTTTTTCTTAATTAGCCTCATAAATAGGCTGTGCTCTGATCAACTGGCTGGGGCTGTGCTAGCTTGCTTTTTTTTCTCTTTTAGTGATTAAAGCAAAGCTCCAAGAAGGATCAGCAAAATCATTCCTGAACCCCACATCCGCCCCATTTTAGACCTGAGGATCCAGGGTAGCTGACTTGCTTAGAGTCATAGCCGGGCCGAGCAGCAGGTCAGAGGGCCCTGGGTGCATCCCCCGTGCACCAGCCTCCCAAGAGACTGCGCCAGGCAGCACCATCTGCGCACACCGGCCGTGACATGCTGCAAGCCCAGGCTCTCCCCAGGGCGCGGTGACATAAGGGACGGGGGCTTCAAGCCACCCTGGGCCCCGCAGCCTCACAGGGCGGCCATCGCACACAGCCGCGGCCTCACTCCAGGCGTGCACCGCCGGGACTGCAAGGGTGTTCTGCTTCACGGCACAGGCCAGCAGGGAAGCCTCCCCAGCAATGCTGAAGGTTCCAGAAACACTGAGTCCCCTGTGACCTTGGGAGCGGTGCCTGTTGTCTCACAGGTCCACCTGGCCTGCCATGCATTCAAAGCGGCAGGCCAGGCTGGCCCACCTCGGGTCCGAGACTCCCCACCCGCCACCTCTGCCCAGTGGCTCCTGAGCTGGACGCCGGGGCCGCCTCTTCCCGGCTCCCGGGGACACCTTACATAAGCAGCACAGGCCAGGGCGGCGTCTCCCACCCGTGCTCCTGCTTCTCCCCGGCGAGCCTCAGGGAGACGTGCGCTCCCTGCTGCTGACAAGAGAAGGCCAGCAGCTTCCTGCCTCTCTTGGCCACGTTGGAAGGTGGTGCTGGCCGCTGCGGGGGAGTCAGGGTTCCCAGAGCGAAGAGCAGGCAGCTCGCTGCCCCTGGGGGGGAGGTGAGCCGGGCCGAGACCTCCCTGCCTGCACAGTGCCTGAGCCGGGCCTGGCGGGGGCTGTGCCAAAGAAGCCTGTGTTCAGCGGCGGCCGGCAAGCCTGTGGGCAGCGCGGGAGTGGGAGCTAGGGCGCTGGGGAGGGGTGGGGCAGTGCGGGTCACAGGAACCTGGAGCACACGCCTGCCCAGAGCACCGGTGACGAGTGGACGGAGCGAGAGCGCAGGGCTCCTCCGAGAGCTGACCTCCAGGAGGGCCAAGGGAGCACGGACCACAGCACAGCGGGGGGCAGGGCCTCCAGAGGACTGAGAGAAGAAACACAGCGCTCCCCCTCAAGGGCACCCCACTGTAGTCCAGCTGCCCTGAGAGTGGCTGGTGCCCCTGCAAAGATGATGGAGCACTGGACCCCCACGGCGGGGCAGGGGCAGCAGAGCACGGCGCACAGAAGTCAAATGATGCTGCAAGGATGACACGCCTGTCCAGGTAAGGGCTGGCAGAGGAGAGGCCATCAGCTAGCTGGCTCTCGGGGTGACGGGAGTGGACCAGGGTCCAGGAGGGCCATGCAGTGCCATGGTATGTGGGATGGGACCGGTCTCCATGGCCAAGGACAGGAGGGCTAGGGTGACAGGCAGGACCCCCAGGGGAAAGGCCACAGAGAGACCCAAGGTGGGGGAGGCGAGGGCGGAGCCAGGCCTGGCAGGAGGAGAGGCCGAGGCGGTGCTGGCACACACCGGCCGGTGCTCGAGCTGGCCGCACGCTCCCCTGAAGGCGAGGGCCGCAGGCTTGCTGGAAGCTGGACACCTGCAGCCTCAGGGAGGCCAGCGGGTCAGGGTCGTCGGCTCTCCCTGGGCCCCGACCTGCCAGGGACAGAGCCCTGTGGATGGTCAGAGACTTTGGTCCAGGCCTCAGTGTGTCTGAAAAAACGCAGTCCGAGCCTGGGTGAGCAGAGGCTTCCCGCTGCCCGTCGGGACGCAGAGGGGGAGCGCGGGGCCGGCCCTTGCCGGACACGGCCTGCCGTGACGTTACGGGACACGAGGCTCACGCCACGGTCACAAACTTCCTCGACGTTGACGCTGTGACACACGCTGCAGAAGTAGCTCTTTCAATTTAACGAGCGATGGAAAGAAGAACCCCTGCAGAACTCAGCTAGCTCAGCCCCCTCAGGTGTGCTCCCGCCGGGCTTCAGCGGCCCACTCCCGGACCCGAGGAGCCATCGTTAAAATACTGCAGAGCCGCTCGGGGGCCGGGGTGGGGAGGGCCAGCCGGAGGCACCACACCGCTCTTGCGGGCACACTGGCTTTGGCCTCCCTCCCCAGAACACCCCGCCGCCCCAACAGAGGCCCCGCAGGCATCGTCCTGTCACCGGTGACGGCGGAGAGGACCGCTGCGCGTCGTTACCACGGAGCGGTCTGGCGAGAGACACAAGCAAGCCGGGGGCAGGCCCCACTCCTCCCGCTCAGAACGGAAGGGCACGCCAGCCCCTCACAAAAGCCCTCACAGCCTGTTCTCACCACTGGAGACAGAGTCATTGGTTTTGTTTTCCTCGAGTGTCAGCTTTGGACAGTCAGGTGCAGAGCGGGTGTCTCTAGACTGCAGTCACCTGACTCCTAAATATCTGAGCCGGGATTGGAACCCAGGTCTGCCAAAGCCACAGCCTGAGCCGTGCGAACTGTCTTTCTCAGACGAGGATGGGCATGCAGGTAGCTGGGTCCAGGGCCACAGCAGCCATTGTTTGAGAGACACCTACAGCAGCCCTCAAGGGGCTTCTTTCTGTGCCGGGCACCTTATCTAGAAAGGTCGTGTGCCTGGCCGGCAGCAACAGGACAGGGGCCACAGCATGCACACGGCTGGACTCTGCTCCCCTCCCCCAATTCCAGAATGCACCAGGCACACCAGACAGAGGCCGCTCGGGGAACTCAGGGGCAGCCTCAGGCGCCAGCAGTTAAGCGTGTTCTATATTCATTTTCTGAATGTACCGGCATCTCTTGCCCACAGCATCCATCTCTTCACAGGTGAGCGGGAGGCTGACCCACAGCTAATGGAACCAGGACTGGGTGTACGCTCCCGTCAGAGCTTCACAGGCAGCGAGCAAGGCTGGGGTGATGCATTCGTTAGAAGACTCCTAGGGGTGGGACACGGACACTCACGGCTAGAGGGAAAAGGCAGCAGCGATGGAAACTCACCAGTGAGGTGACATTTACTTTTGCATTCTGAAAAGACATTAGTAAGGAAATTTAGTCAGTGGTTAATAACCGGCCCACCAGTAATTCACCAAGTCATTCACTTAACAAATCTGTTAAACCCTCAGTCTTAGAGAGGAGTCACTCCCTCAAAGGGAAAAAGGCTGAGATGCTGAACGTTGAGTCCATGGGACTGTACTAAGTTCAAGAAAGATGGAAAGGAAAGGGTAAACGAGAGCCCAAACTTGCATACTAGCATAGATGCAAAAATCCTCAATAAACATTCCCCAAGTCAACTCAGCCATTTCTAAGCAAACACATCAAGATGAAGTATGGCTTTATCCCAGGAATGTCAGGCTGGTGCACTATTAGAAGGATTAGTGCAATCACATAAGTTATCACCTTAACAGATCATCTCAATTGGTGCAGAAAAAAAAACATTTCATAAAATTCATCATGCATTCATAATTAAAGGGAAACAAAATCCTCGGCAAGTGAGGGCCAGAGGGGACTCCATCGACAGAACATGAGCACCTCTCGCCAGCCACAGCCAGCATCCTACTTAGCGGTGGGCCTCACACACGGCCCCACAGGAAGAGGCGAGACAGAAACCCACAGCATCCCTGTCCCATCACTCCTAGCCACAGAAGTAACAAAGCAAAAATAAATCAGAGGATGAGCACGGACTGGATGGAATCCAACTGACGTTATTTGCAGGGGATGCGCTGTCCACAGAGAAAATCCAAGACTCTACAAACTACTCAGCAAGGTGGGCAGACAGCAGATCGACACGCAACTGCCACAGCCATCAGGAAAGGTCATTTCCAAAGAGCCACTACCTGGACAGGAGCCAAAAACAGATACTAGGACTCAGTCTCATATAAACAATGCAAGTTCCTTATAGAAAAAGAGCCATGACTTTATTGAAAGACATCCAAGATCTACTGAGACCAGGCCTCCGCAGGCCATGAGCATGCCTGCATTTGCAGTGTTGTCTCCAAGAAAACTCCTGAAGCCGGGGGCTTAGAGTAAGGGAATGCAGATGCTTGGGGATCCCTGTTGTTCACCCCTCCAGGGCTGAAGACTTCTGTACCACAGAGCCTTGCTGGCAGAGAGAACTGTTGAGAAAAAGATACTTCCGAAGACCACTGCTCTCCGACATGGCACCTGGTCAGCCAGGGAGACGAATGGCATCTTCATGCTGTTACCACAGCATCCATTCCATAGCCCATAAACCACGGAGTCATTTTGACTTTCTTCTTAAGAAACATGCTTCGTAAGGCAGTCGCTGCCAAGACAGGGAGCCTCTGACAGATCTGGGCGAAACCATGGACAGGATCTACCATTCCGATGCATGAAGAGCACTGCTAACTCATGGCAGAAGGAGGTGAAAATATCAGCTTGCACAGGAGCTTGGAAGAAGTTGATTCCAGCCCTCATGGATGACTTTCACGGGCTCAAGATTTCAGTCGAGAATGTGGCAGAAACAGGAGAAGACTAGAATTAGAAGTGAAGCCTCATAATGTAACCAAGTGGCTGCAATTTCATGATAAATCTGAATGGAAGAGTTGCTTCTTATGAATGAGCAAAGAAAGTGGTTTCTTAAAATGGAACCCACTCTGGGTGAAGATGGTCTGAACACCGTTGAGATGATAAGAAGGCTGCAAAACATCACAGGAACTTAGCTGATGAAGCAGTGGCAGGGTTTGGGAGGACTGACTCCAATTCTGGAAGAAGTTCCACTGTGGGTAAAATACAGTCAAACACTATCACAGGCGACAGAGAACTCTTTCGTGAAAGGAAGAATCAATCAGCGTACAAACTTTGCTGTGTCTTATTTTTAAGAAACTGCGTCAGTCACCTCAACCTTCAGCAAAGATCACCCCGATAATACAGTGGCTACAACACTGAGGCAAAACCAGCCATCAGCAAAAAGGTTACGACTTGCTAAGGACTGAAATGATGGTCGCCATGTTTTAGTAATAACATGTTTTAAATGATGGTACATAC
Organism: Galemys pyrenaicus; assembly: GCA_019455555.1. Lineage (NCBI taxonomy): Eukaryota > Metazoa > Chordata > Mammalia > Eulipotyphla > Talpidae > Galemys > Galemys pyrenaicus. Next base: position 179,887 of record JAGFMF010011680.1, on the reverse strand, counting down.
ATTATATTTTTAGACGTGAAGCCCAATGCTGGTGCACACTGAATAGACTACAGCCTCATGCAAACATAACTTTTATATGCCCTAAAAATGTCTGCAACTATCGGGGCCTCCCTGGTGGCACAGCGGGTTGAGCACTGCACTGTGAAGCATCCATGGCACAGCAGCGCGAGTTCGATCCCCAGCCAGGGAGGGGACCCACAGGGCGCAGCAGACCTCTCCTGCCTCACCCGCTGCTCCCCTCAACAGTGTATTTCAGTCGATCTGCTTGTTCTGCTCCCCACTCTGTCTCTGGTGAACCCTCTCACCTTCTGCTACTCTGGCCTGTACCCCAGCTCTTACATGCATAAATAAATATATTTTTTAAAATGTCTGCGACTATTGCAAAAATTAGCTTTATTTTGGTGGTCTGTTGAAATAAGGCCAATTACTAACCTCACCATGACCTTCAAGAGTTCAAGTGAAAGGAAGAATTGCACACTTCCTGCTTTAAATTAAAGGCTGCAAATGATTAAGCTCAGCAAGGAAGACGTGTCAAAAAGCAAAACTGACTGAAAGTCAGGTCCCTTGGCCCAAGGCACCGTATATCTGAGGTGTACAGATAAGGGGTTCAGTGCGGCTGCAGGGCTGTAAACTCACTCACACTGGGGGGATGACAAACCCCAGCTCCACGAGGACAGAGCCCCTGTGCTTGGGACCCGCTCAGACCTCGTCCTCAGAGCTTCCATTTCGCTGTTCATCTGTGTCCTTGATCACGTTAGTCAATAAACTGGCAAACAGCAGCATTTCCCTAAATTCTGTGAGCCACTCTAGCAAATCAACCAAATCAAGGAGGATGCTAAACACCCCCCAGTTTAGAGTCCACTGGACAGACACACAAATGACAGCCTGGCAGGAGACTGGCTTCTGAGGGGGGCGGGGGACACGGTGGCACGTACTGAGTCCTCAGCTGTGGCTTCTGCCGCACTCTCCAGGTAGAGACAGTGTCACAGTTGAGTGACATTGTGGGTCATCCAGTCGGTGCCACAGAGAACTGCTCGGGAGAGAAAGTCCCCCCCGCCTCTGGTGTCGGACCCTCACGGTGCTGCAGCGGTGTGAAAGCGAAGGAGGAGAAGACCGTCCCCCAGTTCAGCTGGCCAGCACCATGCTTTAAGAGAGTCTCTCCCTAACGTTTAATTTCGGAATTTTGCACCAGTACGTCTCAGTGAGACTGGTCTGCAGGTTTCTTTGGCTGAAAAATCTTCAGGTTTTCATCTCTCTCTAGCTCTGGAATAACTTCAGCAGCATTGAGATTATCCCTTCTTTGAAGATTTGATAGGCTTCTCCTGTGAAGTGCTGTGGGGCTGGAGATTTTTCTGTTTCCAATGAAAATCGGTGTGTTTAAACTTCCTGTGTCTAGTGGGGTCAGTTGGGGTCGTTATATTTCCTAGCGAAGTACTGTGTATCCCAGACTTCACATTTACCAGCACAGCACGGTAAGAAGCGGCTTCTAGAGATCTGTCTCAAACACACTCTGTTTTGCTGATTATCTTTTGTACATTTGTGTTCTCGCCTTCCCTCACCCTCCCTCCCGCCCCTCCTCTCCCTTCGCCTTCACTCCCCCTTCTCATGCTCAGGTTACACAGTGGTTTGTCCACTTGATTTTTTTCCCCTAAGAGTCAGCACGCTGTGTGTTTATTAGCTTTATTGTTTTTCTCTGTTCCAATTCATTAATTCCCAATTTTACTCATTTCTGTTATCTTGGGTGTGTTTTTACCTAGTATTTGAGTTGGATGTTTAATTCATTGGTTTAAGGCACACAGCACAGCTCCGTGTCGTGTAGCCCGTAAACTGACGCATTCATTTACATAATCATCATATTCCAGAAATTAGGTGATTTGGGTTTGTACTTTCCTTTCACCCCCAGAACTTACTAAATGAAGTTAAATCTTGTAATTCTCCAAATTGAAGGGCCTTTTTCTCCCTAGCTATTACCGCGCTGTGACGACAGACTATTACTTATAATACTTCTACGTTCTGGGATATTTGTAACCTCACTAAGCGCACTCTTCTAGGTGATCAGGGTATTCTTGAAGCGGTCGTGCTCTCCATTACCAGACTACCGAGCCTGCCATGTTGGGGCACGTCCTTGGCCCCTTTCTCCTGCGGAGCAGGGGAGGCAGCTTGGGGTTCACTGCGCTCCCCGGGCCCCACGGCTGCAGCCTCGTGCAGGTCCCTGGTGCTGAGGGCGCAGCGCAGGCACCTGCTCCAGCCGTGCCCACCGCGCCCACCCCACAGCGTCTGGATTTCCCGTGTGGGGCCTGAATCCTACCAGGGCTGAAGTCAGGATGAGCCCACCCCCAGGAGGGAGCCCCACGCCCCTCCCGTTTGTGGGCTTTATCTCGCTCCTCTCTCCCGCTGCAGCACTATGCTTCTGGTCTCCACTCCCACAGTACGGAGCTGGGCGCCTCTGTGGGGAGCAATCCCAGAGGATCCTCTTTTAACGGAGAACTAAATCTCCTTAAATCATGGCCAGTACGTGAGGTCTAGGTCCGGTCATTATTTGGGGCTGCAGTTACTGTGTCTGTTTGGCCATATGGTCTGTTTTCTTCGCTCCTTTAAAAGTGTTTTAATTGGCAAGGTCTGGGCCCGCCCTGGTAGTGCAGTGGGTTAAGCAACGCACTATGGAGCAAACCGAAGCCACTGCAGCACGAGTTCGATCCCTGCCCCCTGCCAGGGAAGGGGACCCACATGGCGTAGCAGACCTCTCCTGCCTCGCCCGCTGCTGCCCTCAGCAGTGTGTTTCTGTCAATCTGCCTGTTCTGCGTCCTGCTCTGTCTGGTGAATCCTCTCACCCCCCCCCCACACCTCTGGCCTGTACCCCAGTGCTTGTATGCATAAATAAATAAGTCTTTTAAAAAAATTGTCAAGGTCTCCTTTTGTTTGAGAGGTTATCTCCACCCTCCTCCTCCCCCTTCTTTTTGCCCCTCTCCCCTTCCCCTCTTCCTCTTCCTTCCTTTCCTCTCCCCCTCCCCTCCTGCTCTCTCCCCCTTCCTTTGGTCCCCAGCCTCCTGCTCCTCCCTCTGATCCTCCTCCCCCTTTCATCTTCCTCCCCCAGTCCTCCTCCCCCTCTCCCTATCTCCTTCCTCCCTCTCTGAGTCCTCCCC